>CM063598.1:8463184-8513848 GCA_032356905.1 Salix exigua
TAGCCCTCAACCTACACTCTTCACATACAGTCGCCGCAGCTGGAGCACACTTACAGATAAACACATGGTTCTATACATAGATTAGATATCCATACAACAGTTGAAGAATTTTGTATTATTTGCTGCTGCTGAATAATTCTCAAGGAAATGAGTTAGAAGATAACATTTTAAGGTTTGATCCTATCAGTAAGGTCACTTAGCATTCTTATCTTTACATGGCTTACAAAGGTGGGAAACTAATCCTTGTTCTGTCTGCGCAGTGTTGCTGTTGTAGAAAGAGAATTTTGTTTTATTACTTGAATAATTGACATACTACTTTATAAGAGATTATTTAACAATGACTTGAATCATCACATTTATTTAGCTTTTCCAATCTTGTTAATGACTTCTGTATCGTGTAAATATATTTTGCTATGAGTTAATTAATATTCAAACATTATGAAAGATGACTGATGATACAATAATATAAAAGCTTTCATTATACTACCAGATCTCAGATTGTCCAAATCAACCTGTCATTCCTCTCACATTATAACCTATCATTGTTCTATTGCCCCTCGACCTTTCTTCTCAAAATACCACCAGGTCACTTCCATGGTATCAGAATTAACAAGTAAAGGACTAATAATTTCTAAAAATATAAGAAGCTATTTCTGCTTTGGCTCCATGTAAATCATCATCATCATCATCGCTATTCCTGTGGGTTGTGATACCTTCACCGTCTGATGAGCT
Organism: Salix exigua; assembly: GCA_032356905.1. Taxonomy (NCBI): domain Eukaryota; kingdom Viridiplantae; phylum Streptophyta; class Magnoliopsida; order Malpighiales; family Salicaceae; genus Salix; species Salix exigua. The sequence goes on from CM063598.1 coordinate 8,463,917, forward strand.
GCTGTGGGATGTGATGACTTCATTATTTGATTGGACATTATCATCCTTCCTTCCTCTTCCTCCTTACAAAACCACCTTAATATCTCATCTTCATCGTACAGGAGGACGTTGAATATGCTGTCCTTAGATTGTATCTGTTCCATCAAAGTAGAAGTAATAAAATGAGCCAAGGAGAATTGTTATAGATATACAACGAAAACGTAGAGCTGAAATACAATGAAATGGGAGAGGCAGAACCTCAAATTTCCTTAGCTGCATTTGAACAATGAACATTTCCATTATTCTGAAAATGTGCGAGTCAGCCTTTTGGATTAATTCTAGCGTAATCCAATCTTGTAACTGAACTAATTGATCACAGCCACTTGCAAAAATCAAAGGGATTGGCTGATGAAGATTGTTTTTACAGTGATTTTCTTCAAATATGTATTAAAATGATATTTTTATTTTTCAAAAATTATTTTTAACATGTAAATAATATAAAAACACCAAAAAATTTAATTTAAAATCGAAATAAAATATTTTTTTATTTTTTTCAAAAAACTTTTAAAATGCAGTGCTAACTACCTGGTCTTATGGTAGGTGTAAAGATACAATTTACCCATCTCCTAAAACCATTCCATCTAAATTGGTAGGGAAGTGTGCTCGCAATTTCTTCAACACTTTCTAAATGGTGGAATTGATAAAAGAGAGGGAAAGAGAGACGAAGGAACCAAGCCTTACATCGAAGGAGAGCCATAGGTAATGCAGATGGAAGATCAAAAGAGAACCCCGGATTGTTATATCCATGAACGTTGTTCTCACATCTGTCACTTCTAGTTGATGATACACTGTGAATTTGAATGATTTTTCCGTAACCAAAGTCAACACAATGGTATAATGCAGATGGCAGCTCTTACATCGAAGGAGAGCCATAGGTAACCGAAGCATGGGACTTGAACAAATTGCAGCAAGCAAAACTGGTCATCTTTATCGAGTGAATTTAACTCGGATCAAAACTCATCTTTACCTCTTCAGAATTACATAATCTATTCTAAGTTTTGATTAGCGTGAGACCTCATGATGCCTTCTCTCCATCCTCTCTCGCGAGCCCTAAGCTCCCATATTGCAGTAAGTTTCCTCTGTTCTTCCACGACGTCTTCAGCCTTTTCTGATACAGGAGTATCCCAAGAAGGCAGTCCATGAACCAGCTGGAGTATTTAAGATGTTCTGTTTTTTTTTTAGAATTTCATAATTGTTATGTTTCCTATGAGTCTCTTGAGTTTCTGTGTCTTTAATATGGAGTCTTGAAGTCTGTTTTAGGATGCTTTAAAAATACTTTGGTTATCAGTTTCGAAAGCACGGTTAGTTTTCAATTTTTGAATGAATTTAGCCTTTGGCTTTTGAGAAGAAGGATTTCTTCTTTAACTCTGTATCCCGTTGGTGGATTTCCATTGGGTGGTGAGTTAAGTTCTCGTGAAAGTTTAACTTTTGCCTTCCTCGTTCTCTTTTTCTACATTGTCCGGTATCAATTGGTATCGAGCCTAGGTGGGGATGGCTGGGCGTCGTCGGCGTGTACCAAATGACAATGAGGCGGGGGACGTGAGCGTGATCTTCGTGACATTGAAATGGAAGAGTTGAGAAGACAAGTGCAGACAACTTCAGCGAGCGTCTTGAGCGCTATGAAAATCAGGAGCGTGATGATATTCATCATGAATCACAGAATGAAGAGGAGATTAACCCCTTTCACCAGGCTCTTAGTGAATCGTCTAGTGAAGAGGCGGCTCCCCGTCATCAACCTCGAAGAAGACAAGGTTTCCAACGAGACTATGATATTAAAGTTGACATTCCAGAGTTTGAGGGCAGAATTCAAGGAGATGAGTTCATTGATTGGCTTAACACTGTTGAACGTGTTTTTGAGTACAAAGACATATCGGGTGATCAAAAGGTGAAATTGGTGGTCATAAAGTTAAAAAAACATGTTTCTATTTGGTGGGAACATCTAAAAAATCAGCGTGTGCGTGAAGGAAAAAGGAAGATTGTGACATGGGAGAAAATGAAGAAAGAATTGAGAAAGAAGTTTTTACCAGAGCACTATCGTCAATATGCATTTCTTAAATTCCATAATTTCAGACAAGAGGAGCTGACAAGAGAAGAGTATACTATCGAATTTGAGCATCTTAAGATGCTGCTGTGATGTATCTCGAACCGGAGGAACAAGCCATTGCTCGATACCTTGGAGGATCAGCGACTGAAATTGCTAATGTTGTTCAGTTACAGCCATACTAGACTTACAATGATGTTTTTAAACTAGCAATCAAAGTGGAGCGTCAACTTAAGGAATCCTAGAGGGGTAATTTTCGTTCTACAAATTGGAAAGGCATTTCCAATCAGGCGAGTGGTTCTAATTCTAAACCCTCACCAACATTCAAACCAGATAGCGTCAAATTACTCCCCCAAAAGGACAAGGGAAATATTCCAAATCGTCCAAATGCTTCCACTCCCAGTAATCGATAGTGCTTCAAGTGTCATGGGTTTGGACATATTGCATCTGAATGCCCCAATTGCAGAATTGTTTCATTAGTAGAAGTGGACGTGGCTAATGATTCAGAGCAAGAATTATCTGCCAATGAAGAAGTAGAGAACGAAGAAGAAATCACATTTGGGGATCAAGGAGAAGCTCTTGTCATTCGGAGGAACCTAAGTGCAGTCCACGAAGAAGAGGAAAATTGGCTTCGCAACAATATCTTCCACACCCGCTGCACATCCCATGGCAAAGTGTGTGATGTTATCATAGATGGAGGGAGTTGTGAGAACGTGGTAGCAACAAAAATGGTGGAGAAATTGGGGCTGCCGATGGAGAATCATCCTCAACCATACAAACTTACATGGTTTCGCAAAGGAAGTGAGGTAAAAGTAACAAAAAGGTGTTTAGTTCAATTTTCTATTGGCAAGAACTATAAAGATGAAATTTTGTGTGATGTTGTACCCATGGATGCGTGTCACTTGCTTCTTGGACGCCCATGGCAGTTTGATAGGAAGGTGTTGCATGATGGATTCAAAAATACTTACACTTTTATAAAGGATGGGGTTCGGGTTACATTAGGTCCTGCCAAAATTGGGAACTTGCCTAAACCGTATGAAGGGGAAGGGAATACTTTTTTCTCTAAAACAGAATTTAATAGAGATTTGGCTAGAACTAATGAGGTTTTTGCTCTTGTTGTGATGGAAAGAAATGAAGAGAAAGAAGAATTACCACCGTTGATGCAGCCTATTCTTCATGAATTTGTTGATCTTATTCCAGAAGAAATTCCAGCTGGCCTTCCACCAGTAAGAGATATTCAGCATTGTATTGATCTTACGCCTGGTGCCATTTTACCCAATAAACCAGCATATAGGATGAATCCTAAGGAGCATGGGGAACTTCAACGACAGGTTGATGAACTTTTGGCTAAAGGATTGATTCGAGAGAGCATGAGCCCATGTGCTGTCCCGGCTCTTCTTGTTCCAAAGAAAGACGGATCTTGGCGAATGTGTATTGATAGCAGAGCAGTGAACAAGATAACTATCAAATACCGTTTCCCTATTCCTCGCCTTGATGACCTTCTTGACCAGCTACATGGTGCCACTATCTTCTCCAAGATAGATCTTCGAAGTGGTTACCATCAAATTCGAATGAGAGAAGGTGACGAATGGAAGACCGCTTTCAAAACAAGAGATGGACTCTTTGAATGGATGGTTATGCCTTTTGGTCTTTCAAATGCTCCTAGCACTTTTATGCGACTTATGAACCATGTGTTTAAACACTATATTGGTCTCTTTGTTGTTGTTTATTTTGATGATATTCTTGTATTCAGCAAAAACCAAGAACAACATGTGGAGCATCTTCAACAAGTCTTTAAGATATTAAGGGAGCAGAAATTGTATGTCAACTTGAAGAAATGTCAGTTTTTGACCAATAGCCTTGTCTTTTTGGGCTACGTGGTTTCAAGTGAAGGAATAAAGATGGATCCTAGCAAGATTGAAGCAATCACAAGCTGGCCTAGTCCTAGCTCTCTTCATGACATACGAAGTTTTCATGGTCTTGCATCTTTCTATCGGCGTTTTATTAAGGGGTTTAGCACCATCATTGCTCCGATCACCGATTGTCTAAAGGGGAGAACCGTCTCTTGGAATGCTGAAGCACAAGGAAGTTTTGAACTCATAAAGAAAAGGATGACCGAAGCTCCTGTCCTTGCACTTCCGGACTTTGACAAAGTGTTTAAAGTGGATTGTGATGCCTCTAATGTGGGAATTGGTGCTTGTGCTCGATCAAGAAGGTAAGTCTATTGCCTTCTTTAGTGAAAAACTGAATGGTGCTCGCATGAAATATTCAACTTATGATAAAGAATTTTATGCTATTATCCGAGCTTTGAGTCACCTGGCGTCATTATCTTATTTTCAAATAGTTTTGCTCTTTTCGGATCTTGAAGCTTTGAAGTATATAAATGGCCAGCACAAGCTCAACAATCGGCATGCTAAGTGGGTTGAATTTTTACAAGCTTACACTTTCCTCATCAAGCACAAGTCAGGGGTTCAGAACCAAGTGGCCGATGCTTTAAGTCGTAGGCATTCTTTGCTTGTCACGATGCAGGTGCAGATTTTGGGTTTTGAGGTTTTAAAGGGGCTCTACCAAGCTGATCTGTATTTCAGGAAAATTTGGGAGGAATGTTCTAATGGTCCTTATTTGGATTTCATTCTGCATGAGGGGTATTTGTTTAAGAACAATTGTTTGTGCATTCCTGAATGTTCTTTGCGGGAAGTCATTGTTAATGAAGCACACGGTGGTGGACTTGGTGGACACTTTGGAAGAGATAAAACTCTTGCTCTTGTGCAGGAGAAATTTTATTGGCCCAAAATGGTGAAGGATATCTCTCGGCATGTGAAGAGGTGTGGAATTTGTCAGCGTGCTAAGAGTCATGCTCAAAATACAGGGCTGTACACTCCATTGCCAGTACCAGCAGCCCCTTGGGAAGATGTGAGCATGGATTTTATTGTTGGTTTGCCGCGAACTCAGAGAAACAAAGATTCTATTATGGTGGTGGTTGATCGTTTCTCAAAAATGGCTCATTTTGTTCCATGTAACAAGACCTTGGATGCATCTCGTACATCTGATCTCTATTTTCAGGAAATTGTTAAACTTCATGGCATTCCTAAAACTATCACTTCAGATCGCAATCCTAAATTTGTTAGCCATTTTTGGCGTACTCTATGGCGAAAGCTGGGCACTTCTCTTCAATTCAGCTCTTCTCATCATCCACAAATGGATGGACAAATTGAGGTGGTGAATCGAAGTTTGGGAAATCTGTTAAGGAGCTTGGTTGGAAGCAATATTCGTCAATGGGATCTTATCTTGGCTCAAGCTGAATTTGCTTATAATCGATCTACAAGTCAGTCCACAGGTACTAGTCCTTTTGAGGTGGTTTTTGGTCAGAATCCTCATGGCCCTTTAGACTTGGTGCCTCTCCCTATCACACATCATTTTAGTGGGGATGTTGCAGATCAAGCCAAGTACATTCAGAAATTGCATGAACAAGTGCGTGCTCGAATTATTAAACAAAATGAAAGGTATCGCAACACTGCCAATAAGCATAGGAGGCCTGCTGCATTCAAGGAAGGAGATTTGGTGTGGATTCATCTCGCGAAAGAAAGATTTCCACCAGGACGATATGCTAAACTCAAGCCCCGAGCTGATGGTCCATTCAAAGTTCTTCAGCGAATTGGTGAAAATGCCTACAAGATCGAGCTTCCACAAGACTATGGTGTTTCAACCACTTTCAATGTTGCTGATCTTTATCCGTACCATGGTGATGCAATTTCGAAGGAGAATCTTCTCCAACCCGGGGAGAATGATACAGGAGTATCCCAAGAAGGCAGTCCATGAACCAGCTGGAGTATTTAAGATGTTCTGTTTTTTTTTAGAATTTCATAATTGTTATGTTTCCTATGAGTCTCTTGAGTTTCTGTGTGTCTTTAATATGGAGTCTTGAAGTCTGTTTTAGCATGCTTTAAAAATACTTGGTTATCAGTTTCGAAAGGACAGTTGGTTTTCAACATTTGAATGAATTTAGCCTTTGGCTTTTGAGAAGAAGGATTTCTTCTTTAACTCTGTATCTCGTTGGTGGATTTCCATTGGGTGGTGAGTTAAGTTACTGTGAAAGTTTAATTTTGCCTTCCCTGTTCTTTTTTTTCCACATTGTCCAGTATCACTTTCCCTCGCCTCCTCGCAGCTCTCCATTCCAGAATTGCATTTCTCTGCCTCTTTCTGATACTGGGATGTCATTCTCTTAGCCTCCAACAGCGCCATGTCCGCACGTTGCTGTTTTTTCTGAGCTTCCTCTTCACTTAACCTCAGTTCATCTTTCAACATGTTTGTTGAACTGTGTTCCATCTCAAGGCTCACTTCAGGATCATGCTTCATACAATCTAAAAGGGTACACAGTCAAGAACAGAAAATGTCAAAGTTCATGATCAAACGGTACAACCTCCTACTATAGATCACATCATTCATTGAGCAAGCAGAATCACATTCACCATCTTTCTTCGCATCACAAAAACGCCAGTACTATAATTTTTCAGAAACTAAGCACGTATTCGATTAGTCATTCGTGTGCACACGAAACATGTTACCATTGACACCCTAACAAGCCATTGTAGAAGTCTGAAGATGCCAGAGCATCATGTTCTTCTGCAGAAAAAAAAGGGATTTTTTTATTAGTTTTAATGTTATTCTATTTTATGGATAGGGACGAAGGATCAGGTAGAAATGTTATATCAAAATATCCTTTCGGTTTATTCCTTCATGAACTTCTTCTCTGGTACTTCAAATTCTTAGCAGATAATAGCCTGAAATCTAGACTGCTAAAGCATCTCGGAATACATATCATTAATCAACACACAAAATGAGTCTGAGTTTCAATATATAGCACTAACGACATGTATTGCCATGAAATCGTGTTGTGTTCTGTCTAGTAAACGGACTTTTGCTCTAATTCCAATTGGACCAAGGAGAAGATAAACTAACCTGTAAAGGATCTGCTGCTCAATCCTGAAAGGAAACAGACAGGAAAACCATATCAGCTTGGAAAACAACATTAGAGTTGAAAGTTATCCTTACATCATTAAGAGAAAACTAAACAAAATAAGCATAACAAGCAGGTCATCATCTGAAGAAAACTAATGTTTCACATGACATGGGATTTTAACAAGGATATGGCCAAAAACTCCTACCATACTCCAGATTCATGTTTTGAAATTGTTTCAGAAAGTTCACATATATAAACACCAGTTGAGCCTCGGAGTATTTAAATTGTATCATCACATCAGAAATCTCAGATCCTACTGATCAACACTTCAAAATCTAGGATAAAACTTAAACTCCATTCTTCTTCCAATTGAAAAAATTCTTAAAATATCAGTCATCCATACATAACTTTCACACCTAAATCAGCAAACTTCATGCCTATGACCACATAATCAAACACAAAGAGCATCACTTTAGGTGGTAAAATAAAGGCCCCACCACAAATTTTGACCCCTTTACACCCCAGGCAAAATCCAAACACAAACTAAAAAAATATATATCAAACCAAAAAAGAAAAAAACATAAGAAAAAATAACTCACAGTCAACCAGGATCAAACTCAAGCAAAAAAGGGTAACAAAGACCAGAATCAAACAACAGGCACATCCATGCATTATATATTTACATACCATCAAGGACGGAGAGAAGTTGCTGAGAAGAGCAATCACAGGAACAAGGAGGGCAACGATGAGTAGAAGAATGAATATTGGCCGTTAATAATTCAGAAAGACGCCAGTATAAAGGTGGGCCAACAATGTAACCAACAAGGCAAAATCCCATGATCACCACCACCATCTTTAATGCTGTCTTTTGCTGAGGGCCTCCGAGCCTGTTGCAGCAGTACTCGTTGTTCATTATGCTCTGTTTTTGTTTCTTCCCTCCTTACTTTGACAAAAAAAAGCGTCGATTTGAGGCATGATTGAAGTAAATGTTAGCTATGTAATACTTATCACCTGCTAACTGGTTTCTGTTCAATGATGATCAAGTTACATTTTTTTTTTTGTTAATTATCTGAATTTCTGGACTTTATTTTTCCATGATGTTAAAATTCTCTAGGAAACAATGTGTTGGCGCCAAGCAAGGAACTTAAGCAGTGGTGTCCTTTTAGTGGCTTCTTTTTCCTTGTTATCATCTCCAATTTGTATTTAAGTGGAATTGAAAGAGATATATTTCATTTTAACACGGAAGCTGGACGTAAAAATCCCCACAAAAACGTTGAAGGGGAAAATTGAGTTTCGCAACATGTTTAAAAGTGGTTCTTAAAGTGCATTTACACTAAAAAATATAAACTTTGACATTGCATTGTGAAATTAACCAAGGGAATTTTTTTTATTTATGATAGGTCGGGCTCACCCATTCATGTTAGTCACGGTTCCACGGGAAGATCTTGTTAGTCATACACGATCCCGCAGTAAATGTTAGCTATGTAATCCAAAAATTCAGGCTACGTACGTCTGATTTATGGTTTTAGACTAAAAACAATTTAATTAGGCATAAATATATAGAAAGTGCTCCCATAACGGTTTTTCAAGCTTGTCAAACACGTAGGGTTTGCTTGAGAAAAATAGTCAAACAAGTAGGGTTTGCTTGAGAAAAATGACAAAAAGGAATATTGTTTTCTTATACAATAAGATATATACACATCTCAATATTATATAGATATATTTATAGAATTTTTTTCTTATACAATAAGATACATACAAATAGTTTAAGACTATCAAATTGTTTTTTCTTTTTTGGTATAAACCAAGCGGTGTCCCGAACCCGACCTACACTAATCCACATTTGCACCGGGTGGGCTCAAAATGGGTGAAAGTGCTCCCTAAATAGCCGGCTCCATACAAGAGGAGGGATTAAATCCCCTGACCTTTTCTTAAGGAATGAAATTGCCCTTGGTAAAATTGTTTTTCTTGATAAATAATAAGTAGGTTTACGTATTCCATTTAGTGCTTTACTGATTAGTGTAAAACTGGATAGAAGCGAAACTTATTTGCGAAATTTTGTTTTTTTGTCAACTAATAAGACTACTTGACTTGCTAGATTCAACCACCTAATTTTATAAGCCTAACTTGGTTTACTCCTTGATTTAAAGAAGTTGAATTAGAGCACACTGGTAATCGCACACAACATGAAAAACCATGCAATATTATTGTCCTTTCAATATCGAAAACTGTATAAATACCTCACCAAGCCTCCTTTCATCAATCCATCCATACCAATAACCCTCTCAGCCTCGCCTCGTTCAGCAGCTCAATCTTTCCTGAGCCATACTATCTTGCTTGCGCAGAGTTTATAATACACACAACATGAAGGTCCTTAAGCTACTCTTTCTACTTGCTATGCTCATTTCTCTTTTAGCCATTAGTACTCTTTCTGCCACAGTACCAACTCACGATGTTTCTATCCCTGATCACGACGACAAGGCAAACTCTGACCTTCCTCGGTCGGAAAGTCGAGAAACAACTCCATCTCTGAGAGGGCCAAGCCGCTTCCTAGCCCAGACTCGGGCTTTCATGACATGTGACAAGAACCCCATTAGATCTTGAATTTCATAACATATAGAAATTATATTCATGTCGAATTATCAAGAACACATAAACGATAAAACGGAAGCGTACCTGAATCCATATCCGGAAGTCGTATGGATGGCCTTCTAGATTAACAAGTTCTTCCTTGTTTGAGAGCCCTTTGATCTCTCAACCTTAGCCTTAGTATTCTCTCTAACAATGGGTGTAAGAGTGAAAAATTATGAACTTGTAATCTAGGGACCATGACCCCATATTTATAGGCAACCAAGTGCCTTTGTGGTATTTATATTTTAACCCATCACTAAAATAGAAATAACCCCATAATCTCTACACATTAAAGGTCCACACCCTATTAGATACATCAAAACTTAATTGCCTAAAATACTTAATAGATCATTTTAATTAGGCTTTACCTTATTTGACAGTCCACAAACACATAATTATTTTCATATAAGCCCAACGTTGGATTAATGATCCAACAATCTCCCACTTGGGCTATATGTATAACCTTATAATTATGTTTTGCAAAAATAACCAAATGAGCTCAATCTTTGCTGTCGTTAACAGATGTATCTATAACCAATCCGGTCCAGTAATCATACCAACATAGGATCTAAGCGGTTTTCGTTACAATTTTCGTAACTCAACCTATCAAAGGTCACGTATGCCAATACAATTAAATGACATGGATCATGATGTGGATGTGTAGCATGGAAATTTCATGCAATATGATCTTAACATGCCTATTTCCAACTGGTCCACCCTTAAACCTTAGTGAGATCAAACCATACTAAAATCAGAGTGTAAATTAAACCAAAGACTTTATTTCTGCAGAAAATAACCTCATAAATATCCATAAACTGAAAATTTGTCTATATTACATAAGCATGTAAAATTACAAACTCCCTTTAAAACTGAATACTATCAATTGCCAAAACACCCATACGAGCAGTATGCTCATGAAACATTTTGGGTGGCAATCCCTTAGTAAGCGGATCCGCAACCATGGAGTTTGTACCGATATGCTCTATAGACAACTGTCCACTCTGAACTCTTTCTTTAACAACTAGGAACTTGATGTCGATGTGTTTTGACTTCGATGAACTCCTATTGTTATTGGAATATAAAACTGCCGATTTATTGTCACAAAATAATTTTAGTGGTCTTTTAATATCGTCCACTATACGCAGCCCCGTGACAAAATTCCGCAGCCATACTCCATGATTGGATGCCTCATAACATGCTATGAACTCAGCTGCCATCGTGGAAGAGGCTATAAGTGACTGTTTAGCGCTCTTCCAGGAAATAGCACCTCCAGCTAGCATGTAAATATACCCTGATGTAGATTTCATGGTATCTCGGCATCCAGCAAAATCAGAGTCGCTATACCCAATGATCTCCAGATTAGCTAAACTCCGATATGTGAGCATGTAGTCTTTTGTTCTCTGTAAGTATCGTAAGACCCGTTTAGCTGCTTTCCAATGGTCTATTCCTGGATTGCTTAAAAATCTGCCCAGTAGCCCAGTAATGTACGCAATATCCGGACGCGTACAAACTTGAGCATACATTAGACTCCCTACTCATCGAAGCATAAGGAATCTTCTATATTTCCCTTTTCTCAAAATCATTCTTAGGGCACTGATTGAGACTAAATTTGTCTCCCTTAGCCACAAGGGTATCTCCTGGTTTACAATCTTGCATGCCATATCTTTTAAGAACCTTTTCGATATAGCTCTTTTGTGATAATCCAAGAATACCTCGAGAGCGATCTCGATGTATCTGAATACCTAATACAAAAGAGGCTTCACCAAGATCTTTCATCTCAAAATTCTTAGCTAGAAATTTCTTGGTTTCGTGCAATAAGCCTATATCGCTGCTGGCAAGCAAGATGTCATCGACATACAAAACCAGAAAAATATATTTATTCCCACGTAACTTATGGTATATACAATCATCGACCAAATTCATCTCAAAACCAAATGAGATGATCACTTGATGAAACTTGAAATACCATTGTCGAGATGCTTGTTTGAGTCCATAGATGGATTTCTTAAGTTTGCAAACCATATTCTTTGGGTCTCCAGACACAAAGTTTTCAGGTTGCAACATATAGATCGTCTCATCAATGTTACCATTGAGAAACGCTGTCTTTACATCCATCTGATGTAACTCAAGATTGAAATGTGCCACCAATGCCATTATAATCCTGAAAGAGTCTTTCGAAGATACCGGAGAGAAAGTCTCTTTATAATCGATACCTTCTTTCTGTGTAAAGCCCTTTGCAACAAGACGTGCCTTGTACTTCTCCACATCACCTTTTGAATCCCTTTTGGTCTTAAAAATCCATTTGCAACCAATGGGTTTCACACCTTCAGGTAATGGGACAAGATCCCACACGTTGTTGTCTCTCATTGACTTAATCTCCTCATTCATGGCATAAATCCACTTTTGAGAGTTAGAACTTTTAATGGCTTGATGGAAGTTGATAGGATCATCTTCCATCACTCCAATATCTACCTCATGTTCTTGGAGAAATACAATATAATCGTCTGATATTGCACTTCTCTTCTCTCTAGTGGATCTTCTTAATGGCATAGATTCTAGAGGTGCTCGAGGTTGTTCTTCTGGAACAATTTCTTGAATAAGAGGTGCTTCAACATTGTCTTGATTCATCAGTGTCTTCAACATTGTCAAAATTAGAATCTTGACCAATGCTAATGACACCTGTGGGAATATCAATATATTCCTCTTCAAAGACAAAGTTTTTATCTTTATCACCTCCCGCAAACTCGACATCCTCAAAGAATCGTGCATTTCCCGTCTCGAAAATCGACCTAGTTGTGGGATCATAAAATTTATACCCCCTGGATCTTTCCGAGTATCCAATAAAATAACAACTTACCGTCCTAGAGTCCAGTTTCTTTTCATTAGGCCTATAAGGCCTTGCCTCAGCTGGACATCCCCAAACATGCAAATGTTTTAGACTAGGTTTCTTACCTGTCCAAAGCTCATAAGGGGTTTTGGTAGTTGGTTTAGTGGGTACTCAATTAAGGATATATGCTGCAGTCTTAAGTGCTTCTCCCTAGAGTGATTTTGGTAAGGTGGAATGACTAATCATACTCCTTACCATGTCCTTAAGCGTTCTGTTTTGTCTTTTAGCAACACCATTCATATTGGGCGAACCCAACATAGTGTACTGTGGGACGATACCGCATTCATTTAGGAATTTAGCAAATGATCCTGGACGTTGTTCTCCTGAACCATCATATCTACCATAGTACTCACCACCACGGTCAGATCTGACGCTTTTAATCTTTTTACTAAGTTGATTTTTCTACTTCAGCTTTATAGCTTTTGAACACATCTAGTGACTGTGATTTTTCACTTATGAGATATACATAGCCATATCTGGAAAAATCATTGATGAACGTTATAAAATATTATTGACCATTCCAAGCGACCGTAGGAAATGGCCCACAAATATCTGTATGTATTAGTTCTAAGATGTCCATAGTCTTGTTGGCTACAAATCTCCTTGTATGGGTTTGTTTTCCCTTAATACAATTAACACAAATATCAAAATTTGTAAAATCTAAGGGATCGAGAATTCCATCTGTCACAAGTCTCTCTATTCTCTTTTTAGAGATATGACCTAATCGTTTGTGCCATAATATACCTGAATTCTCGGTAGTTAATTTTCTCTTGGTACCTCGTGTACTTAATTGCAGGGATTCATTAAATGAAGCAATTGTATCAATCAAATATAGATTATCATAACCAGATAAAGAACCTGAACCAGATAAAGAACCTGAACGAGATAATTTGGAATCATAAAACAAACTAAATTTTCCATTTCGAATGAACACGAATAACCAGAATTGTCCAAAGCAGAAATAGAAATCAAATTCCGTCTAAAAGACGGTACAACAAAAGTTTCATTAAGATCCAAAGAAAGTCCAGTCTTTAACACTCATCTAAATTTTCCAAGTGCCGCAACTTCAACCGTCTTGCCATCGCCTACATAGATATATCTTTCAACATCATTTGGCTTTCGGCAACTCAGGCAACCACTCGCACGTACACATCGATGTGAGTTGTTGCACCGAATCTAACCACCACGTGTGTCTAGCTACCGAAGTTAAATTAACTTCAGAACAAACCAAAGCAAGAAGCATACCTTTCTTACCACGCCAAGCGTGATAGTTGGTGCATTGCTTCTTTTATGCTCTTCAGACACCACAAAAGAAACAACCAAGTACTAATCGAATCATTTGATTTCGTTAATTGTTTCTTTTGAGGTCATCTATACCTGCAGACTTTCTTAACATTCTTTCTTTTCTTTCCCTTACCTTTAAAGGCGGTGGCTAAGTGAACACTCTCTGTCCTATCTTGCTTAAGCCTTTCCTCTTCCCGAACACGAGTGTGAGATGAGCTCATTCAGAGACCAAGTCTCTTTTCGACAATTGTAGCTCACCTTAAACTCGGTTAAATTGTGCAGGAAGAGATATTAAAACCAGATGCACTAGCAAGTCCTCAGAGAGTTCAAGTTGAAGTGCTTTGAGCTTGGAAGCAAGATGCGACATCTCCAAAATGTACTCCTTACATTGCCTTTGCCTTTATACTTCATTGAAATGAGACTTGTCAAGAGTGTACCAATTTCACCTTTTCATTCTTGACGAATCTCTTTTCAATATTGGCAAGGAATTCCTTAGTCTGTTGTGATTTGATCGGACATTGTGCCCTCGAATGCTTCGGAATGGCCCTCTTCATGATCATCATACACATGCAATTTGATTTCTCCCACCTTTCCATATCCCTCTTTTCATCAGAGGTACTCTCATTCGTAAGTGGTAAAGGAGAATCGGTCCTTAACGCAAGGTCAAGATCCATAACTCCAAGAACAATCAAAAGATTGTCTTTCCAAGACTTGAAGTTAGAGCCATTAAGCATAGGAATTGAGTTGATACTGGCAGTTATATTTGCAGGATTAATCGCTGAAAAAGAACAACAACAATTGAAACATGCTCATAAACAAAACTTATCTTAAAAGCAAAATAAATTAATTCAAATAAAGGTAAAACCCATCTTAAGATATCGAGCACTCCATTAATATTTTATCTTTGGATAAAAGATTAATTTGTTAGTGATATCTTAATGTAGTAATCAAACATTGATAATAAGAACATGTCAAAAATAAATCAGCCTTTGGGTCGATTAATTAGTCACATGTAAAACCAAATAATCATCACATGTTAATTACTACATGTGTATATGCATTTACCTTAAATATTGACCTTCCTTTGGGCCGATCAATAAGAACATAAATCGCATACACATAACCATTTATATTTCAAAATGAAATTAATCTCCACAAAAGAGGTCACTTTGGTGACATATTATTTTAATTAATTCATTGTAAAATATATATATCACCATACCAATATTTGAAAAATAATTTTGCATTGTTTTATTTATTTACAAAGTCAACTGTTGACTTTGACCTTGCGGCTGGACCGGGTTGAGCCAACTCGGATCCTAAACCAGCCTACTTAATACATATTTTATTATGGGCTAAAATTTTATACGGGCTAAAGCCCATAATTTAAAATATTTTATATGGGCCTAAAGCCCATAATTTTCTTGCTATGAGTTGAAGCCCAAAGACCATAAAAATAGATGGGTCTAAAGCCCATAATTTATTTGTTCCTTAATCCATTTGACACAATAATGAATTAATACTCATAAACAAATTTAAGTGCTTGCACCATTATGGTGCACTAATTCATCCTTGAGCACTAACTAATTTAAGTGCTTGCACCATTATTATGCACTTACTCATATTTGAGCACTAACAAATAAAGCTCAAACTTTAAAGCACAATAATTATTAAGATCAAATAATAAAATCAATGAGGGAGCTGCAAACATATCGGTGGCAGCTTGTTTTTTTTTTTTTTAAACATCTCCTTCTTCTTTACTTGGCAGGCCGTTCTTCATACTGACTTTATGATCTTCACTGTTCTTTCGGTTTAATTCATGCAACCAGGCTGACAAGGCTAGCAGTACTGGTTGCCAATCTTCAAGTTTGCTTAACTGGCAGTTCACTGGCAGCCACACCAGTTAATTTCCCATATATATTTCACTGGCAGCTTACGCTGCCAGTTTTCCATTTCCTCACCAGCGCTGCCATGGCAGCCCTGGTCAAGAAAATAGACCGGCAGTGTAATCTATATATACATATGGCATACAACACTGCATATTTTGATAAACTCTAACTACCATATATTCTCAATAATTCAACATGAAGTGACTCTGATACCACTTGTTAGATCTTGAATTTCATAACATATAGAAATGATATTCATGTCGAATTATCAAGAATGCATAAACGATAAAACGGAAGCGTACCTGAATCCATATCCGGAAGTCGTATGGATGGCCTTCTAGATTAACAAGTTCTTCCTTATTTGAGAGCCCTTTGATCTCTCAACCTTAGCCTTAGTATTCTCTCTAACAATGGGTGTAAGAGTGAAAAATTATGAACTTGTAATCTAGGGACCATGACCCCATGTTTATAGGCAACCAAGTGCCTTTGTGGTATTTTTATTTTAACCCATCACTAAAATAGAAATAACCCCGTAATCTCTACACATTAAAGGTCCACACCCTATTAGATATATCAAAACTTAATTGCCTAAAATACTTAATAGATCATTTTAATTAGGCTTTACCTTATTTGACAGTCCACAAATGCATAATTATTTTCATATAAACCCAACGTTGGATTAATGATCCAACATGTCGAGCTCAAGGAAGCCCTGGTCCAGATTGTTGCAAGAAGATGTGCGTGAATAAAACACCAGACTGGTTTAACTGTGGGGTGTGTGGTAAGAAGTGCAGGTACACAGAGATTTGTTGTGGAGGTGAATGTGTGAACCCAATGTACAGCACGAAGCATTGTGGAGGTTGCAACAACGAGTGCAACAAATGGAGTGCATGTCAGTATGGGATGTGTAGCTATGCATAATGCCATGCATGGATGTGGAGGTTGCAACAACGAGTGCAAGAAAGGGAGTGCATGTCATATATAACCCAACGTTGAGAGTTTTGTTTTTATGTTAGTAGCATAATATTTTGTGTAAGGAATAAAGGCAAACCATCGTCCAATCATAGGGTTTGCTAGTGTTATTTAATCTTTCAATCCCCATTGCCATAATGTAATGAGGGAATTACCTACATCTTTTGATTTGTGCTATGTTAATTGTTCATAATAAATTTTATGTCTAGTCTCTTACGTACTCCTTTTTTCTCTATAATTCTGATACGAGAGATCTCTGATATAAATTAATGATATAAATTAATTTGCAAACCTGTTGCTACTTCAAACCGCTTTAAAATACTCTTTATATTCATTAAAAAGCTATAGTTATTTTCCAGAAAGTATCATTTCATATTGCCGGTACACTAATTAATTACCGGCACAATGAGGAGGAAGAGGAAGGACGGCCAGACCGACCCATTTCCGGGTCCCTACCGGCAACTCATCCATCATTCAGTATAGGTGATTTATTTTATGGTATTTATATGGATTTTTTCATGATAATTTATTTGGTTATACTAGCAGATAATAAAACTTTAAATTTTAGATTTATTCACATGAATAAATACTACTTATTAAAACAATTTAATCACATCAAAATACACTTACCTCAAGTAAGACTTACTAGGGGTCTTGTACATTTCCTTTACGCAACTGATCCTCTATCTTTGAATCTCTGATAAAACTAGTTTATAGGTGTTTTCCTAATAACCCTAAACAATTAGATGACGACTCCTTAACATCAACAAGACCCTCCCAGAAATCACGCTATGTCCTCTCAATAAGATTTGTTATCCTACAATCAAGAATTCTATAAATACCTCACCAAGCCTGCTTTCTTCTCCATCATCAATCCATCCATATCAATAACCCTCTCAGCCTCGTCTCCTCCAGCAGTTCAATCTTTCCTGAGCCATAGTATCTTGCTTGCGCAGAGTTTATAATACACACAACATGAAGGTCCTTAAGCTACTCTTTCTGCTTGCTATGCTCATTCCTCTTTTAGCCATTACTACTCTTTCTGCCACGCCAACTCAAGATGTTTCAATCCATTATGGAGACTCTGACCTTCCTCAGCAAACAACTTCATCTCTGAGAGGGGCGGGGCGCTTTCTAGCCCAGACTCGGGCTTTCATGACATGTGACAAGAACCCTAGGGTTTGTCGAGCTCAGGGAAGCCCCGGTCCAGATTGCTGCAAGAAGATGTGCGTGAATGAAAAGACAGACCGGTTTAATTGTGGGAAGTGTGGTAAGAAGTGCAAGTACACGGAGATTTGCTGCGGAGGTCAATGTGTGAACCCAATGTACAACAAGAAGCATTGTGGAGGCTGCAACAACAAGTGCAAGAAAGGGAGTGCATGTCAGTATGGGATGTGTAGTTATGCATAATGCCATGCATGCATGCATATATGGGAAGAAACAATTAGAGATAATTTGTTTTAATTATGTTAATAACGATCTATTTTGTGTGGGGAATAAAGGCAGACCATCGTCCAATCATAGTGTTTGCTGGGGTTATTTAATCTTTCAATCCATTGCCATAATGTAATAGGAGATATACCTACATCTTTTGATTTGTGTTATGTTAATTGTTCTTAATAAAGTTTATGTTCAGTCTTTCACGTGCTTCTTCTTCTTGAACTAGCTTTTTTTTTTTGTTTATCATACTCTATTTTGATTATTTTACAGATCAAGATTATTTTATATTCGAGTTAGAATACTATTTACTTACTCAAATATTGATTTCAAATGAGTAAACTCACAAGTAAACCACAAGGTTGATATATATATATATATATATATATATATATATATATATATATATCAGAGAGAGAGAGAGAGATTAACGAAATGTAAAAAAAAAATCTCAGTACTAAATTAAAAAAATACAACAATTTATTAAAGAAGTAAGACTAAATCTCAGTACCGTCAATATATTCGAAACCTCAAAAATCAAAACAATTAAAAACACTCTATTAGAATTCTACCTGTGGACCATCTCTCTCTCCAAAAGTGAATTATCTCCCCATTTTCAGCTACTACTACATTAGTGTTGATAATAACATAATTAGATATAAGGTGAAAGATGCAATTGGACTTTTTACCACTTAACGATGCTTAGTTGAGGCACTAGCTCACTAAAAAAGTACATAATTTATATAAGCAATGCATGATAAAAGTCTTAAATCAATTATAGTTTTTTCACTTTGTGAATTCAAATGAACAAGTAAAACTTTGGTTGTTTCAAACCCATAACCTTACTCAAACTTAAGACTTACTGTATAAATTATAAGTTTATTTCCATCACATCATGCCCCTTAAGACTTAAATTTTTAACATGGATATAATTTTAAATCGTATAGAAACATCACATTATTGTGCAGATAGTAAAATTATAAAAATCATTTAATACAAAGAGCAAATAAAAAAAATAAAAGGGAAAAGGAAGAAATATTAATTTAAAATATTATAACAATAGTAACATCAGAGTCTTAACATCTAAGATTATTATTACTATTATTATCAAAACAATAAAAATTATCAAATTATACCGAGGGAAAATAATAAAAAGCATGAACAAAATAGTAAGCAAGAAAAACAATTAAAATATCATCATCATCATCATCATCATGAAAGAATAAATAAATGAATGAAAGATAAAAATTTTTTTTTGTTAAACTACAAAAAAAGATCAAACAAAAAATACAATAAAAACTAAAAATTATCATTGTTATCATTGTCAACATCTGTCATCACCCAATTTTTGGGTGACTCCCCAAAATATACCACAAAATAACAAAAATAAATAAAAAGGGTCGGTGTTGGTAGAAAAATCAATGGTGAATTTTTGAGTGTTTCCGCAAGAACGATTGTGTCTCTTTTGTCCCCAAGATAGAGGAAAATACAGATTTAAGACAAAAGTATTTTTATCATCGGATAAATCTGTATAAGAATTAAGTCGAGGGATATAATTATATTTTTTATGGGCCAATTTGATTTAATCGTCAGCCAATTTTAAAATATAATTATGTTTGGGAATTAATTGAGGGTCCAATTAAAGGATTTAATTAAGTGCAAGGACTTAATTATACTTTAAGTGGGTCAAAATAATTTTATTAAGGGTTTAATCAGTGAAAAATCAAGTCCTTGAACTTAATTTGGGCTCAATTGAGAAGTTGGGAATTTTCGGAGGCTAAGTGGAATTTTTCCAAGCCAATTATGCAAAATCAGAAGTCCAATTGGAAACAATTGAGAGTTTAATGGTCAATCGTGGGTCAAATGACATAGATTGGAAATCAAGGGCCGAAATAAAAAGGAGAGCAAAATTTAAGGATAACTTTGAATTTTTCACGGGGACATAATTGCACAAAATCTTAAATTTAGAACCAATTAGGAGTGCAATCGAGCTGATTAAAATTGAGGGACCAAGTTGATATTTAGCCATCCTCTCCCGAATCTCTGCACGTGCAAGTGCAGGCACGCCAGCACGCCACCCATGGGCATGCGTTGCCTGGGGAATCCCTCCTCCCATGTTACTAGGCAGGTGCCCTCGGTTACATGCCCGAAGGGGCTGCTTCTCCTTCTATAAATACCGCATGCAGAAACGTTAATGAAGGGGAGGAGACGGAGGAAAGAAAGATTAAAACCTGCATAAACTAGTTTTACGAGGCGAGGATGCAAAACTAGTTTTCATGCAAACGGGTTTTCACGCAGGAGGAGAATAAGTGGAAACAAAGTAGAATAGGAACAAAAGAGAAGAGGAAAACTGGAGGGAGACGAACGAGAGAAGAAAACGTGAGGAGAAGAAAAAAGGGAAAATGTGGGCGTAAACTTAGGAAATGAAGGTTGGAAACAGAGGATAGGTGTTGCTTGAGAAAAATAAACAAGAAGAACGGCAAGAAAGGAGAAAAACCCAATACAGGTCACCTCTCTTCCCGATCGCCTCTCTCTCTCTCTACGAAACAACCCGGTTTGCTTCTCTCTCCACCGTTGGCGGCGTTTGGCCACCACAAGTCCCTCACCACCGTGAGCTCTCCCTCCTCAGCTCGGTCACCAGCAAGCCCGGTCGTGACCTCCGGCTCTAGCAACGAACGGCAGCGAGCAGAACGAACGAAGGGCCAGCGACGACGACACAACCCGGAACCAGCAGCTTTCAGCCCTCCTCCCGACCACCTTGCGCCACCTCGTCGTTTCCGAAGCTTCCTCCTCGTCACGAAACCATCTCCCTTCTTCTCAGGCGACAAACGGCGAAGAAAAGAGGACACGCAGCAGCAAGGCAGCCACCACCGGCGACTTCAAACCTCCATTCCGGCCACCACGGACCTCCGCTTCGACGCCACCACGACGAGGAGAACCACCTCGACGTCCTCTACACGAAGGTATTAACACTTTCTCATTTCATCACACTCGGAAAATTCAAATCCACTTGTTCATCTTCTCAGCATATTACATGCGGGAAGTGAATTTAATTCACTTCCACAGCGGTCGTTAGTCGGGCTTTGTGCCGGCCAGTCTACTGTCAGCAAAGCGGGCTTCGACCAGTGAGGTCGAAGCCCAACTCAATCACTGGTCATGCCACCACTGCCGATAACATTCAACCCAAAAAGTAAAAAATAAAAAATAAAAAAAATAAAAAACCCCTTTTTTAGAAAAAGAAAATTTTCAAAAAAAAAAAAAGTATTTTGTTTTATTGCATACGGCCGAATTCCAAAATATTTCTCATTGTATTTTTTTGAAAAAAATATGTTGCATATTTTTCCATATTTTTAAAGTGAAAATTCGGATATCATAACCAGTTTATGATTAACCATTGGCATTCGGCCAAAATGTCAAAAACAATTTCACAATTATTTTGTCTTATCTATCACGGTGTAAAATTATACTGTAATGTACACCTGTGGATAAATAAAAATAAGATTTTTAAAATACAGAGCAAAAATTCATTTTTAGTTAGTCTTTTATCTCTTAACGAGATAGAGATTCTCTCATGGAGAGAAATCTATGTCGAACTTTAGGGGAGACCAAACAATATAATAATGATATAGAAAAAAAAACAATCAAACAACAATGCAGCTAGCCTTAGGTATGGTGCACTGGAGGTGATACGACTTCCCCTTGCACAATAAGTCTCCTTACCCTAGACTCTCGCAGACCAATAGGTTCCTAGTAACCTTAATACTAGGTGGCGACTCCCAATAATTATAGTCGTAATTTTTGTGACTATATAAATACTCCTCCTTTTCACCGCGCACCGTTGTCCTCCCGAATCCCGGGGCTGAAGGCGGGGCGCAAGCGTGCCACAAAATCGCTGTCGCGACAAACACAATAAAAATTATCAAATTGTTCGAGAGAAAAACCCCTAAAAATATTAACAAAAGAGTAAGCAATAAAAACAATTAAATTATTATTATTACTATTATTTTCATTTATTTATTTTATTTTATGTGTTAATAATGAAAGGGAAAAATGAAAGAAAAAATGCTAAAAACTTCGACAAAAGATCAAACAAAAGAATAAAACAAAAACAAAAACTATTGTTGTTATCATCGCCAAAATAATACAAATTATCAAATTATCCTGAGAAAGAAAAACTAAAAACATGAACAAAAGAGTAAGCAAAAAACAATTAAATTATTATTATTATTATTATTATTATTATTATTATCATTATCATTATCATTATCATTATCATTATCATTATCATTATCATTATTGTGTTAATAATGAAAAAATTAAATAAATGAAAGACTAAAAACCATAAAAACTTTAAGAAAATTAAAATCCAACATCAAAAGTATAAGGGCCAAAATGAAAATCAAATTCATTATCAATTTCAATCAAAGGATAAAATTGAAAAATTGAAACTCGTTATATCGATTTTTTGAGTTATTTAAATCCAATCCGTAAATTAAAAGACGGCGGATCGAAGTGAACATTGCTTGCACATTCAATTAATTTCAGTTGAAAGACCCAATCGAACTAAATCAAAACTTATTAAACAAAAATTAGGACCATAAACAAAATTAAAACTACAAGGACCGAAACGAAAAGCATTAAACCCGGGATCTGTCTTGCACTTTGACGTCAATAGCAATCAACCTGCGTTATTTATTTCTAACTTGATTCTTCCTTCAGGATTTCAATGCCCATGAATTTCTGGAGTTTACTATCTAACTTTTTCTTATTTCAAGATGTCGATATATTCTAACCTCATTCTTCCTTCAGGATTTCAATGCCAATCAACTTCTGGAATTTATTTTTCTAACTTGTTTCATACTTCAGGATGTCAATAGCCATCAACCTGTGGTA
The DNA here is from genome assembly GCA_032356905.1 of Salix exigua. Lineage (NCBI taxonomy): Eukaryota > Viridiplantae > Streptophyta > Magnoliopsida > Malpighiales > Salicaceae > Salix > Salix exigua. The sequence goes on from CM063598.1 coordinate 8,486,950, forward strand.
TTTATTTCTAACTTGATTCTTGCTTCAGGATTTCAATTCCCATGAATTTCTGGAATTTATTTTCCTAACTCGTTTCATGCTCCAGGATGTCATCAGCCATCAACAATCCTGTGGTATTTATTTTCGAACTTGTTTCTTACTTCAGCATGTGAATATGGCCGTCGACTTCTGGAATATATTTTTCTAACTTGTTTCATACTTCAGCATGTCAATAGCCTTCAACTCATGGCATTCCCACTTTCTGCTTCCAATTTGGTTCAAGAGCCATTAATTAGCCATGGAAAATTCAGAGTCGGGCAGTGAATTATGTCCGTACGTGGAAATTACAATTCTTCAACTCGTCTAAAAATCCCAGTGTGCTTTGCATTTCACTTCAACAATTAACTAAAAAGTCCATGTCAACATCCAAGTCTTGCGATACAACCAAAAAAGTCCTCAACCGGAAACGTTCCGTACCATAGGGACAGTATATAAATGGTGTGCTGTCGATCATGAACTACCCCCATGCAGCCCCCCCCCCCCCCCCCCAATTCGTTCAGATCCTTGAAAAGTTTTATCTTTGCTCTACTCGAAATGGCTGCTGGGAAATACCAAGAATCCTCCTCTTCACGGTTTTCTAACTGTAAACATCAAGTGTTCTTGAGTTTTAGAGGTAGTGACACCCGCAAGAACTTTACCGATCACCTCTACACGGCCCTAGTCCAGGCAGGGATTCACACATTTAGAGATGATGATGAGATTCAGAGAGGACATAATATAGAGCTGGAGATCAAGAAAGCAATACAGCAATCAAAAATATCGATAATCGTGCTCTCCAAAGACTATGCTTGGTCGAGATGGTGCCTCGATGAACTTGTGATGATCATGGAACGTAAGAGGACTGCTAACTCCATGGTGTTGCCCATATTCTATGATGTGGATCCATCCCAAGTAAGTAAGAAAACAGGGACCTTCGCTGACGCATTTGTCGAGCATGAAAAGTGCTTCAAGGGGGAGATGGAGCGGGTGAATGGGTGGAGGATTGCTATGAAGGAAGTTGCAGATTTGGGAGGAATGGTTTTAGGAGATGGGTATGTTGTATCTCTTGATGAAACTACACATGGCATAAGACTAGAATGCTGGTGGCTGTGAACTATTTTTTCGGAGAACATTTAAGAAAACAAAATAAAACACCCACGATTTCTTCTTTGTTACATGATTTTTTTTACCCCAAATCTAACTACCAATGACTGGGGCACACAATCTGCTTTAATTTCTTAGCTAAATACTGTTTATTTCTATTACTTATAATAGAGAGACTACTAGTTATCGTACATTGTATTTTACTTTCTGATGTAGGTACGAGGCACAGTTTGTCCAATCTATTGTGGAGAAGGTCTCAAAGAATGTGGATCGAAAAGTATTCCATGTCCCCCTTCATTTCGTTGGAAGACATTCTCTAATACAGTATATCAACTCATGGTTGCAAGATAGGTCCCATGGTGCGTCCATTGCTTTACTCTATGGAATTGGTGGAATTGGAAAGACAGCCATAGCGAAGAGTGTTTACAACCAGAGCTTCTATAAATTTGAAGGAAAGAGCTTTCTATCAAATTTTAGAGAAAGGTCAAAAGAATTCAAGGGTCTGGTTTGCCTACAGAGGCAACTTCTTTCCGACATCCTAAAAAAGACTGTTGATGAGATAAACGATGTTGATGAAGGAACTCTGAAGATTAAGGATGCATTATGCTGCAGAAGAACTCTTATTGTTCTTGATGATGTGGACGAAAGGGGGCAGTTCGATGCAATCGTTGGCATGCAAAATTGGCTCTGTGAAGGAAGTAAAATCATTGTAACAACCAGAAATAAGAGTCTCATTTCAGCTAATAATGATATTGAATGGATTAAGTGCAAAGTTGAGCCTCTAGATAACGTAAAATCACTTGAGCTTTTCAGTTGGCATGCCTTTGGACAAGCTTACCCTGTTGAAGGTTTTACAGAGGACTCTTGGAGAATAATTCATCATTGTAATGGGCTTCCATTGGCCCTTCAAGTTATTGGTTCTTCATTATCTGGTAAGAGTAGAAAAGTGTGGGAGAGTGCATTACATGAAATAGAAGTGATTCCAAATTGTGAAGTTCAAAGGGCTCTTCGAATAAGTTACGACTCTCTTGATGATGACTACCAGAAAAACTTATTCCTTGATATGGCTTGTTTCTTCAATGGGATGGGTTACAATTATGCTGTCAGGATACTAGATGGGCTCAGTGTAGGTGCAAGATTAGGATTGACAATCTCATCGATAGATGTCTGGTCGAAATTGTTGAAATCAACAATGATAAGAGATTGTGGATGCATCAACTCGTAAGAGATATGGGAAGGGAAATCGCTCGTCAAGAATCGCCCAAGTGTCAAAGAATATGGCATCACATGGAAGCTTTTACAGTTTTGAAAGAAACAAGTGTAAGAACCTGATTTTGTTTTATTATTTGCATGGTGCATATATGGCTTTTACTATATATATTGAAAGAAGCTACAGTACCTTATCATTATGTTTATTCTTGTACTTTCTCTTCTCATGTAATTTTAATATTTTGAAGCAGGATGCTGAAAAATTGCGTGGCCTTACCCTTGATATGCGTTCATTAATGGAAGATAATCGTACCGAAGTTATCTGTGGTGATTCAATGGTTCACGACAAGCATAACTTCTTTCAACATTATCGTCTTCCTGCGTTTCCCTCTCGGGAATGGCTTTCTGACCTTTTCTTCGGGGAACAAGTACAGATCAGTCAAGCAAGTCTGTTACCCGTCCTCAGCACGGATGCTTTGAGAAAGATGAGGAATGTAAAATTTCTCCAACTAAATTACATGAAGTTCAATGGAAGTTATGAACACTTCCCTAAGAATCTGATATGGTTATGCTGGCATGGATTCTCTTTGAGATCCATACCGAAGCACTTATGCTTGGAGAAGCTTGTGGTTCTTGATCTATCAAGAAGCTGTCTAGTTGATGCTTGGAAAGGCAAATTGGTAAGTATCTAGTCTCTCTCCATAGCTATATTTCTCTCATTTTCAGTTGTAAACAACTAAATTCGAGTGTTTTTGCAGTCTCTTCCAAAATTGAAAATACTTGATCTGCGTCACTCGCATGGCCTCATTAGAACCCCAGACTTGTCAGGTATCCCACGACTCGAAAATCTAATACTTGAAGACTGCATCCATTTGGTTCAGATTCATGAATCTATTGGGGATTTACGTTGTCTCGTGATGTTAAATCTGAAGAATTGTAAGAGTCTAGTGGAGCTTCCAGAAGAAGTGAGTGGCTTGAATTCACTTCAAGAGCTTTATTTAAATGGCTGTTCAAATCTTGAAAGCTTGAATTTTGAGTTAGGGAATCATCAGGGACACAGGTTTCTTCAAAGTGATGCATGTGCTGCTAGTACACCATCCATAATCACATCCTTGTCGTTGAAATATTTGTTTCCTTCTAGGTTTTCAGCAAGAAAAGCTACCAGATTTACATTGCCACACTCCTTGACGAGACTAGATTTAAGTGGAACTCCAATTCGTTTTCTTCCAGAAAGCATTAAGGACCTCAGTCCACTCGTAGCCCTGACTTTGAGAAATTGCCAGATGCTTCAGACACTCCCAGAGCTTCCATCCAATTTGTCCTCGTTAGATGTGTCTAGTAGTTATTCACTGCAAAGAGTTCCAAATCTGATCCCTTGGACTGTAGTATATGATTGTGATCAATTAGCTGACATCCAAGATTGGGTGAAGCTAGAATTGATCCAAAAGGCTGACTCACACATGTTCAGAATATTGGAATCGGTGAACGCTCAAATACAGCCATGGAATTTTCAGGTCCTCCCACACCCATTTCGCTGTATTTCAAATCTTCATCTGTGTACTTCTCCTGGAATAGTTTTCCTTAGCTCATTTTATCGTGGACTTCGTTTTGACGGTACAGGTAACAGTTGTTAAGGGCGTGTTCAACGTTGTCGTATCTGATGAAGATGGGATGTGTAAGTTTTACGAGGAGGAGGAAGAGGAGTGGATAATTCAGAAAGAGTTCGTAGGCCACCTCTCATTCCAAATAGCCTCACCTGCGGCGTACCGGATATGTGCCTTTAATCTATTCACAAGGTTTTGCACCACGCCAGAAAGAGTTTATCTTGAAATCAGAAACAATACCAGTGGTCGATCCTTGTTTTGTCCCGCCTCTTTCTTTCCGAGTGGTTACAAGCATGGGAATGCTGTATTCCAATCGCTAAGCCACTGGAAATTAGGGGGCGATGATCCTACATTTGATAATGGTGATGACGTGAGTATTTCTGTGCTTCCACTTGATCCTACTATTCAAATAATGACGGTTGGAATCCTATTGTTGCATGAAGAGGAAGGAAATGGTGATGATGATAAAATCCAATCAAATAATAAAGTTGTCACATCCCAATGTAGTAGCTCATCAAACAGGGAAGTTATCGCCACTCACAACAATAGCGATGATGATGATGCTGTATATCTAGCCAATGTAGAAATAGCTTCTCGTGTTTTTAGGATTTATTCCTGTGATGCACGCTATAATCCTGGCAACTTGGAAGTATGTACGTGGTTATTTGAAAAGAAAGGTGAGAGGGTATATATGATTTATTAGATTTTAAAGCAATTAGATATTCAAGACTTCCTCACAAACTTCAGGTCATCTAGTCTTTCCTTTCCATGAGCTGAGCTCCAAAAGAAATTATATATTAACCTTTTTCATTAAATATTGATGAGTTCTATGCTTATTTTTCTCGACAGGGATAATGGGAAACAAAGGGAGGCGTCTTTCTTTACCCTCTTGCATGGTTGATTTCGCTATAAGTGATAGGGGTTGATTCTTTCGAAATGCGGAGGAGATCATTGAGCAACAGGTTCTCTGATCACGACTCATTTGTCTTCACTCAGGTCTGTATTTTTCGGGTCGTCTTTAATAAATTGAGAATATGTAGTATAGGGTCACGAATCACTGCGATAACAAAAGATTAAACCTTGTAGTTCCAAGCTATTACTATCTAACCACCTACTATATAAATAAGTTTATCCTTTTCTTTCTTGTGTGGATGTGGCTAGGTTTAGAAGAAAAAAAACAAATCTATGGTTTTCTATGTATTCCAAAGTGTTTTAGCTCCAATTATAACCCAAAAACCAAACTGTATTTCTCTCCTCCCTTTTATAAAATAAACCAAGCCTTTATAGAGGCCACAAGGAAGAACCTAGAACCTATCTTTCATTAATCCTATCCTTAACTTTAGCAGAATTAATCTTCACCACCTAGCTCTTCCTTGCTAGTTGTCAACTAAAAATTGGTGTCGAAAGACAAATGAGGTGGGTTTTAATTAGCCCCTCTCTTTTCCCAGCAATAACAAAAGGTATATGGGCTGTATTTTAATGGTAATGTACTCCTCTATTTGCAGCATGAAAAAAAGACCTGAAAGGGTGACGAGAAGAATAAATGTGAGCGAGCAAACAAAAAGGTTTCATGTATTTTTACGAGAAATGAAAGAGAAATGGAGAAAAAGTATTTTTCTTTTTTATATTCTAACCTTTAAGAAATCGCTGACACGAAAAAAGATAAACAAAAATGTTAAAAGGCATGAAATGACGAAGAATTTTTGAGTTCCACGAAAACATATTTTCTTAGAAATTCTCATATTCTTCCATTTTATTTTTTATCTGTTTTAAAACAGAGCAAAAAAATGTGATCAAAATTGAAGATCATAAATAGAAAACAGTCATCAGGGATCAAAATCAAATTATAACACTATTTTCATTGCTTTTATAATATATATATATATATATATATATATATATATTATAAATATGCTATTATTAAAAATAATTTTTAAAAATAAAATAAAAATATTTTAATTTATCTCTAAATAAAAATACAAAGACAAATCTTAGAAGTACAATATTTCATTGATGTGTTGTAACAGTATACAAGATGAGGATTTATACAGAACCTAAGTGCTATTATAGGAAAGCAATTCCTATAAACAAGCTGATATTAATAGCAGATCCTACAGTTAAGCTAATAACGGTTACATACTATAATTACACAGAATACAAGGATTGACAATTATAGAAGCTATGATCACTCTCAATTACATCGTATAATCATCTTCCCTTTAACACTCCTCCTTGTCGCACGCTCCGCGCGCGATCCGGGAGGGATCCTGGCTCTCGCAATGTGGAGTTTTGATGAGGAGTCGCCACCTTGCTGTTAAGGGTCGCTAGGAACACCCGATTTGTACTGGTCTGCTCAGAGATTCAAGAGTAAGGGACTGGTTGCGTAAAGGGAAGGTATTAGCACCCCTAATACGCCTTACCTGAGGTAAGCTGCATTGCCTATTTAGATGTGATTTAAAATATTTCAATAAGTCAGTATTTATTAATAAAAAATATTACAATTAAAAAAGAAATCAATCAGTTTAAAAATTCCTGTAAATTTTATTGATTATTACTATTCCCACTGAATATTTTAGACAATAACATTTTAGAATTTATTTATCCAAACACCGAAAAATAAATAATAACATATTATTCCCGCCGAATATTTTGGATAAAATTTATTTATCCAAACACCGAACAGTAAATAATAGTATATTATTTCCTCCGAATATTTTGGATTTTTTTGTTAATCCCTTAAAATTTATTTATCCGAATATTAGCAGTGAATAATAAATTCCCAAAAAAGATTTTATACTTTTGAAATATTGGTTTTGAATTTTTAAAAAGAAAACACATTTTTTATTTTATTTTTATATTCTTTTTCTTAACAAAACAACGAATAAATAAAACAACACACACCCACACAATATTTTTTTTTATTCCTTTTTCATCACATTTAAGAAAGAATACAACTCACACACACATTGTCTTTTTTTATCTTTTCATAAACAACAAATAAAATACAACAACAGTTCAAATAAAAACATAAACACACATAAAACTTCACAAAAGGCCTCGAGAACAGTTCCAATGCATGAACAAGTGATGGCGAGCAGACAGTGGCGCGTCTTCCCCCGCGCCACCGCCTATGAACAGTGATGACGGGGAGGAGCAGATCGGCTTCTTCCCCTCTTTCTCTCGCCGGTGATGGGGCTCATGGAGACCTACAAACACAACCAAAGCAACACAAACGCAATACAGAACACAAAATCAATTTCACCATTTTTAGATCTATTCTCGGCTTCTTCCCGAAATCATAGATATGGTCTTCTTCTTAGGTTGTCCTTGATGGAGAGGGAGATGAAGAGAGCCACCGTGGATGGCAGTTGAGTAGATGCGGCTGCTTGTGGAGGATGTGGAGCAGGAAAAGGTTGCCACCGGTCGAAGATATGGTGGTCTGCTGAGAGGTGCGCCGATCTTCCTTTCTCGACCTATTCTTCGTCGATTCTCTTCTTACCCTTCTCGCCAGACAAAGGCGTTCCAACAAGACACTGCAAATACCGACAATACAGACACACAACAAACACACAAATACCGGTTGGGGTTGGTCTCTTTTCTCGGCTTGTCTACTTTCAAATGGTATGGCGGGGTCATTGTCGTGGTCCGGCAAGGAGGCTGAGGAGAGGAGAGCGATGGGGTCGTTGGCGTAAGAAGGAGAGGAGGAAGAAAATGAGAAAATGGGGAAGAGGGGTGTTGCAGGGTCGGAGTAGCTGGGTCGATCTATGAAGGGAGGCTGGAAAGTAAACCGTGAGTGGGCTATTATGGTGGTCGACAGGGAGAGTGCGAGAGCGAGGAAGGGGTCTTGGTCGGAGCTGTGGCCTAGAAGAGGAAGAAGAAAGGAGGTCGTGGGTGGCCAGGTCGGCAAAGATGAAGGTCGTGTGTGGGGTGGCTGACCGGAGAGAAGGTGAAGAAAACAAAGCAGGGAAAATACTGGTGCCTATGTCGGAGAAAATGGGAGAAAAGAGGCGAGCTGCAGCCATGCTATGCACTCGAGAGGAAAATTCTGGGGGTCTTTTTTTTAGGTTTTGGGTTTTGGGGGTTTTAGGGTTTTTTTTTTTGGATGTATGTAATTTTTTTTGGTCCCTCTTCTATGTTGATTAAAACCTCTATTTATAGACTTTTTATATTCAAAATTCCAAACACAGTCTTCAACTTGCGTATCCTTTTCAATTTAGTCCTTAGATTTGCAATTTGCATGATTTGACTAGTAAACTCTCAATTTGTCCAATTTTTCCTATAACAAGATATTTTTGGATTTTTTTGTTTTTTTCTATTTTTTCTATTTTTCTTTTTTTCTTCCGAAACATAAAAAATAAGTTGGTCAAAATTTGGGTAGCAACAGATGCCCCCTCTTTACAATTCTTACGACTAAAGTCTTGCAAAAGACTTTAAATAGTAAGCGTTGTAAAGAAAAATAAAGAAAATAAAATAAATAAATAAAATGATGGGTGACCTACACAAATAAAAGAAATTAGATAGAAGAGTCTCGATGGTGACGGATGACTTACCCGGGTCTGATTATGACGGGTGACCTGCCCGAATGAAAGAGTCTCGATAGTGACGGATGACTTACCCGGGTCTGATTATGACGGGTGACCTGCCCCAGTTGAAAGAGTCTCGATAGTGACGGATGACTTACCCGTGTCTGATTATGACGGGTGACCTGCCCAATTCAAAGAGTCTCGATAGTGACGGATGACTTACCCGGGTCTGATTATGACGGGTGACCTACCCCATTGAAAGAGTCTCGATAGTGACGGATGACTTACCTGGGTCTGATTATGACGGGTGACCTGCCCGGGTTAACAGTTAGAAGGGTCTCATTTTTCTGGGTGACCTACCCGGGTTAGCGATTAGAAGGGTCTCATTTTTCGGGTGACCTACCCGAGTTAGAATGTTAGAAGGGTCTCATTTTTCGGGTGACCTACCCGGATGGAAGATGGAGGGGTCTCATTTTTATGGGTGACCTACCCGGATGGAAGATGGAGGGGTCTCATTTTTCTGGGTGACCTACCCGAATTGAAGATGGAAGGGTCTCATTTTTACGGGTGACCTACCCGGATGGAGGATTGGGTCTCATTTTTACGGGTGACCTACCCGGAGAGAAAATGGAAGGGTCTCATTTTTCTGGGTGACCTACCCGGATGGAAGATGGAGGGGTCTCATTTTTACGGGTGACCTACCCGGATGGAGGATTGGGTCTCATTTTTACGGGTGACCTACCCGGATGGAAGATGGAAGGGTCTCATTTTTCAGGGTGACCTACCCGGATGGAGGATGGAAGGGTCTCATTTTTCAGGGTGACCTACCCGGATGGGAGATTGGGTCTCATTTTCTGGGTGACCTACCCGGCTAGCGTGGTCTCATTTTTCTGGGTGACCTACCCGGCTAGCTTGGTCTCATTTTTCTGGGTGACCTACCCGGCTAGCTTGGTCTCATTTTCTGGGTGACCTGCCCGAATGGATGATGATGAAAAATGGGGTCTCATTATTATGGGTGACCTACCCAGATGAAAGCTGATGAAGATGGGGATGCAATGCATGATGATGCATGGATACTTACCTAGGAAATATAGGTCCCCTTTTTCTAATGCAATGCATGGTAATGCATGTATACTTACCTAAGAAATATAATGCAATGCATGGTGATGCATGTATACTTACCTAAGAAATATAGGTCCCCTTTTTCTGATGCTCCATTGTCGTAGAATGTTTTTTGCCCAGCCTCCAAAGCTTTGTTGTCATTCATTCATCAAGTCTCAAGCGCATTACTTCTTCTGACGTATCTGCGATGATCTCTGCTCTCAGTGCTTATCAAGTTTAATATTGCCCCCAAGTGTGGTATTGTTTGATTCACCGTGAATGAGTGTAACCAGTCATCCATATTCTTGGATTCTCTCAATAACAGCTCTCTGGTTTGCGTGTGTTTGCTAACAATCACTGCAAAGCTTGTTAATGCTGATCTCATCTTTGGTTGTCAATCAGTCAATCAATTTTCTTCATTAATTGAATCATGTTTCTCTTGTAGAATGTCATCATCAACCTTCCTAGAATTTTCAAGTCATCCATAAATGTATCCAAAGCTCATCGGTGCATGCTCCATGCTATCATCAATAAATTTCTCTCAGCTTGTAATGTTACTATCATCCCCATTATGCGATCAATCTCGCCTTGATCTGATGCAACTATTCCGGCCATGCAATCTGAAACTCTTCGTCATAGACTCCATTTCTTCTAAACAAATCCTTTTTGTTTGCAAAGAACTATGATATTGTCATTAACGAGGTTTTTTCTGTCTCCCATATTCATGCGGTGAACTTGACCTTGAGTCGATCGGCTCATAACCATTATCTCATAATCAATCTTTATGGCATGTATACTCTTCAATATTTATCAAAATGCAACCATGCAACAAATCTTTGGAGACAAACAAATCTGCGAGTAAGATGATATTTCTGAAATCTGAAGTTGCCATTCAAATGCAATCTTATTCTCAATCACTGCTGAAGCTTACCACACCATCACTCTCTATTAAGCCATGTTGCCCTGAGTTGAATCCGTCGGTTCTCATCGATGAATTTCACTAAATCAGTCATCTGCTTCTGCTTCCGCTTCCTTGCCCCCAAGCTGATGTGAAATTATTTGCATTCCTATCAAGATCCACATTCTGGCCTCTAAGCTGACGAGCATTCCGATGATAGCCGAGAATTGTCAATGTCAAGGATTCTTCAAATCCGGTCAATATTTTCTCTAAATCTTTCTTGTTCTAGAATTAAGTCACTGATTTCAAAGATCATGTGCTTCCAAAGTCTAATCATTGCAAATAAAATCAAAGAGATGCCATTTGTTGAAAATCAAATTCATTTGGTCAAATACCCAACACACGATATTCAATAAATGCAGATTTGTAAATATTTTGCATTTTGCAAACAGCAATTGACTCATTGTGAGATTAAAATTATCTTTTTATGGTTTTTTTTTTTCAATTCTAATCTCAGATTTTTGGGTATGTACATGATGAAGTGATGATTTGTGGTTTTCAAACAATTAGAGCTGAGTAAAAACTTGAGGTTTAGTTGAAAAATTTGTCTCATCTTTCAGTACCTACCTTATCAATATGCATAACAACTTGCAACTTTTTCATGAAATTATAACCCTTATGGAAAAACTCTAACAAATTTTGAGAGCGCCACTTATCAATTACAATTGTATGCTTGATCAAGAAGGACTTTTACAAGCATGTAATGAGGCTATGGTTCATGGCTATAAAAGAAAAGGACATTCATAGGCTCAAAAAGTGTTTAAGGGTTTCAAAGACCTAGGATCACCATCATCTAGTCATTAACTCCTTTGCTCTTGTTGTCTTAGTAAAAGAGACCACATCAAAATGTGTTAATTATCTCCACATGATTCTTTAACAATCAAACAATGCTCTAAGAATCTCTACAACCATGTCATTCTTTTCATTGACAATTTCAGACTTAAAAGGGGGATACTAAAACTCGAATAATAATTTGTCATAAAATTTCATTTCATCTCTTGTTGCACTCAATATAGTCTAACAAAACAATTCTGCACAATCTTCATTTGATGGACAACTTATCTTGAAGACTCAAAAAAAATCTTATTAACACTTCTTCCCGCATGAGGTTTGACCACAAATACTAACGGACATGGCATAGTTCAATATTCTTTTTTTTCTTTTTTTTTCTTTTTTTTTCTTTTTTCTCTTTTTTTCTCTTTTTTCTTTGAACTTGTCCTTGCCATTGACTCTTGGTTTTTGTCATGTCCTATCTCAATTTGATTGTTCCCAATGTTGGGTTTTCATCGTTAAACATCCTCCCTTCTATTGATTCTCATGTTGCCACTGCATCCTCAAACTACAAATCTCTTATTGGCCTCTACTGTATTTGCCCCCAGTGTATTTGCCCCCAGTGTGAGGGTGTGATCCATGTCGGGTGTTTTTTCAAAAAATATAATATCAGGCTCAAATTGGGATTAACAAGGGATACATATTTCAAGAATAGTGAAGGAAATAAACAAAGATGGCCTTTTATCATTTCAAGCAAAATTGGTTTTAACTGATAAATTTTGACCTCGTCCAATGTAATGATTTGGACATGCAAGAGTCATGATTCACGGGTCCATAAATACCAAATCCATTACATGTCAATATGCATACTAATAAAGCTTAGTACCATGATGAGGTTCAAAAACTCGGTGTATGGGCTCAAAAATTGTTCGGTCACCTGATATTGGTCATCATGTCTTTTAACAAAAGTTGGGTCAATTTTGCAATCAAAATACTTTCAAAAATGAGAACTTCAAATTTTGCATGTTGGAGTTTGATCAAAATATTTTGTCAAAAATAAGAATGTCAAACATCTCTTGATTTCAAACCAACAAAAAGACAATGAAAACACATGCTTCAATGAAATGATGATTTAACCCCAAAACAAAGTGATAGCTGATGAGAAAATTACTGACAATGCGACACTTTTCCGAGGCTTTCCAAACAAACATTTCTGTATTGTCACTGCTCATTGATCTCGCTTATGCTCGCGATGATTTATTGCTGACACTGTCGACGATAACATCCCCCACAAAACTTGACTTGCCTCTTGCTGACTAATCTCTACACTTGATTACTAAAATTCTTGCGACTGTTCATATCTCTCATCTGGATTATGTCGCAAAAAGAAGACAATTTTTTTCGCTCCACCGCACTCCTCATTGGACATAAAAAAATAGATCGAGCTAGGAAGCACTCTTGTCAGAACACCAAAGTGCGCAAATCATTAAAAAATTCATCATACACTGAAAAGACTCTTTTGGCAGAAATTTCGCTTCTTCGAGCAATGTAATCTTGCAGTGCACATACTTTGACTTCTCAGACACCGGATCAAATTCAACAGTATCATGTTATATCTTCTCTCTCAAGATATTAATCTTCGCTTTAACAGACAAAATTGTGCTCAAAATGACATGGTCTTCTGTGCATGGCGGCATAAAACTTTCTGATTTGACAATGCCGCAATAACTCCATCTGATCTGGAGAGAAATCAATTTGATACTTTAAACAGGCAGACAACTTCTTTCACTAATGCTTGCTTTCTAAAAATGGACTACTCACACTCCTTCAAAAGAAAACATGAATTTCCACAATCCCCATTGATGATTGCACTAACACTCTCCAAATAATATCTGGGCATGTGTCCCACTTGATTGCACTAGAGAGCAGAGAACTTTGTTGTGGGCTTGCGGAAGAAACATGAATGATGACTTTGCATCGGAACCGGTTCTTCTCAGCAATGTCAAATGTCCAATGACTCTTGACTCTTCGGAGGATGACAAATTGAGGGACCCCTATTTCAAAACTATAGAAATGCATGTTGAAATGCATATGCATGTTTTTTTTTTGACAATCTTGCCCTTTAAAGAGCGACACGTGATTGTAACGACTGTATGCTAAACAAAAACTGTGAGAATGCATGTTGAGATGTATATGCATGATTTTTTTTTTTTTGGGGCTCGACGCTCGAGGAAGGACGCGCGATCGTAATAATTACATGATAAGCAAAAATAATGGGAATGTGTGCAGAAATGTATATGCATGCTGACCCTTTTTTTTTTTTTTTTTACTCCTTCGAGGAATGACAACGTGATCATAAAAATTATATGTTAAACAAAAACAATGGGAAGGCGTGCAGAAATGTATATGCATGCTGACTTTTTTTTTTTTTTTTTTTACTTCTTAGAGGAATGACATGTGATCATAAACATTACATGATAAACAAAAACTTGTGAGAATGCATCTTGAAAAGCATATGAAATTTTTTTTTTTTTTTTTTTTTGCTCACCCGTTTAAGAGTGAAACTTGATTGTAACAATTACATGATAAACAAAAACTTGAGAGAATGCATCTTGAAAAGCATATGATTTTTTTTTTTTTTTTTTTTGCTCACCCGTTTAGGAGTGAAACTTGATTGTAACAATTACATGATACACAAAAACTATGGGAATGCATATAAAAATGCATATAAAAATGTTTTTTTTTTTTTTTTGACGAAATCGTCTTTCAAAGAGTGACACAAGCTTGTAACAACTGTACGATACACCAAAAACCTTAGGAATGCATGTAAAAATGCATATGCAATTTATTTATTTATTTATTTTTTTTTTGACAAACTCGTCCTTTGAGAAGTGACACATGCGTTTAACAATTGTATGATACACAAAACTATGGGAATGCATATAAAAATACATATGCAAATTTTTTGTTTTTTTTTTTGACAAACTCGTCCTTTGAGAAGTGACACATGCGTTTAACAATTGTATGATACACAAAAACTGTATTTCTGCTTAAACCCAACAATGCAAATTTCCTAAGCGATGATTACTGTGTCACTTATTGAATTTAAATTGCCTCGGGAAGAGTTTGCCTTAATGCAAAACAGAATGAAGGTAGCACACACTCTAATGATTGGTTCTAATCTTTACACAACAAATGATGAGTTTGCTACATTGGACTCTAAACAAGGTCTCTTGCTGCCCAGCGATCACCTTCGTAAAGGCAATATAGGGTCTTGGCAGATAATGAGATGGTACGTATACCAATCACTACCGGCTAAGCTCTCAGCGAAGAGTTGAGGTTTACACAACAAATGATGAGTTTGCTACTTTTAGCTCTAACAGGGTCTCTTGTTGTCCCAGTGATCACCTTCGTAAAGGCAATATAGGGTCTTAGCAGATAATGGGATGGTACGTATACCAATCACTACCATCTAAGCTCTCAGCAAGAGTTTGCTACTTTTGGCTCTAAACAGGGTCTCTTGCTGTCCCAGTGATCACCTTCGTAAAGGCAATATGGGGTCTTAGCAGATAATGGGATGGTACGTATACCAACCACTACCATCTAAGCTCTCAGCGAAGAGTTGGGGTTTACACAAACTTAAACCTTGACTCAAGTCATAGGTAAGCTGCTAGTCCCCCACGTAACTTAAAGTTGCAAACTACAATGATATAATTGAAATAAATTAACGCATGAACATATATACATATGCACGAATTAAAAATACAAGACTTGCTAAAAGTAAACACACAAAAAATTCAAACAGATTGAAACAAATAAATCACATCAAAATATTCAAAGCTTAGTCCAATATTTTTCAGAAAAATACCGTCCCCAGTGGAGTCGCCATTCTGTCGCACGTCCCCGCGCGGCGTCCCGGGAGGGATCCTGGCTCTCGCATGTGTGGAGTTGATGAGGAGTCGCCACCTTGCTGTTGAGGGTCGCTAGGAACACCCGATTTGTACTGGTCTGCTCAGAGATTCAAAGGTAAGGGACTGGTTGCGTAAAGGGAAGGTATTAGCACCCCTAATACGCCTTACCGAAGTAAGTTGCATTGCCTATTTAGATGTGATTTAAAATGTTTCAATAAGTCAGTATTTATTCATAAAAAATGTTACAATTAAAAAAGAAATCAATCAGCTTAAAAAAATTCAATAAATTTTATTGATTATTATTACTCCCACTGAATATTTTAGACAATAACATTTTAGAATTTATTTATCCAAACACCGAAAAGTAAATAATAACATATTATTCCACTTGAATATTTTGGATAAAATTTATTTGTCCAAACACCGAACAAGTAAATAATAGTATATTATTTCCTCCGAATATTTTGGATTTTTTGTTAATCCCTTAAAATTTATTTATCCGAATATTAGCCGTGAATAATAAATTCCCAAAAAAGATTTTATACTTTTGAAATATTGGTTTTGAATTTTTACAAAGAAAACACATTTTTTATTTTATTTTTATATTCTTTTTCTTAACAAAACAACGAATAAATAAAACAACACACACCCACACAATCTTTTTTTTTATTCCTTTTTCATCACATTTAAGAAAGAATACAACTCACACACACATTGTCTTTTTTTATCTTTTCATAAACAACAAATAAAATACAACAACAGTTCAAATAAAAACATAAACACACATAAAACTTCACAAAAGGCCTCGGGAACAGTTCCAATGCATGAACAGTGATGGCAGCAGACAGGTGGCGCGTCTTCCCACGCGCCACCGCCTGTGAATAGTGATGACGGGGAGGAGCAGATCGGCTTCTTCCCCTCTTCCTCTCGCCGGTGAAGGGGCTCATGGAGACCTGCAAACACAACCAAAGCAACACAAACACAATACAGAACACAAAATCAATTTCACCATTTTTAGATCTATTCTCGGCTTCTTCCAAAAATCATAGATATGGTCTTCTTCTTAGGTTGTCCTTGATGGAGAGGGAGATGAAGAGAGCCACCGTGGATGGCAGCTGAGTAGATGCGGCTGCTGTGGAGGATGTGGAACGGGAAAAGGTTGCCACCGGTCGAAGATATGGTGGCTGCTGAGGGGTGCGCCGATCTTCCTTTCTCAGCCTATTCTTCGTCGATTCTCTTCTTACCCTTCTCGCCAGCAAAGGCGTTCCAACAAGACCTGCAAATACCGACAATACAACGACACAACAAACACACAAATACCAGTTGGGGTTGGTCTCTTTCTCGGCTTGTCTACTTTCAAATGGTATGGCGGGGTCGTTGTCGTGGTCCGGCAAGGAGGTCGAGGAGAGGAGAGCGATGGGGTCATTAGCGTAAGAAGGAGAGGAGGAAGAAAATGAGAAAATGGGGAAGAGGGGTGTTGCAGGGCTGGAGTAGCTGGGTCGTTCTATGAAGGGAGGCTGGAAAGTAAACCGTGAGTGGGCTATTATGGTGGTCGACAGGGAGAGTGCGAGAGCGAGGAAGGGGTCGCTGGTCGAGTCGTGGCCTAGAAGAGGAAGAAGAAAGGAGGTCGTGGGTGGCCGGGTGGCAAAGATGAAGGTTGTGTGTGGGGTGGCTGACCAGAGAGAAGGTGAAGAAAACAAACCGGGGTAAAATACTGGTGCCTATGTCGGAGAAAATGGGAGAAAAGGAGTGAGATGCATGGCCACTGCAGCTTCGAGAGGAAAATTCTGGGGTCTTTTTTCTTTTTAGGTTTAGGGTTTTGGGGGTTTTCGGGTTTTTTTGGATGTGTGTAATTTTTTGGTCCTCTTCTATGTTGATTAAAACCTCTATTTATAGATTTTTATATTCAAAATTCCAAACACAGTCTTCAACTTGAGTATCCTTTTCAATTTAGTCCTTGGATTTGCAATTTGCATGATTTGACTAGTAAACTCTCAATTTGTCCAATTTTTCCTATAACAAGATATTTTTGGATTTTTGTTTTTTTCTATTTTTTGTTTTTTCTTTTTTCTTCGAAACATAAAAATAAGTTGGTCAAAATTTGGGTAGCAACACTCCTCAAGTTGGAGTGTGGATGTCAATAACGCTCAACTTGCTTAGATGTGTATGGAAGACAGGTGCACGCAGTGGTTTAGTAAATAAGTCTGCAACTTGCTCCCCTGTCCTGACATGTGAAGTTTTGATTTCTCCCTTTTGAATCTTCTCACGAACAAGTGTGACAATCAATCTCAATGTGTTTTGTGCGTTCGTGGTATACAAGATTTGCAGCTATGTGTAAGGCGACTTGGTTGTCACAAAACAACCTTGCTTGGTTGGGGATGATCAACATGCAAATCTTTCAACAAATATTGTAACCAACTTAACTCACAAGTAACTCGCGGCCATGGATCGATACTCAGCTTCGTGGATGAGCGAGATCTCGTAACCTGTTTCTTGCTCTTCCATGACACCAATGAATTTTCAAGGAAAATACAATAACCAATCACGGATTGGCGTGTGGTGGGGCAACGAGCCCAATCTGCATCACAAGTAACCAATTAAATGTAAATCATTTTGTGAGGAAAACATCAAACCTTGACCCGGAGCTCCTTTAAGGTATCGGAGAAGTCGATACGCTACATCAAGATGGTGTCGTTGTGGATCTTGCATGAATTGACTTAGCGTATTGGCGAGTGTACGCTATTTTTGGTCTTGTGATTGTCAAGTAGATCAATTTCCCGACTAAGCGTCGATACTTCGCTCGGTTCATGGAGTGAATCGCTACCTATGGGTGTTAGCACCAAATCAGCCTCCATTGGGACCTTCATTGGCTTAACACCTAGTAACCCGACTTCCTCCAATATGTCCAACATATATTTTCTTTGGCAAATTGTAATTCCAGACTTTCGATCGGGCAACCTCGACTCCTAGGAAATATTTCAAAGGTTCGAGGTCTTTAATTCGAAATTTGTCTGCTAAGGAAGACTTTCGAGTTCTTGATTTACGCCTCATTGTTACCTGTAATTACCATGTCATCAACATAAAGCAATATAATAGTGAGTGATGTACCTTTGACTTTGGTGAATAAGGAGTAATCTGCTTTAGATTGGCGTAACCCGATAGATTGTATTGTCGAGGAGAACTCTTGAAACCAACTTTTGGATGCCTGTTTAAGCCCATACAATGGCTTATGGAGTCGACATACAATGTTATCCCCTGTCGATGACAACCTGGTGGAGGCATCATATAGACCTCCTCTTGAAGGTCACCATGGAGAAAGGCGTTTTGGACGTCCATTTGGTGTAACGACCAATTGTGGATAGTCTGTTATAGTCAGCAGGCAGCGATACGGTAAGGAGTTTAGCCACTAGCGCAAATGTCTCCTTGTAATCGATTCCCTCACGTTGAGTGAACCTTTTTGCAACGAGGCGCGCCTTGTAGCGTTCAAGAGTCCCATCGTAATGGTACTTAAGCTTGAAGACCCATTTGCAGCCATTGGGACGTTGTCCCGGTGGAAGAGGAACAAGGCTCCAAGTGTGGTTGTCTTCTTAGGTCGTGAGTTCGACTCGCAACCCATTTGGGATTTTGGCAAGCTCTGTGCATATGTAGTAGGCTCTACTATTTGGGAGATGTTAGAAACAAAACAGCTGATAACCAGGGATAAGCAAGAATAGGAGACATACCGATGCAGGTGGATGGCGAGTGCTCGACATAGATTGTGAGGAGGTTGGCGTGGGTGGAAGCAAGACAAAATGATAAGCCACATAATCCTTGAAGTGAGCAGGTGGCCGAGTATGACGGGTAGAGTGGCGAAGGGTAATTGGGGAGGAATGGGTCGGTACAGAGTGTTGCACGTCCCCGCGCGGCGTCCCGGGAGGGATCCTGGCTCTCGCATTGTGGAGTTTTGATGAGGAGTCGCCACCTTGCTCGTTGAGGGTCGCTAGGAACACCCGATTTGTGCTCGAGAGATTCAAAGGTAAGGGACTCGGTTGCGTAAAGGGAAGGTATTAGCACCCTAATACGCCTTACCTGAGGTAAGTTGCATTGTCTATTTAGAAATGATTTAAAAATGTTTCAATAAATCAGTATTTATTCATAAAAAATGTTACAATTAAAAAGAAATCAATCGACTTAAAAATTCCAATAAATTTTATTGATTATTATTATTCCCATTGAATATTTTAGACAATAACCTTTTAATATTTATTTATCCAAATATTAATCGTGAATAATAAATTACCAAAAAGATATTTGTACTTTTGACATACTGGTTTCGAATTTTTAAAGAAAACACATTCTTTTATTTTATTTTATATTCTTTTTTCTCAAGAAAATAACATAATATAAAATAAACAAAACAACACACACCCACACAATGTTTTTTATTCCTTTTTCATCACCTTTTGAATTCAACTCACACGCACATTGTCTTTTTCTCATTACATTTCGCCAATAATAATTAAAATACAATAAGTTTAAATAAAACACATAAACATAAGGGAAAATACATAAAAGTCCTTGGGGGGATCTGGAACAGTGGCAGCATGTCTGGAGGTGGTGGTGGCGCGTCTGTCCACGCGCCCCCGTCACTGGCGGCGCGTGGAACCACGCGCTGCTGCCGGTGATCAGTAGGAACAGGGGCATGCGGATCTGCCTTTTCTCTTCAACCTCTCGCCGGTGGTGACTTCAACGGCGACCTGAAAATACAGCAAACAAGACACAAACCAAGCACAAAAACACACTCACACACACAAAGCATCTGGGTTGTTCTTCCTTCACCGGAGATCTGTTCTCTGTTCTCGGCTCCATCTTCTTCTTCTTCTTCTCCTCTGCCTTGCTCTCGACGGCGAGGGAGTCAACAATGATCTGCAAATGGAAAGCAACAACCACACAAATACAACCACAAAAAAAAACAATTGGTTCTCTCCTCCGAAATATTGACTCTATTCTCGGCGATCCATTCCTCTTCTCAAAATCTCAGGCCGTGGGTGCTGCCTTGACTGGTCGGTCGAACAGAGTGGAGAATGGAGTAGATCTGCTGGGCGAGGGGGCTGTGATGCCCGAGGTGGCTGGTCGGAGAGAGTTAGGAAACAGAGGAGGGAGTATAAGTAAGTTGGTATACTGGGCAGGGCTGAAATGGGATCCTGAGAGTGGAGGGAAGAATGAGGATGGGACTGTTCGGAGAAGGAGAAAAGGGTAGTTGTTGTGGTGGCTGGGACCATCGACAGTGAGGGAGGCTGTGGTGGTTAGATTTAGTGGAGATGGGGGCTGCCTTGTGGAGAGACGGGAGACAGAGGCTGTAATGGATGTTGTGGTGGCTGGCTAGCCGGAGAAGAAAGTGGTGGCTGGTGGCTCGTTGGCCATGGGAGAAGGAAGAATAGAGGAGATCGCCGGGGAGAGGGAAGCCCACGGGAAGGAGAAAAACAAACAATGGAAGGGCTCCTGTGGTCGGCCATGGGAAGAGGAAGAGAAAGAGAGCAGGGGCTGTAGCTTGGGTTTTTTTCTTTGTGAGGCTGCAACTTATGGAGAGACGACGAAGAGAAGGTGAAAAGAGTGGGGCTGGTGTCTGGTTGTCGAAGGAAGAGAGGGCTGGTCTCCTAGGTGAAAGGGAAGGGAAAGTGAAGGAAAAACTGAAGGAGAAAAGAGGGAAAGTCGATTGCCTGTGCTGGGGAACCAAAAGATGAAGGGAGAAGAACGGGGAGGGGCTGCAGCTGCCAAGATGATGGTGGCGGCGCAGCCCCTCAAAATTTCAAAGAAAATGTTGAGCAAGGTTTTTTAGGATTAGGGTTTTTGAATGTGTAAATTTTTTTTTTGGTTCCCCCCTTATTCTTGTAGTCATGCCTTCTATTTATAGAAGTTTTAAAACACAAAAATTCCAAGTCAGCCCTTAGCTTGTGCGTTTCCTTTAATTTGATCCTTCATTTCTAATTGACGCGATTTTGACCTGCATTGACTGTTAAATTCTCAATTTATTCAATTTTCCCCCTGTAACAAGATTTTTGGGATTTTTGTATTTTTGTATTTTTTGATTTTTTATTATTTTCGAAACATGAAAATAAGTGGGTCAAAATTTGGGTAGCAAGGTATTATGGGAGAATCATGTATGACAGTGGGTTTGTGTCAATTGTGGTGGGAAGGTCGGTGACGGGCTCAAGGTTGAGTAATGGAGGTGGGTCCGGTGAGGAAGGTTCGGTGATGTCTTGTGGGGGTGGAGTAGGGAGTATTTCATGGGTATTGATGTGGTCATTGGAGTTGGGAGTAATGGCCATGTCGGTGTGGTTCACGGGTGCTAAAGAGACATAAGGGAAGATGTGCTCATGGAAGATGACATCTCGTGATGTAAAAATTTGTGTGAGGCTAGATCATAGACTTTGTAGCCTTTCGACCAAGAGGATAACCAAGGAAGATACATCAATGAGCACGTTCGTCAAACTTATTGGTAGGTGTGAGGTTGGTGGCATAGCTAAGACATCCGAAAACACGCAAGTGTGTGTAGGTGGGAGGTGTGTTGTGCAAGAGTTCAAATGGGGATTTATGAGATAAGAGGGGTGAAGGTAGGCGGTTGATAAGATAGCAAGCTGTTTGGAGGCTTTCTCCCTAAAATTTCAAGGGTAAATTGGCTTGGAACTTAAGGGAACGACTAACATTCAAAAGGTGTGTATGTTTACGTTCAACCGCCTGTTCATTGTGGAGTGTATGGACAAGAGTGTTGGAAAAGGGTGCCACATGAGTCTACGAAAGGACGAATGGAAAGGAATTCACCACCATTGTCCGCATGAAGAGTTTTAATGTCATGTTGAAACTGTGTTTTGACCCAAGAAAAAGGATTTTAAAATTGTCTGTGTTAGATTTGAAACTCATAAGATGTACCCAAGTAAAACGAGTGAAATCATTTTACAATAGTGAGAAAATATCGTGCCTCGATCGGATTGTAAAATCGTAAAATCGTACATAAAATTTTTTCGTACAAAAATCATAAAATCACAACTAAAATCGGGTAGGTAGAAAAATCATACTTGTATGGAATCAATCTGCAACAAAAATGGAAAATAAAGGCTGGCATCCTATGACGTTTTCCTATGCAAATGCAAGCCCTCGGAAAATCAAGGAAATAAAGGTTGTTATTTCATTTCTATTGTTAATTTAGTTTTATGAAATGACAGAAAGCATTATATGGTCATATGGAATTCTTCCAAATCTATTATGTTACCTTATCTTGAATTTGATTTCCTTTGGGATCCCATATAGATACCATCACCATGCTATCTATGCGTTTGGAATTGTGCTGTAACTTCTGAGGAAGAGTTTAATTTCTATCGCAAATAAAAGTGTATTTAGGCATTTCACCTTCATTCTATGGTTATTTCCGTATCATTTTAGCCACTTGGAATGGTTTGGATGATTCTTTTTCTAGCACACAGTGTGGTTTTCTTGGTTATCATCATATGTGCTTTTCTCACTTTCTACTTACTCTTCCGCTACTCTGTACTAAACTTCACAGGGCATCAACCATATATACTATGAGACCGAGTACTCGAACAGAATGGTGCCGGACTAACTCAACATTCGTTCCTTGTTTTCTATTTGCACGGAAGTTCTCGCGAGGAGCTGCCATGCGCCTATTGAGTGAGGGAATTGCTGGTCCATTTGATGTCTCTTCCATATTATGTTAGGTATATTGCCATTTTGTGGCAATATCCTACCATTGTTGAAAATGGTAATCAACCCACCATTGTTGAAAATGGTAAATTGCCTAAGTTTGGTGGCCAACCTTTGACTATGAAGAAAATTTGGTGGCCAACCATTTAAGATTGTCTCCTCACTCTTGCTATAAATAGAGGAGCTTCTTAGAGCTAAAAATGAGAGAGAGAGAGCAACACAAGTGAATGTGTTGTGGTGAGAGAAGGAGAAACACAAGTGAATGTGTTGTGTAGAGAGAGCTAGAGAGAGTTGATGAGTTGAGTAGAGTGGATGTAATCCTCCTCCTCTATATGTATTTATTGTAACCCTTTCTCTATCTCTAATACAATGACTCTCTCCCGTGGATGTAGGCGGTTTTGCCGAACCACGTTAAATATTGTGTCAGTGTGCTTAAGCCTCCTATGAGCAAGTATCAGTACACTCCCGGTCCGCGCATGGGAAAGCCGGTATTCCCCAACAACTGGTATCAGAGCTGATGGTTTAAAGGGGTGTTTGATTTTGCTCAAAAATGAAAATTGTCAAAATTGTGTTTTGACCATACCACTGTGTAGAGGAGGCCGAGACGAAGCCATTGGTGAAAACGACGTCAAAATCTGATGTTAAACATGGTCACACTCTCCATCACTCTCCAGGAGGGCATTTGCCCACGCGCCCCATGCGTCTTCTTCGCCCGGATTGGCTGACCCGACCCGAATACCAGTTGACCCCAACAACTGGTACCAGAGCCGTTGGTGTAGGTGTTTGATTTTTTGCAGAAAAATCAAAGTGCTCAAAAACGAGTTTTGAGCATCTGATCTTATAGAGGAGGTCACCACGATTCCAACGGTATATAGTACACTTAATTCGGAGTTCAAACGAAGAAGTTATTGTCGGTCAAAGTTTTGACTGGAAAAGTCAACGCCACGTCACCGACCAGTCAACGCCACGTCATCGGTGCCACGTCAGCGCCACATCATCAGTCAAGTCAACAGTGCCATGTCACTGGTGGGATAAGATTCTGTACAGCAGAGTCTACGTGCAACCGGATCTGAGATTGAATCTGGGCCGTTCATCAGGCCAGACTTGTTTTGATCAAATCTTAGCCGTCTGAAGTGCGATTTGGACGATTTCAGACTTGTTTCCAGCTAATTTGATCGTTCCGGATGCAATGGTACGGTCCGATCATTGAGATTTGAGACCAAAAATGGCAGTGGCGAATTACCAAAAGAGATTGCCCGATCAGGAGGCATCTGAAGGTCATCATGGTGGTCGTTGAAGAGAAGAAGAAGAAGGTGCACATGTTTACCCAATTACATGTGTTGAATTGTTAAGTGGGGAGAAATTTAACTGCCTTGAAGGAAGGTAAAATTGGGACACTCTGGACACCCGATCATGTCGATAATTTGAGGTGAAGAGTGGAAATTGACGAAGACCAATCTTGACGAATCTAAGCACTGGTAGTCTCGCCAGATATTGAGAAATCATGTATTGAACCAGTATATTCCAGATCACTTGTAAAGAAGACCGGGACAAAGCTAGCAAATGGTTGTATATACGGAAAGACAGTACAATGGATAGATATGGCCTAAGAAGTTCTGTCTAGGAGATTGGGTTTTAAGCGGGACCAGTGTGACCCCTCCAATCTTTCCTGGGAACTTGCTTAGTGGAAGGATTATCCATACGGTACTATTTTCGTATATATAACAGTTTGTAATGAAACAGTTGAAGACTAGCAGGATGGCGGCACAAGGGAACAATTGGGTTTTGTATGATCAAGGATCTGATGAAATGGTGATTTCTCCAAAGAAGTTAGATTCGGTGACTGTGATTTCTCGATGGGAGAATTGATGAAGACCCTGGTAATGGAAGAGAAATACAACAGAGGATAAAGATTGACACCCTATTTTGACTTGGACAAGTGTTATGACAGGATGAGCTACTGTCAAACATAAGCAAGGAATAGGGAGAAATCTGGAGAACAGAAATTGCACGAGGGCACACGGAGATTGTGCAAGAGTACTCGTAGGATCCAACGAGGTACTATAATGAGACAGCAGGTGCAAGGAGAAGAAGTGTTCCCAGATGAAGCTCAGAGCAGAGACTGTTAAAGTTTGTACAACAGGAAGTCTCTTATGCTCTTAATGAAGACAACATGTGAAGACCTTTCCAATGCATGCAAGGATGGAAAGAGAGTTGTTGTAGAGGCACCTAATTGAGGGGGTGCAAACGCCTGTGATAAAAGGCAACAGTCTATGATGAAAGACGAAGACACCAAAGAGAGTTGGTGTAGGTGGAGTTGTCAAGCAAAAAGGCACAAAAGCTCCAAACATAGAAATCGAGGTGGAGGATTGCGAGGAGTATACCGCAACTTTCTCTTTCTATGTAGTCAGTGGCAGTAATCTCTCCCATAAGTGCACATGGTGGTAGAGATTTTTGGATCCACTTTGAAGCATCTCAGCTGAAGGAGGATGCGGTCACCTATGAAAGGTGAAGACACCTTAGATGAAAGGTGTGTGAGGGCCATGATAGGAGCCCGGATCAGACCGCCCCATGACAATGGGCGAAGACACCTTAGATGGAAGGTGTGTGAGGGCCATGATAGGAGCCCGAATCAGACCGCCCCATGACAACGGGCGAAACACCTTAGAGAAGGTGTGAGGGCCGTGATAGAAGCCCAAGTTCAGACACCTAAGGAGAAGGTGTGTGGGCCACGATATGAGCCCAGTTCAGAACAACCCCAGAGCCAATGTGATGGCTAGATATGAGTGGACAAGTGTATAGCCAATGGAGTGGCTATGATGAGTATGGAGACAAATGCAGGATTGACTTTCATGGATATTGCCCCCATGCTAAAGATCAATGAGCTAGAAAACATTTGCCTTGGACAATAAGTGGATGACTTGTGGAGCATTAAGACGCGGCTGCTATGAAGGAGCAGAGGGCATGCGCGAGTTCCGGAACGAGTTGACTCTTGTCAAGGTAGTGAGCTCGGTAATGGCATTGTAATACTCAGAGTATGAAGACAAATATGGATCAACCTTTAATGGGCTGCCCCCATGGTTAAAGGTGGAGAGCTACCTGGACTCTTACGACTAAGAGCGAGAGACTCATGGAGAAGTAAGGCGTGGTTCCTAGGGTGGAACAGAGGGCAGGCGCAACTCCTGGATGAGTAGACTCTTGGAAGAGTGGTGAGCTTGTGATCACATTGAAATACTCAATGACTGTCACACTTGGAAATATTCGTTTGAGGGGGTGTTGTAAGTCTTGGTGTAAGGCTTGAAGAATCATTCCAGACCGAGCATGGTTGATATGCTCGTAGGAGAATGTTGTGTTGAAGACGCTCTCAGAATGGTAAGCTTGGAAGAGCTGCAGAATGCAAGCTTGTGCTGAACAAGCAAGATGACAATTGCCCACACAAATGGCAAAGGGGGTGATTGTTAGGTATATTGCCATTTTGTGGCAATATCCTACCATTGTTGAAAATGGTAATCAACCCACCATTGTTGAAAATGGTAAATTGCCTAAGTTTGGTGGCCAACCTTTGACTATGAAGAAAATTTGGTGGCCAACCATTTAAGATTGTCTCCTCACTCTTGCTATAAATAGAGGAGCTTCTTAGAGCTAAAAATGAGAGAGAGAGAGCAACACAAGTGAATGTGTTGTGGTGAGAGAAGGAGAAACACAAGTGAATGTGTTGTGTAGAGAGAGCTAGAGAGAGTTGATGAGTTGAGTAGAGTGGATGTAATCCTCCTCCTCTATATGTATTTATTGTAACTCTTTCTCTATCTCTAATACAATGATTCTCTTCGGTGGATGTAGGCGGTTTTGCCGAACCACGTTAAATATTGTGTCAGTGTGCCTAAGCCTCCTATGAGCAAGTATCAGTACACTCCCGGTCCGCGCATGGGAGAGCCGGAATTTTCCCAACATATTAGCCAGGTCCGTCCTCGATTAGGAGTGCAGGACATTTCTCTCAAGACT
>CM063598.1:8514348-8533747 GCA_032356905.1 Salix exigua
GTTTTGGAGGGGTGTTAGCCTTGGATTTTTGGACAAATTGATCCTGACCGGACTAGCTCCATTTAAATGAATATTAGCCTTAGATTTCTAACCTTGTTTATCTTTTCATATCTAAGCCCTTTTTAGTTGGTATTAGACTTCAATTTTATGAGTAATAGACTTTTCCTACAAACATGATTGAACTTGGTTTTTGGAGTGGGTGTTAATTTTGGATTTTCGGACAAAATGATCCTGACTCGACAAACGCCATTTAAATGAGTATTAGCCTTAGATTTCTAAACTTGTTCATATCCAAGCCCTTTTTAGTTGTTATTAGACTTCAATTTTATGGGTAATAGGCTTTTCTCCCAACCATGATTGAACTTGCTTTTTGGAGGGGGTGTTAGCCTTGGATTTTCGAACAAATTCACTCGACTAGCATCATTTAAAAGAGTGTTGGCCTTAGATTTCTAACATTCTTCATATCCCATCCCTTTTTAGTTGGTATTAGTCATCATTTTTATGGGTAATAAACGTTTCCCGCAAGCATGATTGAACCTTGTTTTTGGAGGGTGTTAGGCTTGGATTTTTAGACAAATTGATCCTGACTCGACTAGCCTTATTGAAATGGGTATAAGCCTTATATTTCTAACCTTGTTCACCTTTACTTATCAAAGCCCTTTTAGTTGGTATTATACTTCACTTTTATGGGTAATAGAATTTTCCCCAAGCATGATTGAACTTGCTTTTGGAGGGGTGTTAGCTTTGGATTTTCGAACAAATTGATCCTAACTCGACTAACCCCATTTAAATGAGTATTAACATTAGATTTCTAACCTTGTTCGTGTTTTCATATCCAATACCTTTTAGTTGGTATTAGACATCCATTATATGGGTAGTAGTCTTTTCCCCAAACATGATTGAACTTGGTTTTTGAGGGGTGTTAGGCTTGGATTTTCACACAAAGTGAAACCGACTCGACCAACCCCATTTAAATGAGTATTAGAGTTAGATTTCTAACATTTTTCATATCCAAGGCCTTTTTATTTGGAATTAGACTTCAATTTTATGGGTAATAGACTTTTCCCCCAACCATGATTGAACTTGGTTTTGGAGTGGGTGTTAGGCTTAGATTTTCGGACAAATTGATCCCGACTCGACTAACCCTATTTAAATGAGTATTAGCATTAGATTTGTAACCTTGTTCATCTTTTCATATCCAATCCCTTTTAGTTGGTATTAGACATCAATTTTATGGGTAGTAGTTTTTCCCCAAGCATGATTGAACTTGCTTTTGGAGGGGTGTTAGCCTTTGATTTTCTGGACAAATTGATCCCGACTCGACTAGCACCATTTAAATGAGTTTTAGCGTTAGATTTCTTACCTTGTTCATATCCAATCTCTTTTTGGTTGGAATTAGATTTCAATTTTATGGGTAATAGACTTTTCCCCAACCATGATTGAAGTTGGTTTTGGAGGGGTGTTAGGCTTGGATTTTTAGACAAATTGATCCCGACTCGACTAGCCTTATTGAAATGGGTATAAGCCTTATATTTCTAACCTTGTTCGCCTTTACATATCCAAACCCTTTTAGTTTGTATTAGTCTTCAATTTTATGGGTAATAGACTTTTCCCCCAAGCTTCATTGAACTTGGTTTTGGAGGGGGTGTTAGCCTTGGATTTTTCGGACAAATTGATCCTGACTCGACGAGCCCCATTTAAATGAGCATTAGCCTTAGATTTCTAACCTTGTTCATATCTAATCTGTTTTTGGTTGGAATTAGACTTCAATTTTATGGGTAATAGACTTTTCCCAAACAAGATTGAACTTGGTTTTGAAGGGGTGTTAGGCTTGGATTTTTGGACAAAGTGATTACGACTCGACCAGCCCCATTTACATGAGTATTAGAGTTAGATTTCTAACCTTGTTCATATCCAAGCCCTTTTTGTTGCAATTAGACTTCAATTTTATTGGTAATAGACTATTCCCCAACCATGATTGAACTCTGTTTTTGGAGGGGTGTTAGCCTTAGATTTTCTGACGAATTGATCCTGACTCGACTAACCCAATTTAAATGTGTATAAACGTTAGATTTGTAACCTTGTTCATATCCAAGCTCTTTTTGGTTGGTATTAGACTTTAATTTTATGGGTAATAGACTTTTCCCCCAAGCATGATTCAACTGGGTTTTGGGACAAATTGATCCCGACTCGACTAGCCCTATTTAAATGAGTACTAGCGTTATATTTCTAACCATGTTCATATCCAATACCTTTTTTTCAATTAGACTTCAATTTTATGATAATAGACTTTTCCTCCAACCTTGATTGAACTTGGTTTTTAGAGGGGTGTAAGGCTTGGATTTTTGGACAAATTGATCGTGACTCGACTAACCCATTTAAATGAGTATTAGCATTAGATTTGTAACCTTGTTCGTGTTTTCATATCCAACACCTTTTAGTTTGTATTAGAGTTCAAATTTATGGGTAATAGAATTTTCCCCCAAGCATGATTGAACTTGGTTTTTTGAAGGGGTGTTAGCCTTGGATTTTCGGCCAATTTGATCCTGACTCGAATAACCCCATTTAAACGAGTATTAGCGTTAGATTTCTAATCTTGTTCATATCCAAGCCCTTTTTGGTTGTAATTAGACTTCAATTTTATGGGTAATAGACTTTTCCCCAACCTTGATTGAACTTGGGTTTCGAGGGGTGTTATGCTTGGATTTTTGGACAAATTGATCCCGACTCGACTAGCCCTATTTAAATGAGTATTAGCATTAGATTTGTAACCTTGTCCGTCTTTTCATA
The DNA here is from genome assembly GCA_032356905.1 of Salix exigua. Classification (NCBI taxonomy): domain Eukaryota; kingdom Viridiplantae; phylum Streptophyta; class Magnoliopsida; order Malpighiales; family Salicaceae; genus Salix; species Salix exigua. The sequence continues at coordinate 8,517,139 of CM063598.1, forward strand.
TCCAAACCCTTTTTAGTTGGTATTAGACATCAATTTTGTGGGTAGTGGTTTTTCCCCAAGCATGGTTGAACTTGGTTTTGGAGGGGTGCTAGCCTTGGATTTTCGAACGAACCGATCATCGACTCGAATAACCCCATTTAAACGAGTATTAGCGTTAGATTTCTAATCTTGTTCATATCCAAGCCCTTTTTGGTTGTAATTAGACTTCAATTTTATGGGTAATAGATTTTTTCCTCAAGCATGATTGAACTTGGTTTTTGGAGGGGGCGTTAGCCTTGGATTTTCGGACAACTTGATCCTGACTCGACTAGACCCAATTAAATGGGTATAAACCTTATATTTCTAACCTTATTCATATCCATTCCCTTTTTAGTTGGTATAAGACTTCAATTTTATGGGTAATAGACTTTTCCCCAGGCATGATGGTACTAGGTTTTTGGAGGGGTGTTAGCCTTGGATTTTGGAACAAATTGATCTCGACTCGACTAGCCCCATTTAAACGAGCATTAGCATTAGGTTTATAATCTTGTTCATATCCAAGCCCTTTTTGGTTGGAATTAAACTTCAATTTTATGGATTTTAGACTTTTTCCCCCATGCATGATTGAACTTGGTTTTGGAGGGTCTTAACCTTGGATTTTGGGACAAATTGATCCTGACTCGACCAACTTCATTTAAATGAGTATTAGACTTAGATTTCTAACCTTGTTCATATCCAACCCCTTTTAGGTGGTATTAGACTTCAATTTTATGGGCAATAAACTTTTTTCCAAGCATGATTTACATTTGTTTTTGGCGGGGTGTTAGCCTTGGATTTTCGGACAAATTGGTCATGACTCGACTAGCCCCATTTAATTGGGTATAAGCCTTATATTTCAAACCTTGTTCATATACAAACCCTTTTTATTTGGTATTAGACTTCATTTTTATGGGTACTAGACTTTTCCCTAAGCATTACTGAACTTGGTGTGTGGAGGGGTGTTTGCCTTGAAATTCGGAAAAAATGATCCTAACTCGACTAGCACCATTTAAATGAGTATTAGCGTTAGATTTCTAACCTTGTTCATATCCAATCTCTCTTTGGTTGGAATTAGACTTCAATTTTATGGGTAATAGACTTTTCCCCAACCATGATTGAACTTGGTTTTGGAGGGTGTGTTAGACTTGGATTTACTGGACAAATTGATCCCGACACGACTAACCCTATTTAAATGAGTATTAGCATTAGATTTGTAACCTTGTCCATCTTTTCATATCCAAGCCCTTTTAGTTTGTATTAGACATCAATTTTGTGGGTAATGGTCTTCTCCCCAAGCATTATTGAACTTTGTTTTTGGAGGGGTGTTAGCCTTGGATTTTGGAACAAATTGATCTCGACTCGACTAGCCCCATTTAAACGAGCATTAGCATTAGGTTTATAATCTTGTTCATATCCAAGCCCTTTTTGGTTGGAATTAAACTTCAATTTTATGGGTAATAGACTTTTTCCCCAAGCATGATTGAACTTGGTTTTTGGAGGGGGCGTTAGCCTTGGATTTTCACACAAAGTGAACTCGACTCGACCAGCCCCATTTAAATGAGTATTAGAGTTAGATTTCTAACCTTGTTCATATCCAAGCCCTTATTGGTTGGAATTAGACTTCAATTTTATTGGTAATAGACTATTCCCCAACCATGATTGAACTTGGTTTTGGAGGGGTGTTAGGCTCTTATTTTAGGGCAAATTGATCCCGACTCGATGTTGTTGACATATCATGTCACACATGCATGCTTTACATATTTTGATGATAACAATAAAAAGAAAATGGACTAACAATATGCCTGGATGAGATTAAGTTGTGAGCAGGTACTATACAAAGAACACATCAACAAGCATAAGGGAGTACACGAAGAAATCACTCCAGGAAGTCCAAGATGCAAGCAAGCGAAGACTTGGAATAAGTGTTCATTTCAGTGCTTTATGTAAATCTCAATTTCTAACTTGATAGCACAAATTAAAATGAACTCACACACTTCACATTGCATGCATTAAAAGGGGTTGATGATTATAGGTTTAAGTCGTAATCAATCGGTTCAAGAAATTCGGAAAAGATAATTTGTCAAAGCGCCTTTGCATGAACCGGTCGACCGCTTGGGATACCAAGTGAACCGGTTGATCGCTTGAAGATAAATTGCCTTTCGAGCTGAACCGGTCGACCGCTTGGGTTATCCGTTGTGAACCGGTCGACCGCTTGATATGACAGTTGCACTAAAACGGCTAGAAACGGCTAGTTTCTTTTTGAAACTTATAAATAGGCCTCTTAATTGCAAAATTAAGTAGACACAACTTATATATCATATAGTGAGGCAATTAGTAGTGCATAAACACCTTCATATCATCAATCCTCATTAATACTCATATTTGTGTTTAAATCTTCATATCCTAACACAAAGAGTATTACATCTCATTCTCACTACACTTAAACACCTTCAAATATTCTAAGTGCTATTAAGTGAGATAAAGAGATCATAGATCTTCATTTGTAATATCTACACTATTAAGAGTGTATTGTTGTTTTACAAAAACAATCATTGTGAAACTCTTGAGAGTTGAGTATAAAACTCTTGGTATTGGTGAGGAACATCACCAAGAAAAATCTTGAAGAGGGTACATCTTCAAGTAGGAAGAAGAAATTTTTGAAGAGGGAATATCTTCAAGTGGTGTAAAAGTCTTGGTGTAGATTCATCAAGCGGGAATTGTAATCTTGTTACTTGGACTAGTAAGAGAGTACAATACTCAAGTACGGGTTGGTACTTGAGTCGTGGATGTAGGCTTGCCGAACCACGTTAAAAACCGAGTTAGCAATCTCTCTCTCTTATCTCTTTACTTTAAAGTAATTAATTTTAAAATTGCATTAGTTATTGTATTTACACCTAATTCCCCCCCTTAGGTGCATAGTTGCCTTAATCCTTGAATTACAATTGGTATCAGAGCTTAGTTCTTAGTTATTAAGTTTGCTTAGACTTTGTGTAGAATGGCAACTACAAGCTATAATCTCCAAAATGAAGGTGCCTCAACATCTAGACCACCATTTTTTGATGGTAATGACTATGCCTATTGGAAAGCTAGAATGACAATATATCTTTAGTCTATAGATTTTGATTTATGGCTTTCTATTGAAAATGGACCTCATAGACCACTTAAAATCGAAAATGGTATTGAGATTCCAAAAAGCATGATAGAATATACTGACCTAGATAAAAGATTACTTTCTATGGATGTTAAAGCCATGAACACTTTATACTGTGCATTAAATAGAAGTGAATTTAATAGAATATCTTCTTGTAAAAATGCTAGGGATATATGGCATACTTTAGAAGTAACTCACGAAGGAACTAATCAAGTAAAAGAATAAAAAATTGATATGTTAGTTCATCAGTATGAGTTATTTAAAATGTTGCAAAATGAATCCATAACAAGTATGTTTACTCGTATGACTAGCATTACAAATAGTTTACATGCTCTTGGTAGAACTTACACAAATGCAGAGATTGTAAGTAAAATTTTCAGATCTCTACCAAAGCTTGGGAAGTTAAAGTGACGATGATACTGAGAAGCCAAAGATCTCACAAAATTATCATTAGAGGAGCTCATCGGTTCTCTAATGACTCACGAGATATCTATGGATAATCAAGATCAAGAAGAAAGGCAAAAAAACTTTGAAATTTAAAACTATTCATCAAATTGAAAGCGAGGATAATGATGATGATAGTTACGACGATCTTGAAGAAGATGTAGCATCGATCACAAGACATTTTGGAACTTTCTTAGAAAGAAAAATGACAAGAGAAAGTTCTCGAACTACAAAAGGAGGGAGAATCAAGTAAAAAACTCCAAGGTGTTACAAATGCAACAAGTTGGGATATATCAAAACCGATTGTCCCCTTCTCCAAAAGAAGAAGAAAGCTTTGAAAGCAACATGGAGCGATGACTCGGACTCAAGCTCTAGTGATGAAGAAGAACATGTGGCTAACATGTGCTTCATGACAATCGAAAGCGAAAATGAGGTACTATCTTCGGATGATGAATTCGATCCTTCTTATATTGAGTTACATGAACAACTTGAAAATTTGTATGTAGAATATAAGAAATTAAGTTCAAAATATAGTACTCTAAAAAGAAATCATGTACTCATAATTGAAGAAAAAGAATTATTAGAAAAAAAAGTATGTGATTTAAATGACAAGAGTAGTAAAACTATTCAACTTGAAGAAGATAATAAATCCTTAAAAGAAAAAGTTGATGTGTTAAATGTAATTATCGCTAAATTCACACAAGACTCATTTTTTTTTTGAGAAAATGCCTTCGAGTCAGAGAAGTGTGTTTAACAAAGGAGGATTAGGTTATAAACCTAATATAAACCAAAAATACTTTAAGAACTACTTTGTTAAAGCTAAACAGTCATATGATCCAAATTATACATGTAATTATTGTAGAAAATCAGGACATTTGATTTATGCATCTCCTATGAAGAAAAATAAGAATGTTAAAATGATTTGGGTTCCAAAAGTAACCATCCCTAACCGAAAAGGAACCTAGGGTTTATTCATATAATGTTAATTTTCATTTTGGATACATGTTGTTATTAAATCTTATGTTTTTATTTATCTAAAATGTTAATTTTCTTTTTGTTGATGCCAAAGGGGGAGAAAATATGAAAATATCAAATGCATCAATAATGGGGGAGAAAAATATGAGAATATGAAAAATTTATATGCATATATTTAGGGAGAGAAAAATGATTTTTTCTTAAAATTGCATATGATATTTTTTACTTAGATTAAATTGCTAAAAATGTTAAATGTCTCTTATATATTGTATAACAAAATATAGGGGGAGACTCAATTTTTTATCTAAGTTTTTTGTTTATTGTCATCATCAAAAAGGGGGAGATTGTTGACATATAATGTCACACTTATATGCTTTATATATTTTGATGATAACAATAAAAAGAAAATGGACTAATAATATGCCTGGATGAGATTAAGTTGTGAACAGGTACTATACAAAGAACACATCAACAAGCATAAGGGAGTACACGAAGAAATCACTCCAGGAAGTCCAAGATGCAAGCAAGCGAAGACTTAGAATAAATGTTCATTTTAGTGCTTTATGTAAATATGAATTTCTAACTTGATAGCACAAATTAAAATGAACTCACACTTCACATTGCATGCATTAAAAGGGGTTGATGATTATAGGTTTAAGTCATAATCAATCGGTTCAAGAAATTAGGAAAAGATAATTTGTCAAGATAGAGTTCGCATGAACCGGTCAACCGCTTAGGATACCAAGTGAACCGGTCGACCGCTTTAAGATAAATTGCCTTTCGAGCTGAACCGGTCGATCAGCTTGGGTTATCCGTTGTGAACCGGTCGACCACTTGATATGACAGATTGCACTAAAACGGCTATAAACAGCTAGTTTCTCTTTGTAATATCCACACTATTGAGAGTGTATTGTTGTTTTACAAAAACAATTATTGTAAAACTCTTGAGAGTTGAGTATAAAACTCTTGGTATTGGTGAGGGGACATCACCAAGGAAAAATCTTGAAGAGGGTACATCTTCAAGTGGGAAGAAGGAAAATCTTGAAGAGGGCATATCTTCAAGTGGTGTAAAAGTCTTGGTGTGGATTCATCAAGCGAGAATTGTAATCTTGTTACTTGGACTAGTAAGAGAGTACAATACTCAAGTACGGGTTGGTACTTGAGTCGTGGATGTAGGCTTGCCGAACCACGTTAAAAACCGAGTAAGCAATCTCTCTCTCTTATCTCTTTACTTTAAAGTGATTAATTTTAAAATTGTATTAGTTATTGTATTTACACCTAATTCCCCCTTAGGTGCATAGTTGCCTTAATCCGTGAATAATAGATGTGCCCCATTTAAATGAGTATTAGCCTTAGATTTATAACCTTGTCCATATCTAAGGTCTTTTTAGTTGGTATTAGACTTGAATTTTATGGGTAATTGACTTTCCCCAAGCATGATTGAACTTGGTTTTGGAGGGGTGTTAGCTTTGGATTTTCTAACAAATTGATCCTGACTCAGCGAGCCCCATTTAAATGAGTATTAGACTTAGATTTCTAACCTTATTCATATCAAGCCCTTTTAGTTTGTATTAGGCTTTAATTTTGTGCATTTTAGACTTTTCCCCAAACATGATTGAAGTTGGTTTTGGAGGGGTATTAGCTTTGGATTGTCGGACAAATTGATCCTGACTCGACTAGCCTCATTCAAATGAGTATCAGCGTTATATTTCTAACCTTGTTCATATCTAATCTGTTTTTGGTAGGAATTAGACTTCAATTTTATGGGTAATAGACTTTTCTCCAAACAAGATTGAACTTGGTTTTTTGAAGGGGTGTTAGCCTTGGATTTTCGGCCAATTTGATCCTGACTCGAATAACCCCATTTAAACGAGTATTAGCGTTAGATTTCTAATCTTGTTCATATCCAAGCCCTTTTTGGTTGTAATTAGACTTCAATTTTATGGGTAATAGACTATTCCCCAAACATGATTGAACTTGGTTTTGGAGGGGTGTTAGCCTTGGAGTTTTGTACAAATTGATCTCGACTCATTGGCGCCATTTAAATGAGTATTAACCTTAGATTTCTAACCCTGTTCATATCGAAGCCGTTTTTAGTTTGTATTAGACTTCAATTTTATGGGTAATACACTTTGTCCCCAAGCATGATTGAACATGGTTTTTGGAGGGGGTGTTAGTCTTGGATTTTCGGACAAATTGATCCTGACTCGACTAGACCAAGTTTAATAGTATTAGCTTTATATTTCTAACCTTGTTCATATCCAAGCCTTTTTTAGTTTGTATTAGACTTCAATTTTATGAGTAATAGTCTTTTCCCCCAAGCATGATTGAACTTGGTTTTTGGAGGTGGTTTTAGCCTTGGATTTTGGGACAAATTGATCCTGACTCCACGAGCCCCATTTAAATGAGTATTAGCCTTATATTTCTAACTTTATTCATATCTAAGACCTTTTTGTTTGGTATTAGACTTCAATTTTATGGATTTTAGACTTTTCCCCCAAACTTGATTGAACTTGGTTTTTGGAGGGGGCGTTAGACTTGGATTTTCGGACAAATTGATCCTGACTCAACTGGCCCCATTTAAATGAGTATTACCCTTAGATTTCCAACCTTTTTCATATCCAAGCCCTTTTTAGTTGGTATTAGAATTTAAATTTATGAGTAATAGATTTTCCCCCTAAACATGATTGAACTTGGGTTTTGGACGGGGTGTTACCCTTCGATTTTCGGACAAATTGATCCTGACCCGACAAGCCCTATTTAAATGAGTATTAGCCTTATATTTCTAACCTTGTTCATATCCAAGCCCTTTTAGTTGGATTTACACTTCAATATTATGGATTTTAGACTTTTCCCCAAACATGATTGAACTTGTTTTATGTAGGAGGTGTTAGCCTTGGATTTTCGAACAAATTGATCCTGACTTAACGAGTCCAATTTAAATGAGTATTTGCCTTAGATTTCTAACCTTTTTCATATCCAAGCTCGTTTTAGTTTGTATTAGCCTTTAATTTTATGCGTTTTTACTTTTCCCCAAACATGATTGAACTTGGTTTTGGAGGGGTGTTAGCCTTGGATTGTCGGACAAATTGATCCCGACTCGACGAGCTCCATTTCAATGCGTATTAACCTTAGATTTATAACCTTGTTCATATCTATGCCCTTTTAGTTGGTATTAGAGTTCAATTTTATGGGTAATAGACTTTTCCTCCAAGCATGATTGAACTTGGTTTTGGAGGGGTGTTAGCCTTGGATTTTCGGACAAATAGATCCCGGCTTGACTAGCCCAATTTAAATGACTATTAGCCTTAGGTTTCTAACCTTGTTCATATCCAAGCCCTTTTAGTTGGTATTAACCTTCAATTTTATGGGTAATCCACTTTTCCCCAAACATGATTGAACTTGGTTTTGGGAGGGGTGTTATCCTTGGATTTTTGGACAAATTGATCCTGACTCGACTAGTCCCATTTAAATGAGTATTAGTTTTAGATTTCTAAACTTGTTCATATCCAAGATCTTTTTAGTTTGTATTAAACTTCAATTTTATGGTTAATAGACTTTTTCCTCGAGCATGATTGAACTTGGTTTTTGAAGGGAATGTTAAACTTGGATTTTCGAACAAATTGATCCTAACTCGACTAGACCCATTTAAGTGAGTATTTGCCTTAGTTTTCTAATCTTGTTCATATCCAAGCACTTTTTGGTAGGTATTAGACTTCTATTTTGTGGATTTTAGACTTTTCCCCAACCTTGATTGAACTTGGTTTTGGAGGGGTGTTAGGCTTGGATTGTCGGACAAGCTGATCCGACTCGACGAGCCCCATTTAAATAAGTATTAGCCTTAGATTTCTATCCTTTTTACATCTAAGAGACTTTTAGTTGGTACTATACTTCAATTTTATGGGTAATAGACTTTTCTCCCAAGTTTGATTGAACTTGGTATTTAGAGGGGGGTTAGCTTTGGAATTTGAGACAAATTGATCCTGACTCGACGAGCCCCATTTAAATGAGTATTAGCCTTAAATTTCTAACCTTGTTCATATCCGAGCCCTTTTTAGTTGGTATTAGACTTCAATTTTATGAGTAATACACTTTTTCCACAAGCATGATTCAACTTGGTTTTTGGACCGGGTATTAGCCTTGGATTTTCGGACAAATAGACCCTGACTCGACGAGCCCCATTTAAATGAGTATTAGCCCTATATTTATAACCTTGTTCATATCCAAGCCCTTTTTAGTATGTATTAGACTTCAATTTTATAGATTTTAGTCTTCTCCCCCAAACTTGATTGAACTTAGTTTTGGAGGGGGTTTTAGTCTTGGATTTTCGGACAAATTGATCATGACTCGATGAGCCCCATTTAAATGAGTATTAGCCTTAGATTTCTAACTTTTTTCATATCCAAGCCCTTTGTAGTTGGTATTAAACTTCAATTTCATGGGTAATAGAAATTTTCCCCAAGCATAATTGAATTTAGTTTTGGGAGGGGGTGTTAGGCTTGGATTTTCGGCCAATTTGATCCTGACTCAACTAGCCCCATTTAAATGGGTATAAGCCTTATATTTCAAACCTTTTTCATATCCAATCCCTTTTTGTTCGGTATTAGACTTCAATTTTATGGATTTTAGACTTTTTCCCAAAACTTGATTGAACTTGGTTTTTGGAGGGGGTGTTAGACTCGGATTTTCGGACAAATTGATCCTACCTCGACAATCCCCATTTAAATGAGTTTTAGCCTTAAATTTCTAACCTTGTTGATATCCAGGCCCTTTTTAGTTGGTATTAGTCTTCAATTTTATGGGTAATAGACTTTTACCCCAAGCATGATTGAACTTGGTTTTTGGAGGGGGTGTTAGCCTAGGATTTTCGAACAAATTGATCCTGACTTGACGAGCCCCATTTAAATGAGTATTAGCCTTAGATTTCTAACTTGTTCATATCCATACCCTTTTTAGTTGATATAAGACTTCAATTTTATGGGTATTATATGTTTTCCCCAAAGCATGTTTGAACTTGGTTTTTGGAGGGGGTGTTAGCCTTGGATTTTCAGACAAATTGATCCTGACTCCACTAGCCCCATTTAAATGAGTATTAGCCTTATATTTCTGACCTTGATCATATCCAAGACCTTTTTAGTTGGTATTATATTTTTTTTGATAAAATGTATGTATGTATTAATAGATTAAAGCATACAACAAGCTGAAAAATCAACAGAAGAAAACAGATGGCACCGAAGAAGAAAATGTTCCTTCGAACCAGAAAAACGAAGAAACCCAAGGCCAAAACTTAGCCTAGAAGAAAACATATCTGCTCCCAACCGAGTTAGAACACTGGCAAGCAAGATAACAAAACCAGAAGAGAATAAACTCAACAAGTAATTGAGAGAAAATAAACAGAACAAAAAGCAACCCCGAAGGAGGAGAAGCAACACCCATTGAGAAAACAACCAGAATCCAGCAGTAGAGTGACACAAAAGAATGGCCAACCAAGGAAGAAGCAGTAGAAGAACAACAAAAGCAACCCCCCAACACCAAATATCCGGCAACCAACTCAACCAACATCAATGGAAAAATTCTCTTTTTCATGGAAGTGGAACACTGTAAAGAATATAACTTGGAATCTTCGAAAGATCCTCTCAACAGATGAGCAAGAGTTATCAAACAACCTTTTATTCCTCTCTTTCTAAATTAGGTAGACTACAATACCGAGGGAGACTCTTCTCATTCTAAACTCCATTTTCTTCTTGTTAGGGGTTAATCCTCAAATTGCACTAGACAGAGTAGGCATCCAACGGTGAATATGAAGCCAACGAACAACATTTCCCCACAAATTCGAAGTCCATTGACACTTAAGAAACAAGTGACAATGCGATTCCAGCTCCTGACCACAGAGCATACAATTAGTGTCTTCAGGAATGAAATGTAATCTGTCTTTAGTTCTAAGCTTTCCCAGCACCGCAAGCCACAGACACAAAGCGTGGCTAGGAAAGGTCCAATTCTCCCAAACCACCGTAGCCCAACGAATCATATCACCTTTTACCAAAGAGGAGAGGAGGTATTAGACTTTAAATTTATGGGTAAGAGACTTTTCCCCAAACATGATTGAACTTTGTTTTATGGAGGGGGTGTTAGGCTTGGATTTTCGGCCAATTTGATCCTGACTCAACTAGCCCCATTTAAATGGGTATAAGCCTTAGATTTCTGACTTTGTTCATATACAAGCCATTTTTAGTTTGTATTAGACTTTCAAATTTATGGGTAATAGACTTTTCCCCCAACCATTATTGAACTTGGTTTTCGGAGGGGGTGTTAATTTTCGATTTTTGGACAAATTAATCCTGACTCAACGAGCCCATTTAAATGAGTATTTGCCTTAAATTTATAACTTTTTTCATATCCAATCCCTTTTAGTTGGTATTAGACTTAAATTTTATGGGTAAGAGACTTTTCCCCCAAGCATGATTGAAATGGGGTTTTGGAGGGGTCTTAGCCTTGGATTTTTGGACAAATTCATCCGGACTCAGCGAACCCCATTTGAATGAGTATTAATCTTATATTTCGAACCTTGTTCATATACAAGCCCTTTTAGTTGATATAAGACTTCAATTTTATGGGTAATAGACATTTTCCCTGGCATGATTGAACTTTGTTTTTGGAGTGGGTGTTAGGCTTGGATTTTCGAACAAATTGATCCTGACTCGACTAGCCCCATTTAAATGATAATTAGACTTAGATTTCTAATCTTTTTCATATACTAGCCCTTTTAGTTGGATTTACACTTCAATTTTATGGATTTTAGAGTTTTCCCCCAAACTTGATTGAACTTGGTTTTTGGAGGGGGTGTTAGCCTTGGATTTTCGGACAAATTGATCCTGATTCGACGAGCCCCATTTAAATGAGTATTAGCCCTATATTTATAACCTTGTTCATATCCAAACCCTTTTTAGTATGTATTAGACTTAAATTTTATGGATTTTATACTTTTCCCCCAAACTTGATTGAAGTTAGTTTTGGAGGGGGTGTTAGCATTGATTTTCAGACAAATTGATCCTAACTCGACTGGCCCCATTTAAATGAGTATTAGCCTTATATTTCTAACTTTTTTCATATCCAAACCCTTTTTAGTTTGTATTAGACTTCAATTTTATGAGTAATAGTCTTTTCTCTCAAGCATGATTGAACTTGGTTTTTGGAGGGGGTTTTAGCCTTGGATTTTGGGACAAATTGATCCTGACTCGACTAGCCCCATTTAAAAGGGTATAACCCTTAGAATTGAAAACTTTTTCATATCCAAGGCCTTTTTAGGTGGTATTAGACTTCCATTTTATGTGAATACACTTTTCCCCCAAACATGATTGAACTTGGTTTTTGGAGGGGGTGATAGCCTTGGATTTTCGGACAAATTGATGTTGACTTGACTAGCTCCATTTAAATGATTATTAGCCTTAGATTTCTAAACTTGTTCATATCCAATTCCTTTTTAGTTGGTATTAGACTTCAATTTTATGGGTAATAGAATTTTCCCCACGCATGATTGAACTTGGTTTTGGAGGGGTGTTAGCCTTGGATTTTCGGACAAATTGATCCTGACTCGACTATCCCCATTTAAATGATTATTAGGCTTAGATTTCTAACCTTGTTCATATTCAATCCCTTTTTAGTTGGTATTAGACTTCAATTTTATGGGTAATAGACTTTTTCACAAAGAATGATTATTGGTTGGAGGGGGTGTTAGCCTTGGATTTTTGGTCAAATTAATCCTGACTTCACCAGCCCCATTTAAATGAGTATTGGACTTATATTTCTAACCTTGTTCATATACAAGCCCTTTTAGTTGATATTGGACTTCAATTTTATGCGTAATAGACTTTTTCCCCAAGCATGACTGTACTTTGTTTTTGGAGGAGTCTTTGGATTTTCGGACCAATTGATCCTTACCCGACGAGCCCCATTTAGATGAGTATTAACCTTAGATTTCTAACCTTGTTCATATATAAGCCCTTTTTAGTTTGTATTAGACTGTAAATTTATGGGTAATAGGCTTTTCCCTGAAACATGATTGAAGTTGGTTTTTGGAGGGGGTGTTAGCCTTGGATTTTCGGACAAATTGATCCTGACTCGACTAGGACCATTTAAATGACTATTAGGCTTAGTTATTTAACCATGTTCATATCCAAGCCCTTTTTAGTTGGTATTAAACTTCAATTTTATGGGTACTAGACTTTTTCCCCAAGCATGATTGAACTTGCTATTAGGAGGGGGTGTTAGCCTTGAATTTTTGGACAAATTGACCCTGCCTCTATGAGCCCAATTTAAATGAGTATTAGTCTTAGATTTCTAACCTTATTCATATCCAAGCCCTTTTTAGTTGGTATTAGACTTCAATTTTATGGGTAATATACTTTTTCCCCAAGCATGATTGAACTTGCTTTTAGGAGGAGTCTTTGGATTTTCGAACAAATTGATCCTGACTTGACGAGCCCCATTTAAATGAGTATTAGCCTTAGATTTCTAACCTTGTACATATCCAAGCCCTTTTTAGTTTGTATTAGAGTTCAAATTTATGGGTAATAGAATTTTCCCCCAAGCATGATTGAACTTGGTTTTTTGAAGGGTGTTAGCCTTGGATTTTCGGATAAATTGATCTTGACTCGACTAGGACCATTTAAATGACTATTAGGCTTAGTTATTTAACCTTGTTCATATCCAAGCCCTTTTAGTTGGGATTAGACTTCAATTTATAGGTAATAGACTTTTCCCCAAACATGATTGAATTTGGTTTGTGGGTGGGTGTTAGCCTCTGATTTTTGGACAAATTGATCCTGACTCGACTAGCCCCATTCAAATGGGTATAAGCCTTAGATTTCTAACCTTGTTCATATCCAAGCCCTTTTTAGTTTGTATTAGAGTTCAAATTTATGGGTAATAGAATTTTCCCCCAAGCATGATTGAACTTGGTTTTTTGAAGGGTGTTAGCCTTGGATTTTCGGCCAATTTGATCCTGACTCAACTAGCCCCATTTAAATGGGTATAAGCCTTATATTTATAACCTTTTTCATATCCAAGCCCTTTTTAGTTGGTATTAGACTTCAATTTTATGGGTAATAGACTTTTTCCCCAAGCATGATTGAACTTGGTTTTTGGAGGGGGTGTTAGCCTTGGATTTTCGGACAAATTGATCCTGACTCGACGATCCCCATTTAAATGAGTATTAGCCTTATATTTATAACCTTGTTCATATCCAAGCCCTTTTTGTTTGGTATTAGACTTCAATTTTATGGATTTTAGACTTTTCCCCCAAACTTGATTGAACTTGGTTTTTGGAGGGGGTGTTAGTCTTGGATTTTCGGACAAATTGATCCTGACTCGACTAGCCCAAGTTAAATAGTATTAGCCTTATATTTCTAAACTTGTTCATATCAAATCTTTTCTTGTTCTACGACTATCTGTAAGCACTTGACGCATCCTAATTTCAGAGAAAAACACCGCTAGACAGCAACATTTATGGCATCCATCCCTAAACAATTTAGGTCATGCCTTTGTTTGTGGTTGTCCTGATTATCTGGAATAGAGATGATCCAATGGCAACAAAGATGAAGAATCCAAGGAGAAGAGGACCAACAGGATAGTCCTTTCCTTTTTCCGTGCTTGTTTCAGGCACAACTCCTCCCCTATAAATGTTCTTATCGAATCTATTGACTTTCCTATCGTCAAAATGCCTTGATGTAGTCATAGTTATAACAAGGAGATCCGATGGCTGGGAACGGCTTGAGCCAAAAAGTGTAGCATAAGGTTACGGGTGTGTCCGAGTCTTCACCTCTCCGGCAATATCTTTCACTTGGATCTCCCTGCTTTTATTTCTCTTTCTGCTTTTACTTCTCTCTTGTTTTTCTTCGAGAACTTGATAAAGATAATTGTTTTAGGAAATCTAACGAATTGAAACGGTGAGTCAAGCGCTTGATTCGTTGCTTCTTAATGATGCACGATGATTCTGAGCTTCATAAAGTAAATTGCATTATTTTTAATTATTTTTCTATATTAAATTTTTATTCGTTGGTCAGTTTAAAATTCAAGATAAATCTTTTCTCAAAAAGAAGTCTTTATCTTATAGGGTCAAAAACATAATGATTTTAGAGTCTGAATTTTAGCATTGCATTTTATTTTATTCACTTATTTATTTCCTTGTATCTCCAATACCTTTGGATATACTTTATAATATAGTTTTACATCCCAAAATATTACAGTCTACCGTTAAACCCTAATGAACAACATGATTATTATATGATTTTTGATATTTTAGCCTAACGTTGATAAATTATTATAAGCTTGTTATGATATCATATTTTGCATTTTAAAACATGAAAAAGATGCATTTTTTTTTTAGAATATGCTCATAAAACTTTTAGGGTTCCACCCAATGCATGTAAACAAAACACTTTTATATATTTCTCAAGTAAGTTATTTTTTTCTTTTTTTCCTATTTTTTGGAAATTGTGGAGAAAATAAGATAGTTTATATCAAGTCCATAAATAAAAATGTAAATCTAAGAATAGATATGGAGCAAAATTATTGGAAAAAAGATGATGAAATCACCAAAAAATTTAAATGGCCCTTGAAAATTGTCTTTAAGTTTTAAAAAGAAACTGGAATTTTTAATATGAGGTACATAATTTATGATGTAAATTTACAGCCCAAAAACATGCAAAATAGATGAAAACAATCTACGAGAAAATCATAAATTTTTGAAATGCCCATTTGAAATTTTTTGAAACTTTTTTTTAAATATTACTTTAAT
The DNA here is from genome assembly GCA_032356905.1 of Salix exigua. Lineage (NCBI taxonomy): Eukaryota > Viridiplantae > Streptophyta > Magnoliopsida > Malpighiales > Salicaceae > Salix > Salix exigua. Next base: position 8,532,522 of record CM063598.1, read on the forward strand.
AATATTATCGTTGAAACTTCTTATGCGATAAAAACTAGTATTTTTGTTAACAAGTCATTCTAAATAATATTTATAATAAAATTCTTTGTATTTACAATAATATTTTGGAAAGGTTTTATCCTTATACTAAAATAAAAATAAAAATAAAAAAACATTATCCCTAGTAATATTTTGGATATTAGCTCTTCTTAGACTCTTTACCCTTTTATTAAAAGTGAATGATATTTACTTTTCTACAAAAATATAGGCCAAAATTCTTTAGATTCTTACAAACTTGTTGTAAAATCCCTGTAATATTTTTTAAATAATGTCAACATATTTTAATTTTTCTGAAATGATGCTAAAATAAATTTAAAAAAAGTGGCCATTTGCGAGAAAAAAAAGTAAAATGTTTATATTTTTTTAGGCTATGTTTCGTAAAAAAAGATTTCTATAATAAAATAAAAGAAACTAAAAAAATGGAGCAAAAGGGTGCTTGCCAAATACACTCTTAAGCCAAAAAAAAAAAAAAAACTTTGATGAAAACATGATAAATCAAACAAAGCATGAGTAAACAAATATTTTTTTGAACCGAAACAATCAAATTCAGCCATAAATCAAACCCAAAACCTTGGTTTAACCCAAAAATAGGATCAAACAAGAAAATTGTGTATTTTCTTAACAAAAAAAAACCCTTGAATAAAATGGATTAAAATGCAAAAAAAATAAAGTACATGAAGAACATCAACCTAGAAACAGAAGAAAACCTAACAACGTAGATCCGAAACCATACCAAATTTGATAAAAAAAAAAAAGCACATTTCAACTAGGAAACACATTAAGAACAAGAACCTCGCATCCAATTATGTCAAATTACACTTAAAATGCATGATTTTATCAAAATGTATTTTGGTTTAAAATTAAAAATCAAAGATTAACTTCTTGTACACATATTAGTGATGCAAACAAACACTATATTATGTGTTAATGATGTATAAGTGAGTTTGTGTTAGCAATGATATGGACCAAAAATGGTCTCAAACATATAGCTAAAGCAATGGTTTTTGAAAGAACATGAAGAACAATGACCAAAAACATATTATTGATTCAAATAAACCATAGAATGTTGATTGAACAAGTCTAAAGAAGAACCTGGTGCAAAGAAATAGACCAAAAGTGGTTCAAATCATGTGGCTAGGATAATGTTCTTCGCAAGTATTGAAATTCATTCAACCTTGTAAAACCGA
>CM063598.1:8534247-8552513 GCA_032356905.1 Salix exigua
CATGCCCTGTAATTGATCCGCGTGTGTATAAATATATATATTTTATTTTAAAAAACTAAACTGCGTGGATGTTTTACCGTGCCCCTAAATATAATTTCAATGTGGATTTTAATACTAAAATTATATTTTCATCTTTTGGTTTGAAAATTTTAACGGGTATATTTTGGATATTTCTAGAGGAGCCGTGTAACATTTAAAAATTGTTTGGGGGTGTCATAATCTTTTTTGTTTTTATTTGCACAATGAAACTTTTCCAACAAAAAAAGATGAAGGCTGGATGGAGATATTTTCGGTTTTTTTTCTTCTTTAAATTGAACAATATAATTACTCATTTGCCATCAGGGGAGACACGGATTAGGCGCTAGAGGCGAGGAAAGTGTAGAGTTTTCATGTTTTATGCACAAAGTAACTATCTAGCTACTCTCCAAAACGACAAAAACGAAGGCCTGATGCTGGGGGCATGATGATACTTCCACTCTCGGTGTTTTCATGATTATCGTTTGGTCTAGGATATTTAGGCAATTTGAATATTTTAAATTATTTTTCCTTAAGATTACTACAGGCGCGTTGACCAGATGCGCCGTTAGGTTTCCCACGTACACGTATTTCAGGAGGTGTGTGCGGTGTTTGTTGATGATTGAAAATATCTAATCATTGTGTCTACTAATTCTCTTAAAACAAATATTAATTCAAAATATTTTATTTTGTACAACCCATCACTATCTTACTGAAACAATTCTTAAAACCACTGGGAAATTGGCATAGTTCAGTGCGTGACTAAAATCCATTATTTATTTATTTATTTATTCATCCATTAATGTTTTTGGTGTCATGCTCATGATGGGGTCATACTTTTCTCGCTCTATACGATATTTATTGACTTTGTACAACAACAATATCAACACCAACAATTTGCGTGACAGCAATATATCACCCTTTCTACAAGGACTGAAAAATGACAGTGAAGAATCTCTTTTATAAGAACTTATCTTTTAGATTTTTTCTTTCAATTTGCGTGAGACATTATATTTTTTTAGTTTTTATGAGATTATTATAATTTTTAAAAATAAATATTTTATCATAAGATTTGTTTTATGATAAAATCTTAAAATATTTTATTATATATATTTTTTAAAATATATATTTTAAAAAATATATATAATAAAATATTTTAAGATTTTATCATAAAACAAATCTTATGATAAAATATTTATTTTTAAAAATTATAATAATCTCATAAAAACTAAAAAATATAATGTCTCACGCAAATTGAAAGAAAAAATCTAAAAGATAAGTTCTTATAAAAGAGATTCTTCACTGTCATTTTTTCAGTCCTTGTAGAAAGGGTGATATATTGCTGTCACGCAAATTGTTGGTGTTGATATTGTTGTTGTACAAAGTCAATAAATATCGTATAGAGCGAGAAATGTATTTTATTTTATATTTTTTAAAAACTAAATCATGTTATTTATTGAACTTGTCGAGTCAACAAATTAATTTTAATTTTGAACTAAATAAAAAATATATTGCTTCTTTTACGATTTACTCATAACCTTATATATATATATATATATATATTATCGCTTAATTATAACATACCAAAACTAAATATTACAATGATGGCAGACCAGAACCAAAGCAAATCATTTACCCCGAAAAATTACAAAAAAAAAAAAAACTAAAATATCACCATGATTTATCACCAAAACTTTCCTTATTTGATTTAATTTAATTTGTTACTGCTGTATATATGTGGCAAGAAATTAAACTATTACAAATTGTGAATATATTATGTATGCGCACGCATCAATCAATTTCAAGGTATGGATCTTCCATGGCTGAACGCCAAGCATTGCGACTCCGGCCTTGATAGCTGCTCGCCATCGCTGGAGGCGGGGCACCCCATGAATCCTACTGGTGGAACCATGCAATTATACGTCAAGCATAACGACACCGTATCTGGCAATCTCACCCCTGCTTCTAATGGAAACCCTGTTATATAGTTATGTTGCAAGTACAATGTCTTTGTGCGGCCTCCACACACATTCTTCGCGTACTCCTCCGGGACCCTCCCCGTCAGGCGGTTGCTATTCAAGAACAGCGCCTCCACCGCGGCCAGAACCGGTGGTAACTCACCAGTCAGGAAATTGTGGCTCAAATCCACGATTGATCCCTCGGCGTACATTAATGGTGATGGTAATGATGATGGGACCCCACCTGATAAATTGTTCCGTTGTAAGAACAATGAAGAGAGGGCGGGCCTGAAGAGAGAGGAAGGTATGGGCCCACTGAACTGGTTCATGCTTAAGTCAAGAAACTCTAACTCCGATAACGACTGTAGCCCGTTGAGTGGGCCCCACATCATGTTGTTCGATGCTGACAAGTAACGGATCGTTGACGGCAGCCTTAACGGCAATGGCCCTGTTAAGCGGTTGTCTTTCAAATCTAAATGCAGGATCTCTGCTGACACGATTCCTGGCAGCTCGCCGGATAATTGGTTTGAAGCCAGAATCATGACTTTCAACTGAGCCAGCTCGGTGAAGAGACCCGGCGGGACTGTCCCGGTGAGCTGGTTGTAACTCAGATCGAGAGTGTGTAAGTTGGCGAGTGAGGATAGTGAGCCGGGCATGGGGCCTTTTAAGCGGTTGTTGGTTAAGGAGAGAACTCGGAGGTTTCTGAGCAAACCCAGTTGAGGAGGGATAGGGCCAGTGACGAGGCCAGGGTAGAGGACGAGCTGGGTTAATTCGGTGAGGTTGGAGACGGAAGGGCAGAGGAAGCCGGCCAGTCCACGTGAGTTAGAAAGACCAGTGCCGAGTGTGAGAGTGGTGACTCGGCCGAGAGAGCAAGTGATGCCAGAGAAGGTTGAGCAGGGATCTGGTGCGGTGAAGTCCCAGGTGGCGAAGAAGTTTGAGCCTGGAATGTCCGTCAGGCTTTCTTTCACGGCTGCCAGAGCCGCCAGATCACCGCTGCTTATCTTGTTCTGGTCTTGCTGATGTGAGGGGCGACATGCGTTGACCAGAAGCAGTAGCCGAAACAGGAAGAGAGCGTGTGGTTTGGCCATGATGAGCAGAAAGCGATTTTTAATTAATCTGCGTGAGCAAAACACAAAAGAAAGGAGGCTACTGCCACTGAGTACTCTCTTGATGGAATAAAGGAGCAAAAGGTGGTAGGCTTGCAGGGAATTCAGCGATGAACCTCCAGAGTTTGGGAGGTGTTCGAGGTTTTTACAATGGGGATAGATCGACTAGAGAGAGAGAGAGAGAGGAGTGGGGCAGGATGGGATGGGGTGTGTGAAATTAAAGACAAGCAGGGACAAGATAGAGCAGGGGAGGCAAATGGGTTAGTGGTAGATGTCTGTATTTGTGTCCAGGTTTTACGTTATGTAACAATGGCGATCAGCTTGATAAGTGATTGCTGGATCAAATTGCTTGTATTGCTCATTGACATGATGAGTTTGTCTAGCCTTTGGTGGTGATATTGAAGTAGCCTTTTCAATTATCTTGTTGCCGTCAAAGTATTGAACTACGTTAAATTCAAATTCTAGATTACAAATTAACTAATATAGTTTAAAGTATTTTCATTTTAGTTTTTAAAACTAAAATAAAGTTTTTTCTTAAAAAAAATTGAAGTCAAACAAGGTTGTACTAGTTGATTATGTTGGCGGAAATGATGACGACGATAACATTTTATCGGTAATACTATAAGCTACATCTTGATGAAAAAAATTATTTTGGTATTTTCGTAAGAATTAGGTGGTAGTGAATTGTCTATTACTTAGTGATGATATTATTTAATTGAAAAAGGTTTTTCATTAATCAATGTTAGTATTTTGTAGATACCATTACAGGCAATGAAATTCAAAAACCTATGAATATCAATGACATGAAATTGATTCGGATAGAAATACCGATGACATTACCAATAAATATCTCATCGGTCATGCAATTGATAAATACCAACGAATTTACACCGATGACATTACCAGTAAATATCTCATCGGTCATGCAATTGATAAATACCAACGAATTTACAGGCGAAATTACCATGAGATTTAAAAATATATGAAATACAATAATATGATATTGTTATCGGTAAAACTACTTATGTGACATTGTTATTGATAAAACTACCAACAAATATATTATATCGGCAAATCTATTGATAATTGTTTAATTTATGACCTGATCATCGATGCTACTCTTCCTCCACTTCCTTTCCCCTTCTTCCTTTTGTATTGTTTTCCTTACAACCCTCGACCACCATTTTCCTCTAATTTCATCATGGTTCGACCTCTCATAATAAATTCAACAACCACAATATTTAGTTTATGAGCACACATGTTCTCATTCGATATTTTTTAGGATTTTTCATTTTAAGTAAACAAATCTATTATTTTAACAAAAATAATTTTAAAATCTTAATTTTTCCATATATTTTTGAAGTATATTGATTTTGTTTGGGTGTTTGTTGTTTTTTTATAGTTTTTTATCATATAAATTTATGATGTGTACATGTTAGGAATTGATTTAGATTATGTAAAATTATCTCTATTTAGTTCATGTATTTAATTAATATATGACTATTATACATAAGGTTGATATAAGTAACGGAGGATCATTCATGGATCTCGTGAATAACCCCAATAGTTGTGCATGATAGATTATTGCAATGGGTTTAAGATTTTATTAACTTCGAAATATCTAATCCAAGAAACATTAGTGGAGGTGGAAATAAATATTGTAGAAGAGCAAAACCAAAAATATAGTATAAACGACACTAGTAACTTTCATTTTTTTTCAAATTCCATAATTTTTTTTTTCATTTCCTAACAAATAATTAATTTGTACCTTATAGGTTATGTGATTTCAGGCATAAGGTGTAGAAATAAATGCACGAGTAAGAGTGCTTTCAGATTAGGAGAACATGGTAGTTTGAAAGTTTTTCAGACTGCTACACTCTCAAAGTCAATATGAGTGCGGATTACATTGAGCACGTGATGATTGAGTGTTTCACACAATGCTCACGTTCAGGTGCATAGAATTTGCATTGATATTTTCTAGGTTCCATTACCTCGCACACTGACGATTCCGTGTTGTTCGTTTCACATGCAAAACAAATGATAATTTTGCTATTAATTATAAATTTTTTTCTTAATATTTGTAACCGATAGCATTTTTTTTTTAGACTATGAGTCTTGGACGCAATCCATTTCTGGTGGAATTACAATCAGTTTTTCTGTTGGTAAATTTACAATCAGTGTTTTTTCGGGTAGATTCAATTCTGATAGAATCACTAATGAAAAAAATTACTGATGAGAGTTTTACGGATAAAAGATTCTTTTCTATATGATTGTCGAAAAATACTTTAGAATACAAACGGAATTTTAAAAATTTGGATGAATTGAAATCGGACATTCAAATTTCTTAGCACGCATAACCTAAAAAGAGAAATCTTGTGTTTTTTTTTATTTTTGTGAATATATTAAAAGGGAGACAAAAGGGATTTGAACACAAGTTTGACCGATCAATCAGTACGCTAGACATAAACAACGAAAAGACAGCAGTCTAAATTCTTTGAATTAATTAGCCATGGATTATATATAGTTAGTTCAAGATTAGATGCCAGGGCATCAGTAGATTCATGAATAAATTATTGTGTGGATTTGATTAACGAAGAGAGAAGGGAGGTGGTAGGCACATGGAGGTGTCACGTGCTCGGCATACAAAAATGTTTGCTACGCGTGCAACTAGGGGGACAGATTTAATCTGGTGTTTATTAAAACTGGATTATTTTTTTAGTTTTTTAAAAATTAATTTGAAAATCAATTGCTACCATATTACTAATCACTCGCTTTAGACCCACAAGTTAACATTGATTTATTTAATAAATCAATATTTTTTTAGATGATAATATTTCCATTAAAAAATTAAAATGATGATTTCTTGAATAAAAAAATCACTGTTCTAAACTTATAAAAACTTATAAAGAGATTCATTAGTTTGCTCTATGTGATTGTTAATATGATGATCATTGAAGATCTACACAGTTATTAATTTTAGGATCCATGAAATTAATCAAAACACACGCAAATTAATCTGGATACTCACGATAATATTTTCATTAAAAAACTGAAATGATGATTTCTTAAATAAATAAATAAATCATTGTTGTTCTAAATTTATAAAGAGATTCATGAGTTTACTCCTATGTGATTATTAATATGATGATTATTGATGACATACACGTTATTAATATTAGAGTCTATAAAATTAATCAAAATACACGCAAATTGATCTGGATACTCACGATAATAAAAAAAACTTATCTTGAACTTGTTTTAGAGTAAGCTGAATATTTTTTTTCAATATGGGTAATTATACTATATATATACTATATATATATAATTACCCCGCAATAATAATAAAATGCTAAATAATTTAAAAATTAACAAGCACATCCGGATCAGTGGATCAACCCACGTGTGAGAGTTTGATTTGAACTTGCTTGAATTACAAGGGAAAGAGGCAGTGCTAGCTTTTGGATCCCTGTGAGCGAATCTCTCTTCGACAGATTGATGACTGGCGTTGCGTGACATTACAGTTTGAACTTTGAAAGATTCCCCCTGGCCAGAAATTAAAATTATCTATTTTTTAAAAAACGGTAGAAAAAATAAATTTTAAACAAATAATATTTTGACAGCAATGCGGAACACAGAAACTGTAGAAGATGAGTGGACTGTCGAGTCAAAGCAATTGTACTACTGAGCTGACCATCCTTGTTTTCATCACATACATCGTGGACCATGGTGTCTTATGCTCCCCCCGTCATGGCCGTCTCCTGTTCCCCCTCGTGGGTCTGTCTCGGATTAAAAAAAGTAACAATAATTGATGGTGCTCTGTGGATCGATGCGGATGTCATCTTAATTTTTTTGAAATGCTATTTATTTATTTATTTTTATCATAAAATATAATAAAAATAAATAAATAAAAGATTAGAAACCCCATCCAATCATATAAAACAAACACGGCCCCGACTTTTGCTTCAACAAGAAGTTGTCCCGGTAGTTAATATTTAATTAGATATCTTCACTTTTTATTTTTATTTTAGATTTGCTTGCCCTTAATTCATTTCTTTCGGATGCATTATTGTCGATATGAATGGCATCCTTCAAGATCATTCAAGAAGGCTTAACGAAGGTATGGCATCCTTCAAGAAGGCTTAATGAAGGTTTGTAGCGTTGATGGAGTTATTTTTTAAAGTGTTTTTTATTCAAAAATACTTTAAAATAATATTATTTTTTATTTTTAAAAATTATTTTCTATATCAGCGAATAAAAATAATCTAAAAATATTATTTTTTTTTATTTTTTTAAAAAATTAAGTTTTTTCAAAAACAATTTTAAAACACGACACCCACGTTAATCTTTGATCAACATATAAACGGATCCGAGGAAATCTAATTCTATCATAAAAAAAAAATTCCTTTTTCTTCAACGGAGGGCCGGTCCTGCTTCTGTTGACGTTCATGAATAGTATACTGGGCCGTGGGTTTTCTTTTAGTACAATACAGTAATGGACTGAAAGCCCAAACAGAAAACAAGATCTACTTAACAATACAGTAATGGACCGAAGGCCCAATATTGATGATATTCCTCACGAGTTCAAAGCAAATTCATCACGGTTGGAGGTTTCTAGGACAAAAATGAAGCTAACAAAATCAACACCATGTAATCTGAAACTTCCAGCAGCAAAACATACAGATAGGGTACACATTCTACTTAAACGAGAAAAGTTTTGACTTTTGATTTCTATCCGTTGACTTGGACAAAAAAACCCGAATGTTCTTCGCCTTCTTGTCTGCCAAAACTACAATCCCATCATTTCACTTGTTTCATTGAGCTTTCGGTTTCTCAATCTTCACGAATGGAAGAGCACCCATAAAATGGACCACTCTGGGGGACCATCCTCGTTGCTGAGCACGGCAGAACATCAAGAATGTGTTTGCAAGGTATGAATTGAAACCCATGAACACATGCCACAATGCATGACCCTGTGGGTTAACGGGCCAACTCGATATCTCGTTGCAGAAAACACGGTCGAAAAGCCAGCAAAAGGTGCCGATGAGAAGAGTGGCATCCCGTGTGTAAATGTAGTACTTATACATTCGAGGGACGCAGAGGAGGCAAAGGATCACATAATGCACCACTGAATGGACTGCAGCAAAAGCAGCACCATACAGAAAGAGGAAGATGGGCATTGTACTGCGGTAGTGCCAATCTGGTGAGTAGAGGATGTACAAATACAGGTGCATCTCCCATGCCATAGGGGTTTCATCACTCTGCTGTTGCCTGGAAATATAATTCCAATCATCATCTTCAAGCATGATTCTCAGCAATAAAATACATTCCTGGAAGTTCAGAATCTTCTCTCTTTATAGATAAGCATATAAATGTGTAGAAAGATAGAGAGGTTGTTGACTGAGGGCTGTCATTTCTAAGAGTTGTAGATTGTATTCCAACGAGAATATGAATGCACTGCACTAAGCCTGCAGTAATGGTGGATGTAAAAGAGAAAGCACCGCGGAGCTTTTAACCATTTTTATCTTAGGCACGCAGACCTCTTTTAGCCAGTCATGGCTACTATCAAGAAAGCTATCTGTTCATAGCTGGACGACCGCCAAATGATTTCAAGAGCACTTGGAGGCTGGAGCAAAACAGATACTTCCACCCTGAAGAAAATTTCTAATCAGTTTCTATCCATGCATATAACTCATGTAAAAGGGACTGTCCTATAAATTTCTTCACATTCCAAAAATTTCCCTCAAATGCTACAACGGGATTTCGGCATCACTCAATCAAACATCATCGAATCCTTTAAGAGAGAGGGGAGAGCAGGAGTTGACTCCTGGATATTGAAAATAACACAACCATGCATGCAACCTCTTTCAGGGAAAAAAATGTTTTATCTAATCACAGCTCAAAGAAGCTAAAAAATGCAATTTTGAATTTACTTGCCTTCACAGTGCAAGACATGCTTGTGCTGCAATACAACACAGACATTTCTCACATGGTAAGTCACACAAAAGTTCACAGCCACCGTGGCTCCACAAGTTCAGCTCGTAATGAGCTCTATCTGTCTCGCAATTAACCCTACTGATGTTTATAAAACACCTATGCTTGAATCCTTTTCAGCTCATGCATGGATACAAAAGAGGAAGGGGCCTTAAGCGAACAGAAAGCAAGCAGCGGTTCAACTACACCGACGAGGACAAAAAAGAAGAAGAAAAGAGTAGAAATGGAGTACTGCTATAAATTATGCATTTAAAATATAAAACCCAACAGAAAATAAAAACAAATCGAATCGAGTTTATGTAGTTGGGAAATCCCGAATAAATTCCATAAATTTATGCATTGCGATTCTCATTTTATTAAGTTATCATAAATATAAAATTGTTGAGTAAGAGATGGAGGGTAATACTTACAAACGTTGCAAAGTGGCGTGGAAAATCATGCTACCAAGAGCAAGAATCATGTTGGATATGTGAAGAACACTAAATCTCTTCTCAAACCGTTGCCTCAACGCATTTATGAGACCCACGAGTTCCAAAACAATGCATGGAATGTTAGAAATGGTGTTGTGAAACTCGGCAATATAGGAAGAATAGGCATAATTCTTCTCACAACAATCTGTCGTGGACGTTACAGGACCCCAGAAACTCGATATTCCTCCTCCAGCCATTCTCGTCAAAACCCTTCTACTTCAAGAAGATTGAGCAAAATCCCTGTTATCAGATCAAGTGCCTGCAGATTCAGCAGCCCAGAAGATAAACAAAGATTGTTTTTAATTCTCAAAAATAACAACAAGATACAATCCAATCCCATTACTTAATCCTAGTAATAATTCAGAATCAATACATAAATCAAGCATCTTTTTTTTAAAAAAAAAAAAACTTTAGGTGGTTAAAAGCAAGAGGAGGAGGATGGTGTTGCTGATGAAAGCTGCAAAATAAATAAGTTAATAACCAGGGGAGCAGCGGAGAAAGAGGGTAAGGGGAGGGAAGGAGAGGAAGATACTCTTTTCTGCATTTCGAGGCAAAGGGTATTTATAGGCACGAATGGCCAAGCCGGCAACCGCAGCGGTGGCAGCACGGCCAAACCTGGAAAAAAAAACTAAAAACAGAGAGAGACAGAGAGAGAGAGATACCCCACTCCTTCACTTCCATTCCTTATGTTCTGTTTTCTAGGACAATGCTTCAAATTATTATGACACTCTCAATTTTGTAAATTAAGCTTAATTTATAATTGTTTTTCATAAACTATTTAGATTTTTCAAACCAAGATCTGTGATAATAGGAAAAAAAAAATAAAAATCTGATGAAAATATCATTGAAAAACTTTGAGATTTTTGAAAAAAAATATTATTTTGATTATAAATTTGATATCTTTTAGGTCTGTTTTTATTATTGGGATTGATGCCCTTTTAAATCTAAGATTAGAAAGTTGATATTTTTTAATTATTTTTGTGATTTTTTTTGTAATGATATTACAAAATATAACAAATAATTTATATTTAATTATAATTCATTTTTTAAAACACATATTGTACCGTGTTCACCAACACACTGGACTGGTCTTGGAAGAATATCATTAATTATTTAATTATTTTTTACATTAAAATAATAAACAAGATAATTTAAAACTAAACAAAATCATTTTTTTTATAATTATAGTTGGATAAAATCCAATACTAATTAAATATCTATGACTCCATCTTGACTTTTCGATATTTGAGTGGTCCTATGGCTTTCGTCCTGTAGCGCTCCTCCCTCTATTCTGAACACTCAGAAATCGAGGCTGTCTTAGGGGTGTTATTGAATGTATTTTATTTTATTTAAAAAAAAAAACAAATTGATTTTTTACAAATTAAATATTTGTTTTTTTTTTAAAATTACAAGATTTTTATTAATATATAAATAATTTGTGATGAAAAATGAATTAAAGTAAATTATAGTTACGTTTTTAGAGAATGAAACAAATCATTTTTTTTTTCAAATAAGAGGTGATATAATTAAAAAGGTTGAAGATTTTAAATTTTGATTAAATTAAAAAATTTACATGTTTTTAATTATAAGATTTTATTTAAAATTTTATTCTAATCATAAATCTGCAAGACTTATATATAGGTTAAATTAATTTGTATGAATTATACTAAACAAAAAACCTTGATTAAATTAAATTATTTATTGGACGGTTTATTGAATTTTGAGCTACACAATTAGAATAGCCTCTTTTTTTTCTTATATTAATATTTATAGTTTAATAAATACAAGAATTTCAGTAATTTCATTTATACCTCCTACCTTTTTGTTTTCAAAGGCTATTTTTTTTCTTTTTGAGACAATAACAAAATGCTGCCTTAAGTATTAGATGATTTCAAGATTTGAGCATGAAAAACATACATTTGTAATAAATAAACAAATCATTTAATAAATAAATAAGGTTAATATATTTGTTTAATTGTAAATAATTAAGTTCATTGAACGTGGACAGGAAGGAATTCCGTGGAGTGATTAGATTCATTGAACCTGGACATGCATCCTATACCTTTTTCATGGCTTCCCTGATTAATTATTTCCTTCCAATAATACTCCATGCGTCTATTTTCCGCATCCCAACATTACGAGTCAAGCCAGGTAGTGTAGATGGGGACCCCACAATTCAGAGCTCCTTCCAAACTATGGCCTCACCATGGAATATTAACTGGGAGCCGATGGACGTTAATACTTGATCATCATGAGCACATATATTTATTATTCCCAAATCAATCTAAATTACACCCTCATGCTTATTGAATTTATTGATATTTTTATTTATTTATTATTTTAATTTTTTTTATGTTTTTAGATTATTTTTATGTACTAATTTAAAAAATAAAATAAAGATCATTTGATACATTTCTAAACAAACACAATTTTAAACAAAAAAACTTATATCACACTCCCTCTTGATATTGCGGTCCAAACTAGATTTTAAATTGTTGTTTTGATTAAAATTAATTTTTATGTTTGTAAATTATTTTGATGTGAATGTGTTTTTTTATAAAATATTATTTTGATGTTTATTAATCGGTGTAGTCCTCTCGAATACCCTTTAGTATAATGTATATCATGCACGAGATTATTGAAACCGCACGTACTTAACACTAATTATTGATCATGAACTCATAAATTGTAATTAAACGTACAAATCCCATCAATTTAATAGCTAATTTTTGAACATTAACCTTTTCAAGTGAACAAAGCTGGATGTGGAGAAAATACATGCAGAATCCAATGGCTAAGCATGAACCTAGTCTACACTTAGCAGAGAGATTCATCGAAGGCTAGCTTAATAGAGTCCGCATACATAGACGAAACTGCCATGGCCCCGGCCCCACACTATGACCTTCTCTTTTCACATGCTGTCTAGCCTCTTGTATATATATATGTGCGCGTGTTATGTGTGATTATCATCATAATATCGACATCTTTCTGCCATTTACAACACCATGTCCTCATCTCGATTTACACCATCCTGATCTTCTTGTAGGTCTTAGATGAAAGTTAACCTGCAGACGTTTAGCCCTTTTCAGATTCGGTGTTTTCTAGACATCTAGCTGCTTCAATCATTCTCAAGAAAAGCGCAGGTGAAGAGAATATATATATATAGAGAGAGAAGGGTGATTGGATTTATATAGTGGTGAGACAAAAATGGCTAAAACCGGTCCAGTGAGGTTCAAGAGGGTAGCTGCAGCTTTCAACGAGGCGTCTCGGGCTACTAGGCTTTGCGAGAGTAGTGGGAGCGAGCACTGCTCTCCTGACAACAATTCTGCAGATCTTTCCGATCTTGTCAATTCTTTTATCGAGAGAGAGTATACGAATCAATTTAGAGCCGGAGGAGATGACAACGAGAAGGGAGATAATAATCCTGCTCATCAAGATCAAACGGGTCATAATCGTCCACAATCAAAGAGTAATATTGATCATCTTGATCAGGACCCCGTGGATATTTGCTCTTTTTCTGAAACCAAGGATATGCTGGAGAGTTTGCTAGGTAGCAAAGAAGAAGATGGTGATGGCGATGACAAGCAAAAGATTCGGAAAGAGACAGAGATTGCATGTGGGATCATAGGAGAAAGATCCCCATTGTCGTCGCACCTCGACTTTAAGCGTGGATTGATGTCTCATTTACGTGACCGGGGTTTTGATGCTGGTTAGTACATCTTCCCATTTACGAATAGCAATTACTGCAGAATTCTCGCAGTAATTTAGGGGTTTTGTGATCAGAAATCACACATTGTTCTTATTTAATCTGTTCTTGTGAATGACTCCAGGTCTGTGCAAATCAAAGTGGGATAAGTTTGGAAGGCATCCAGCAGGAAACTATGAGTACGTAGACGTGAATGTAAGTGGAAAACGCTACATTGTTGAGGTTTTCTTAGCAGGGGAGTTCATAATTGCTCGCCCCACCAGTCATTATACTGAGTTGCTTCAAGTTTTTCCGCGAGTTTACATTGGGAACCCTGAGGAGGTTAAGAAGATTGTGAGATTAATATGCAATGCTATGAGAGAATCAATGAAGGGAGCGGGAATGCCTGTAGCACCTTGGAGGCGATATGCGTATATGAACGCAAAGTGGTTTGGTCACTACAAGCGGACAACGAATGAAGTTTCAAGTAGAAGAAAGGGAGCAAAATCTGATGGCGAGGTGAGTTATGCAAAACGAGTCGCTGGTTTCGAGCCTTTGCCTGTGATAATTTACCGTTGCAAAGATGATTTGGCAAGGAAGGGTGGTTCGGGAATCAGCCATTTGACTGCTGCTTTCAGAAGCGATGGCATTGATATATAGGTTGCTTCAATTTGGTAGCTTGCTAGCACAGCCCTAACTCCAATGGCGAAAGGCAAGGGCCAGTACTAGCTAGTAAATGAAGTCTGGTTTGTGCACTCCAAACCAAATTTGTCTGGTTTCGTCCAGATCTGTCATAGAAGAAGGTTCTAGACACCGCCTCCCATATCTCTTTAGCTGTGAGAAGACGAATGCATCGTTGTATTAACGATGAGTTCATCGAGTCAATCAACCACCTTTTGACTCCATGCCTCCAACTTTGGATCTGCAGGGTCGGGTTTTTTTGTTTCTCCGGCGATGTACTCAGCCTTGTTACGAGCACCCCAGTTCGCATCTCCATGAGCTGGGATCGATCATAATCAGTGTAATTCTAGTTGGAAATGCAGAATTGTCTTCATGGACTACGATCTGTGGTGTCGGAGTGGAGGTAGGCAAGGTGGGTGCTGCTGAATTGGTTTCTTTGTAGATGATGAACAGTAATAATAATTGAATGATTTTGAGTTAAAACCAGTGTTAGCTATTTATTTATTTAGTTTATATATGTTTTCATCGATATTCTATAAAAAATTGATAGAAGTAATGAATAATTATTCTTGAATGTATCGAGTTTCATCGAAGAATTGCGCATAATAGACTATTGTATTGAGATTGAGGTCTTATTAATTACACACTATCTAATAAAAAAAAAGTAGAGGTGGTATTAGATGTTCGTGTAAAAGTTATAAAAATAAAAGATTTATTAGTCCACATATTGTTACAATTATGGATAATAATAATAATAATAATTTTATTATAATATAATTATAGATACAATGAAAATAAATTGAATTATATAAGTGAATGTTCAATCATAAATAAAAAATAAAATGCAAACGCGAGCAAGATTTTTATTTTAATTTTTTTTTATAAAAAACATATGGAATAGTGAACAAATTAAAATAAATTATAAGTTAGTACACATGTATTTACTCCAACAATTTTATAAAAGCTGAGTTTCATTCTGGTCTGATGGGCCAATGAGGAAGGGAGTTTGGGTTGGGCAAAGAGGAAAGGTTTGGTAGGGAGCGAGCCCGTTTCTTCTCACGTTGTAGAGCTACCATCCCTAGAGTCTGTTGGGTCTGCCTAGCTACCAACTAGATTTGGTTCGGCCTGGGTTGTTGACAGGTAAAGCAGGGCTTTGCCTCCCTTGCCCCTCTTCTGCTTCGGTTGAGTCTGGTTCGGCAAATTGCAGCCCGTTACATTCCATGTTTAATAATGCAATTAGAGGCATTTTTTTCCAAGAGTTTTTCAATATATTTATATCAAAATTATTTGGAATAATTAAATCCTGATATATCTCTCACCATAACTTGATGCATCATCCAATCTCACCGTGCACTGTTTGGCCTTGGACCGGCTGGAATCAATCAAGGCTCTCATCTTCTGCCCGATGGAAGACAACACAAATTGTTTAGCAGGTCTGTAATTCTTTGCAAGGCAATCATCACGATTCAGAAAAGGCAAAGGGACTATAGTTTATTAAAATTCGATTGAACGATAGAAATAGTCCAACAGGGTAGTTTTAAAGTCCTTTAGACTAGCTTTGCTGTCTCAAATGATCAAGATTTAGGGTAAACTTCCATTTTCGAAGGTTTAAACATGAACAAGAACAACTCGTTCATCTTCTGGGATTTATAGATTTCAGCTTAATTTCAGGTAACGATGACGATTCAAAGAAATTCCAGGGGAAATATTTATTCACCGGTTTTCATTGATGTTCAAATGTCATTTCAAAATGTTGCTCCACCACTTTGTGGATTCCTCGAATCCTAACAACCACATCCATGGAGTTCAACAGGCCTATACAGCAGCCACCACCCCTCCTCTGGGCTGCTCTCTTCCACCATGAATGTTTCAGAGTTTCAAGATGCAAATGAAAGCTGAACTAGACAGGCAGATTATATCGAATCACAAACAGAGTGGACTTCTATTGTTTAACATGCTGTTTTTGTTCAAGGTTTCGATCAAATCTAGATGAAAAATAACAAAAACAAGAGCAAAGCTTGAGAAGAATAGATGTTGTCAAGGATAGACGCTAACTGCTGGGAAATTCGAAGCAGAAAGCCTGGAAAGTGACGATTGAATGATATAAGAGAAGGGTCTCTGGAAAAGGCTAAACCCTATGCCATTTCCCTCTTCTCTCCCTCCTCTTTCCATCTGCATCTGGAAAGTTAAAAAAAAAAGACAGAAAATAAACAAAACATGAAGAAAATGAAAAGGAATGTGAGAAGCTCGGTAAGCAGATCTATCGATCGGAGATAGAAAATCAATCTCACACAACAGCCGGCCAGTTAGCTTCTCAGCCAATTAGATTGATATAGCTACAGCCACTTTGGCAATTCAAGGAGAAGGCCATTTTTTTACACCTCCCCTTGGTACATGTAGCTTAGCCATAAACAGCTGGTATAACACACTACAAAACATGAATGAAAGAAAATGATCAAGGGAAGGAGATCAGGCAGACCCAGCAGAGAAGAGTTGTGAATGTGTAGATGAAACCCTAGCGCTGAAGGCTGCCTTTTATACGAAGAGATCGTGGTAGAGGTGGTGGTGGAAGGAACATCTCAGCCGCCCAAAGATGCTGTTCGTCGATCCTTACCTTTGTTTCCATTAAAAGGCCCATTGGACCATTGCTTCTAATAGGTCGCCGGCCCGGCTCCTATCTTTTACAATCCGTTGACTTTGTCAATTGAGAAATTGCAATTTATATGTAAATTTCCAAAATAATCTCTTACAAAAATATTGTTAATATATTTATGTTTTTCCGACTTGTTTTTATGAGAGTATCTTTATCTCGTAATCCATATCATGATTTGATAAGTTCATTCAGGTGTGTAAAATCATTTTTTAAAAAAACAATATTATTTAATATTTGATTGATTCTGAATCATTTATATTTTTTTAGGCTAGTGAAGTCAACGAGATTACAATAAATTACTAATATAGTCGTGTATCAAATATATTAAAATATAATTTGTTTTTCAAAGCGTCTGTTTGGGAGAGCGGTTGATATTGTTTTTGAAAGTGATTTTCATTTAAAAATATATCAAAATAATTTTTTTTATTTTTAAAAAATTATTTTTGATATTAGGACATCAAAATGATCTAAAAACATCAGAAAAAAATCATTTAAAATGAAAAAAAATCAAAATCTTAGGCTACAAAATGAAGCTCTAAGATTTTTGAAGTCTTTGTTCTGCTTTTCAGATAAGGTTATCAATGCTGTTGTAGTTGTCGTTCTGGTTTTTCTATTGGTACAGAATGTTTTAATTTGAAGTGTTTCAGGGTTGTACTGTTTATATGTAATTATATATGTGTGTGTGTGTGTGTGAAAAAAAAATATTAAGTTAACAAGCATAATTAATATTCAAGATAAATTAACTTTAAATTATACAATACAAACACAAAGTCAAACAAATATAATCTCAAAATTAAAAACCTAATCATATGTTAATCAAAATAAGAAGGATTTTTTGATCAAAAAAATAAGAAGGATTTTAAGGCTGAAACGACACACCCGAAATGGTACTGAGACATTACGACCGGTATTTAACCGGTATTTTAGGACCGGCTGAAATTAAAACTGAGATAAAAATAATGTCGTTCTATCTCAATGTTTTTTAACAACACAAAACATTCTAGCTAGAATAAAACGGTATTAAGAACCTTTCACTATAGCAACTCATAAATCTATGGAGGAGGTGCAACTTTCAAACCGTGGAGTCAAGGGAATTTATCGCCATTGATGAAGTTTATGTAGGTATGAACTCATAGTTGTGACGATATTCAGCCCTTATTTCTCTATAATTTTTATGGGGATGCAATAGTGTATAGTAATGATTTAGAAGTTTGATTGTGGTTGTTTTTAAAAATATTTTTTGTTTAGAAACATATTAAAATAATTTTTTTATTTAAAAAAAAATTCGATATCAATAAATGAAAATAATATAAAAACATCATTTTTTAAATTTAAAATAAATTTTATACTTTTTTTTTAAAAAAACATCATTAAAACAAAACACAGCGTAAAACATCCTGGAAATTGAAATTGATCGTACCGATTCCAAAAAACATAAATAAGTATGCTTTAGTACCACGGGAGATTATACATCATATACACGTTGCTCTCTAAAATTAAAAAACAAATAAAAAAAACAGCATTTTCTGGATGAAAATCTTGTAGCTAGAAATTAGGAAATTAATTCAAGTCATATGCTAAAAAAATGTAAACTCTTGTGCTAATGTTATTGTTTAGCTTGGGATGCAAACAACTATCTCACCTAAAAATTTAAGATTTTAAATAAGATTAAGAATATAATTTATATTATTTTATAATATATTTCTT
>CM063598.1:8553013-8763136 GCA_032356905.1 Salix exigua
ACTTACAAAATTTAAGATTATGTAGCTTATATATATATATAAGACATTTAGAATAATGATAATAATAATTTTTAGGACTTTTTCCTTGAAAAATAGGTGAGGGTAATTATATATTGTGATATATTTTTAATATTAACGTCTTAAAATTATATAAAAAAATAAACTAACTTTTCTTTATAGATCCCATATTAATTTGATCTTAGTGTTCTATAATACTTTTAATATAATAACATGAAGAAAAAATGCTGAAAAACTAATCTTTAATAATTTTTTGCAATTGCATTTTTGTCATCTGTCAAATAAATTAATTGTCAGATGGTTAAAAATGCCCATCAAAAAATTAGAATGTTGTAGACAACAAATAACTCATCTTTAGTCAATTTGATCAATTACAGTTTTGTTATCTACCAGTTAAATTATTATCCAAATAGTTCAAATAAAATCACCAATCAAATTTTTTGTTGCGTAAAACAAATAACTTATTTGTGCTAAGAGTCATCGATTGTAATTCTACTGTTGCTAGTGAAATAATTCATCAAACAAATAAAACGTACAAAACAATCAATCTGTATGTTACACGAAACACATGGTTTATGTTCAAAGAATTTTATCGATTCTAGTTATACAATCTACAGATTAAATAATTATCAAAACAATTTTAACAATAGCAAAATTCAATCATTTTTAAGAAGAAAAGTCTAAAATACAAAGGAAAAGGAAATTATTGGCGGATGCTAGCAGAAATAGACAAAAAGAATTAAAGGGCAATTTCATATTCTTTGCTTCCTTGAAATCGCAGTGCAATAATAGTAACTATGTACGGAAAAACATCTCGGAGAAGTAGAGAACAGTTAAAGTAGGATTAAAACAGGGAGTGTTTTACTTTCTTGTTTGTTCCTTGTTTGTTCTACAAGGAAGAAGGTGAACCTCGATTTGTAGCTGAAATATTATGTAATAATAGTAACTATGTACGGGAAAACAAATGAAAACATCTCATGCTATAAGTTAAAAAATATTATTTTAATACATTTTTATTTCTATTCCGTCGTCCTAGCATGGTTATAAATCCTCAATCCTTTATTTGGTTTTTTTTATTATTAAAAACATCATAGAGTTATTATTATGGTTATAAAGGTTTTATTTATTTTCATGAATTTTCGGTAAAGATTTTGTAACCAACACTCAAAAAAATATAGAGTAATATAAAATAAACGTTCATAAATTTATGTTTATATAAATATTCCAAAAAATTAAATAGAAAACATGAGTTTTTTTCTCTTCAATTTAAATGACATGTAAGCACACATACATAATGAAATTCACATATTAAGATTATACATTCAATCATAAACATGAGTTGCAAATTATTTATTTTCATTAAACTTATTTATTTAGTAAAATTTTGGATTGTGCCGACACTAGTGTACTGGATATGCCTTCGTAACTTGAAACAATACCAACATGATTTTTTTATTGTTTTTAATTTCAAGATTTGTGAAATTAATTAAAAATAAGGTAGTTAATCAATAAATATTAACGTGATGTTGTTGTTATTATTAGATCTTAGTGTAACAAATGATTATCCTTTTTAATTGTACAATAATTATTAATTATCTCGACAAAAAACAATCTGATTTGTCGGCATCTTACTACCTTTTATCTTATATTTATATTTATATTTACACGCAAATTCTTATAAATTTGTTTGTTTTTATTCTAGTCAACAAAGTGAGGCAAGGAATCGTATCTTTCTATATCCTCGGGCTGCTACAAATTCAAATTTAATTAAGACATGAATCAGCACCTTGGAAACTCCGAAGCAAGTGGATGAAGAAAACAATTATCCTGCGCATAAAAACAATATTTCCCCCAAAGTATTTTAAAGTTGAGGTAGCTTTGGCACTATCTTCATAACTTTATTGGCTGCATTATCTTATTAACAAATTGCAATCAATATGAATAACAATTAAATAATCAAAAGTTACCATGTAGAAATAAACCTTGGGAGCCTCTAGACAATTAAGAAAATATTTCTTTAAAAAAGTAATTACATCGCACGTTGGAAAAGATTAAGGAATTCCATCATTTTATCATCCACTATGGGCTAATTATAATGTTTTGTCTAGCGCCATGATTGCCTCCATATTCATTAGGAAATGCCCACTTAACTCCTTGTGATGGCATGTGAAGGGCTAGGAATAGTTGAAGTGTCTGGCTAATCCTTCGAAGATAGAGTCACTTGTGAACCATGTTTCCGATGAATTCAATTTTTATTTTAACTCTTACACGAACATCTTGCACTCGGTGTTAGAGCTATAGGCCAGTAACCATTTCTAATTTGAAAGCACATTAAGTATTGAAAATAAATAAATAAATGGATAAGAAGGGTTGATCTGATCGATTAAAGGAATATCTTTCTCCCTTGACTGGCAATTACAATAAATGGAACTATCTCAAGTCTTTAGTGAATTTATGTATGCTCGTGATTTTCTTGGTTCGCGAAAGTAGAGGGTTTCAAATTTAAACAAGTCAATATTCCAATGCAGACTTTAAGAATGCTACGACTAAATCACATGGTATGATAGCGATATTTTTACCAACTACTACTAAAGCAAACAAAAATAATCGTAGATGCTTCCTGTCGTATATGAATATTCTATATTATTTTGTGGTTTTTATCCTTTTTAATTATATATTTTAATGTGTTTAATCTGAAAGTTTTTATATATATATATATATATATAATGATAGCGTTTTTTTATACGATTAAAAAATAGAAATGGTACAAATTGAAATCTCGAGAGTGAGATATGAATTTAGTTTTGATTTAGTGGTATGATGAGAGTTTTTTTTTTAAAATAGATATATGGTATGATTGCATGTATCAAGGAAAGTTTCAATAATATTATTATTTTATATTGAGTGGAGGTATGATATAATTTAGAAGATTTTTTTTTTAAAAAAATGTATTTTGTTAGAAGGATAAAGACAATAATATAAAGGTTATTTGTTTTCTAGAATAGTTTTAAAATTAATTTATATTTTTTCAAAATTAAAACGAAATGAGAATATGTATCTTGTCCCAACAATCCTCATCCTTTATACTTAAAAAGGGTAATCTCAATTGTTAAAATAATAGTTGAAAAATACTCTTTACTGTAGAAAATACTTTCGCAATGTAATTTTATAACTTATCCTAAATACACACATGTGACGTGTAGGTGTCGACAACTTCGATTGTAGTGAATTATGAACATAGGCTTTATCTTTGCGACCATTCTTTTATTGTTTATTTGCTTTGTCGGATCTTAATTCATCGATTGCTATAAATATAGGAGAGGATTAGTCCATGGAAAAAGCAAGCAGAGCTGCCATGGCAACAGTCAATACTCCTCTGCTAGCCACCCCCAAAACCTCTCATCTCAAAACTATATGTCTAGTTCTCAGCTTGGTTGCCATCTTAAGCTCCGCCACACTAGTTACCATGCGCAATTACACAAAAAATAACCCCTCTTCCCCTCCTGGCTCAGTGCAAAACTTGTGCGACCATGCCCATGACCAAGAATCATGCCTAGCCATGGTCTCACAGATAACTTCAAACTCGTCCATTAAAGTGAGCCAGGTTAGTCTACTTCAGATCTTGCTAGGAAAATCCACGCCCCACATACAAAATACTATCAAAAAGGCCAAGCTTGTTCACAGTCGGATCAATGATGCTAGGGAACAAGCGGCGCTAGGAGATTGTGTGGAGCTGATGGAGATCTCCAAGAACAGAATCGAGGACACAGTAGCTTCGCTTGAAACTGTTACCTTCAAATCCCATGCAGATGCTCATACATGGCTCAGCAGTGTCCTCACCAACCATGAGACGTGCGTAGATGGGCTAAATGGTCCAGCCAGGTCCTCAATGGAGCCGGACCTCAACGACTTGATATTGAGAGCAAGAATCTCTCTAGCCATGCTAGTTGCAATTTCACCTTCGAAAGAAAAAAATGAGATCTTTCCACTGAAAGGAGATTTCCCATCATGGCTAACTAGTAAGGATAGAAAGCTTCTAGTCACTTTACCGAAGGACATCAAAGCTGATGTTACGGTGGCTAAAGATGGGAGCGGTAAGTACAAGACTGTTAAAGAGGCTGTGGCATCGGCACCGGATAACGGGAAGACCAGGTATGTTATTTATGTGAAGAAGGGAACGTACAAGGAGAATGTTGAAGTGGGAAAGAAGAAGAAGAACGTGATGCTTGTTGGTGATG
Source organism: Salix exigua (assembly GCA_032356905.1). Taxonomy (NCBI): domain Eukaryota; kingdom Viridiplantae; phylum Streptophyta; class Magnoliopsida; order Malpighiales; family Salicaceae; genus Salix; species Salix exigua. The sequence goes on from CM063598.1 coordinate 8,557,270, forward strand.
GCATGGATTCCACTATCATTACTGGTAGTTTGAATGTTGTTGATGGGTCTACAACATTCAACTCTGCCACTGTAGGTAAAGATCTTCCTTCTTTTTCCTATTATTTATTTAGTTTCATTGTTTTTTAAATTATTTTTTATTTAAAAATATATTAAAATAATATATTTTTTTATTTTTTAAAAAATTTATGACATCAACATATTAAAATAATCTAAAAACACTAAAAAACTTAATTTAAAATAAAAAATAAAAATATTTTCTTAAAAAAATATTTTTAAAATACAGTATAAAATACCACATTCTTCCTATAAATCCATCCCTTTTCTTGTCATAAAATTAAAGTAGATTTTTTCCCAAAATTACAAAACTAGGTAGATAAGAGGGCAGATTCGAACACACCACCATATAAATATATCTTAATGTTTGCCCTCTTTTGTTATAAAGGACTACTAGCCGGCTAATAGAAAATAAGATTTCTTACATGATTTGAAGTAATTACTTTTGGAGTGAACTCATTGCTATATTAGTTGGAGTAGATTTACTCATTTTGATGGAATTGAATATTTAAATATAATAATGATTTAGATAGTATTTTTAAGATTACAATAAACATTATATATTCAGATTAAATTGTCTATTTGCTTGATACAATTCATATTATAATTAATAATTATATTATATATTTATAACTCATAATATAATAGATTTGACTCGCATATTTTAAGCCCATAGAATGGTTTTCCAATGGGCTTCAAAAAAAAAATATTGGATCATTTGTGTCACAATGCTTGTTTTTGTGTTATAATTTATCTTTAAAAGATTTTAAATAAAAATCTAGAAAAAAATTAAATTAATATATTTTTGGATGATTTTAAAGTGCCACAATAAAAGATATTTTTTATACGTCAAACTAACCATGTTTTGTGATCTATGAACGCAGTTGCTGTTGGTGATGGATTCATAGCCCAGGACATTCAGTTCCAAAACACCGCTGGCCCAGCGAAGCACCAAGCGGTGGCCCTCCGCGTCGGAGCTGATCAATCAGTGATTAACCGATGCCGCATTGATGCGTATCAAGACACCCTCTACACCCACAGCCTCCGGCAATTCTACAGAGATAGCTATATTACCGGCACGGTGGACTTCATCTTCGGCAATGCTGCTGTGGTGCTCCAAAACTGCAAGCTTGTACCACGAAAGCCGATGAGTGGACAAAAGAATATGTTAACAGCTCAAGGAAGAACTGACCCGAACCAAAACACTGGAACATCGATCCAAAAATGTGACATTATAGCAAGTTCTGATCTTAAGCCTGTCCAGAGCTCGTTCAAATCATACCTCGGCCGTCCATGGAAGCTGTACTCGAGGACTGTTGTGATGCAGTCCAATATCGGTGACCTAATTGATCCAGCTGGGTGGTCAGCCTGGGATGGGGATTTTGCCCTAAAGACTTTGTATTACGGCGAGTATTTGAACCAGGGAGCCGGTGCTGGGACTAGTAAAAGAGTGAATTGGGCAGGCTATCATGTCATCACTAGTGCTACTGAGGCCAAGAAATTCACGGTGGCTGAGATGATTCAAGGAGGGGTCTGGTTGAAGTCTACCGGAGTTGCTTATACAGAAGGGCTGTGATGATATGTAGACTCAAAACAAGTGATATGTCGTATTTTCCCCCCACCATTTTGGCAGCTAAAAACGGGCTCGGCCATTTTGACTAGAAAAAATGGGTTGAGTTATGAATAAGAGCTTTCTTCATTTCGTTATCCATCTTTATATTCCTATCTTTTCCTTTACTCCATTTATCCTTCATTTCATTTTCCTAGTTATTAAATCCATTTCAACCATGTGAATTAATTTGAGAAATTTAAAATTGGAGTATAACTCATACTTAGATTTTCAATTTAATTAAATAAAATATTAACCTTGTCAAATTTGTTTAATCATTTCAATGGTTAGCGGTGAGCTTGCTAACCATGATACATGCTTGGATGGGCTATATGGTTGCTCACCATGATACATGCTTGGATGGGCTATTTGGTTCTGTCAGGTCATATTGAATCTGGGCCTTGATGACTTGATAATAAGAGCACGAATTTCCCTAGCTATTCATTGTCGCTCTCAGAACGGGGGTGCATGGAAAAATATTATTTTTTCATAACCATAACATTATAATTATAATTTTTAGAGGTTGTCATCTAGTATTAATGTCAATAGTAAATCCAATGGTTTGCGAGAGTCCAGGTAATGGTAATGAAATGGATTTAATAAGTAGTTATTTGATTATTTTTCCAAAGTTTTTATTTAATAACTAGTTACTAAGTATAACTCTATTTGTTAGTTTGAAGTAGATTTTTCTTTGTGAGAGAATTTCTAACTTACTCGGTCAAAAATATAATCGTTCTAAGCTCTAAATTTTAGCACTGCATTGTTGTGGTTTTAATATCTAAGATCATGTTTTACAATATAGTTTTACACCTCACATTAAAATCTACAGCTAAATAAAATTAAAAAATATGGTTAAAAGATTTTTTATATTTTTTTCCAAACTTTAATGAATAATCATAAATTGATTACAATATTCATTTTGTATTTTGAAACATGAGAAAAAATGCATTTTTTATTGAGAATATACCCAGAAAAGTTTTAGGGTTTAGTCGTATGAATGAAAAGAAAACATATTTTTCAAAAAACATTTTGGAGAAAAATCATATTTTTATACCAAGTTACAACGCAGAATAACTCTTAGATTTTTTTGGTTATTTCTAGATATTTAGATATTAGCTTTCTCGTATGCCCAATATTTATTATGAGAATTTACACCATTAATTCTCATGAACTTTTAAAATACTGACTAATTTATCAAGGATTTAATAAATTGGTTATGAAATATGGAAACTCATGCAGAGACATTTGTTTTTGGTTTTCATGTAAAAATATTAAACAATGTGGCTTTATGTATTTTTGTTCAAGAAATTTTGGTCATATGCAAATGAAACACATTTTTTATTGTATAGAATTTTTTATATAAAAAAATAAAATGCATAACACACACTTTTTTTGGTTAGATTCCTGCTTTTACATTTTACAAATTGCACAACATTTACAAAACAACAAAACTCATGCATATTAAATAGTGGAAAAATACAATTTGATCTTTGAAACATTAAAACCATATAAAATTATAGACAACAACATTCAGGGATAATGCCCAACAATGGTGGCAGTGCAAGAGTAATTGTGACGCATGGGATGACACGCCACCATCACTAGAGGTGTGTGGGTTGATAATCCATAATCACTAGTAACATGTAGTTTCATATGTTTTTGCCAATTAGGTAGCAAAAATAGAGGATCATATAGATCTTCCCCTCTCTTTCCTCCCCATCAATAGTGCCTTTCACAGTATCTTGTAAAAAACTAAAAATGAATTTGGTAGAGGCATAACAATCACTCTCTCATAAAAGAGTTTAAAAATCTCTCATTAGTGGTCCATACGTATTACCATTAGAGATTGAATATTTGAACGATTTATGATTTGTGAAAACTCAACTTTGAAATAATTGTTCAATGTCACAAAAAGAATATTTGATCTTTATATAATCTTTATATAAACTCTAAACAGACACGATCTTAAAATTCACTTCTATTTTTTTTCTTAAAATGTTTTTTTACCATTTGTAGTTTCTATGTATATATGTTTTAAAAAGCCTAACAAAAAATCATGTATAGCCAACATCCAACATAACATGATATAATATCAATTATCTAACACCAACAATTTTAAATACAAAACAAACAAAACACCTCTTTTGTTTCTCTGACAATTTAAGCTTGCCAATGAATTACCTCGCATAAAAATTTGAGTTATCAAGTAAGGTTTCATGATATAATCTATATTATTCTCCTCGAGTATAATATAATTCCTAACATGTAATGTTTTTTAATTTTCCTCGAAACTAGGAAATACATGTACACCATACATACTGTGAACGTGAATTTTCTCCTAGTAATTTGAATGGAAACATGAACTGCAAAACGAATTTCTTTGAAAAACGAATTTAGAACTAAAGAAAATAGGAAAGTAAGATGATATTGAAAATTGATTTTTATTTCATGAAAATAAACATTGCCTTGACTACTCTGATATTGCTCCTTCATCACCAGGACAATTTCTCTTATCATCCTCCGAACTGGTGATATATTACAACCTAGAATGTTTTTTTTTTATTCAAATCACACTGAAGATAATGTTAAATAATATCAACTTTACTAAAACAATTGCCAGGATAAAATAGCTGACAAATTCATATCAAATTGATTTTTAAGATTATGTTTCCTTCAATGAAACAGCTGCCACTCAAACGTGGCTCCAACCATCGACAAATACTTAGCATGTCATCAAAACACCTAAATCTTTTTTGGGATTTGCCAGAAAAGCATAGGAATGCAGCATTACTAGAAGATATCATTACAGCAATAAATCATATAATATATATATTTTTAATCAGAATATATAATGAATTTTGAACTTGAGAAAAAATAAATAAACCATTACAGAAATGTACAGCTACATCAAAATCGAATTATAATGTGGGATTATCCATGTGGGGGGCACGAAAGACCAGCCAAAACTGCCTGACTGTAATGTAGACACATTCCCGTTATGTACTTATACCTAATAAAATGAATCATATTCTATTATGACTTCATATATTATCCCTTTTTTTTTATATCCTTGTTTTCTTATATAAGCAAAAAAATTGATAATGAAAAGATCTAGTATATGAAATATCGTATGTGTTTTATTTCAATTTTAAATTTAAATATACAAATAAATCAATATACACTATAGCTTTAAAAAATTTAATTAAAAATATAATTATATATATATATACATCGCGATACAAAACATAGGTATATACGATCGTGAGAGTTTCCATATCGGAGAATCAAAATGATTATAGAAATATAAAAAATAAAATAAAAAAGGGCTGAAAAAGTTCAAGGACAGGCATAAAAATGGAAGCTAGCTGTTTTGTTTTAAGAATATCGGGCTTAACACATCAACAAGGTTGAAGGATTCAGTAGGGCAACAATGAATTCACCTGTTGCCATCTTTATGATATACAAATAAAATAAGTTGAAAGATAATAATAATAATAATAATAATAATAATAATAATAATAATAATAATAATAATAATAATAATAATAATAAGGAGCTGCGTATGTTGGCCGGCTGCTTTCAGGGCCATAGTTAGTTGGGGAAATGACTGGAATTTATGAAATTCTGATGAAGATTTTTTTTCATTGTAGTTTTTATTGCTTGGATTGTAGTATGATCATGGGAATCCTCTCAAATTTACGAGGTAAATAAATAAGATTTGCATCTCATAAAGGAATATAAAACTACACTTCATGACCATTCTAAGGTTATGTGCTTTTAAAATATTTTTTATTTAAAATATAAGAAATATAATTTTCTAAAATATTATGATGTGATAATTTTCTAAAAAAAATTAAAAAAAAAAACTCAAACAAATAAGGAAGGGTAAATTTAACTTGTGAAGTCATTTCATAATGGGCAATTGGTGGGTGTCATGTCAAGTCAAGTTAAATAAGTTATCATTCACATGCGTGGAATGGAAAAAACATACAAAGAGCTGAGAAGTATCTAACATATAAGATTATGTATTTGCTTTTTTTTATTTTTCCTCGGTTAATTAGATCAAATACGTTTCATTTGCGGAAAAAAACACATAAAATCATAATCCATGTAGATCAGATTCATATAATAATATTTAAGATGATTTTTATAATTATTATATTTAAGATAATTATCATAATTATTACATCAAATAATTTAATGATGTAAAGTGAAAATGAGATGTGTGGAATTTTTTTTTTTGTTTTATGAAAATTTTGTTGCATTAAATCAAAGTTGTCTCTACATCGATCACACGAATACTTTCAGATCATGACAGCTAACTTTTGGAAGATTAAATTAAATTTAAGAGGCAGAGATACTCTTTTACAAGTCAACACTGCGAAAACATTCTCTTTAAATGCCTCTGAAATTTTGCCCGCATTTTGAGAGAGCTTAGCAAAAATATTTCGAGATGAAGCTTTAATAAGGCAGGCTAAAGGGCTTGAGACCCGCGCTTTACTCGTTGAACAACAAAGCAAATTCTTCCTACACTCACATTTTATTTGCAAGAACTCTTTATTATTAGCCAAACCAAAACCAGCAAACCCACCATCCAATTTTCATCGTAATCTCTTCTTTCTTTCCTTTTCTTTTGTCTTTCAAACCCTTTTCGGGCTTGTTCCACCTTGATCGAGTCTTTGACACCCACACGATATTTTCACTCTTTCGTTCAGTTCAAGATCATTGGCTTCGATGGGTTCTCTTTGATATTAGCAAGCTATCTCACGATAGTTTTACATTTAGAATTCTTTTGTGGGTTCTTTTTATATTCATCAAGCACACAGTGATAGATTTATGGAGAAAGACAGCGAGAAGAGGATGTTTCTCTTTTGAATCCCTCACTTCTTTGTGCCATCAAGCCTGTCCATCAATTCTTTGAGGTAAAGTTACTGTATTTTTTTATTTTTTTGTCCTTGCCTTCACATTAAGGCAATGTATTTTTCTTTCAAATATTCCAATCTTCTTTCACGGGGCAATAGTTGTAAATCACATGCATGAGCAGCTACACCTTTTTGTCTGGTTTTTCCCCTCCCTTTTCTTGACCTGGTCTGCTTTAATATTTTGGTGTGGATTGCATAATCTCTAATGTCAAAGTACATCTTTGTTTTCTAGCAGGCCAAATCAGAACCATCTCTCCACGTTCGTTTGGCACTGCTGTTTCCTCTGTTTGAATCAATATTTCATTGAAAGGGCTATTCCATTTGGCTAGCTCCTAATTTTCTCCATGGCAGCCAAAATCAAAGGGCTCTGTAAGGGGCTTAAGTACATCTCGCATATCTTCGGTAATTAGCCCACCTTTCTTTTCTTTACAAAATCAAATATGCCTGCAATCTTTGCTTGGTCTGATTAATTTCTTGCAGCGGTAAAGGAACGAGAGATTGAAATAGGGTATCCAACAGATGTCAAGCACGTGGCACATATAGGGTGGGATGGCCATTCTGGTAGTGCACCCAGCTGGGTATGTAGTAGCACTGTCTGAAATTCTTGGCCTGCCATTTGTCTCATAAATCCTATGAACTTGCTCTAGCACGAAAGTGAAGTGTGTTTCTATGATTCATCATGCAGTTTCTATAATGATAAGTTAATGAGATTCTTCTGGGACAATATTGCAGATGAATGATTTCAAGGCTCCTCCTGACTTCTCGACGACCACTGTTGCTAATCCAGGAGATTCTAACTCTGTTACCTTCTCCCCATGGTCCTCTCAAGGTATTGTCATTGCTGTTTTTTATAAGCTTGTCAATTATTTTTCTTTTTGTATTGTTTTTGTGGAAGAGAAAGAATAGACTAAATAAATTACTATCAAACACCTTATTTTTTTGGTGGTGGCATTACTAGATGACTGTGATTTGGCCACCACATATAGAATGAATAGCTGTTGTTATGTAACCATCTAGTAGCTAGGTGGCTGGTGGTACCAGTTTGGGACTCGAGAGTTGTTTCTCTTGTGGTTTTAGATTTGAATCTTGTGATAGATTATATAATAAATACTAGAGGTTTATATGACCATTAGTTTCAGAGCTGGTAAAATTAGTTAATGTGCATGCAAGCTCATCCGGACACTCATGTTAATAATAAAAAAAAAACATTTGTTATGCCAAAACCTAGAGGTATCTGGTTGCTTTTCTTGCAAACCACAATACCAAGCATTGCCTCTTTTTCTCTTTTTCACAACAACTAACAAGACATGTGTGTGAGTGTGGCAAAGCTTGCTCGCATCTGGATGCCATTGGAGTAATGCCATAGGTTGAATTTATGACCAAATTTATGTCTCCTTGAAAAATATATAATAAATACCAAGTGGGGTTCTGTTGCATTGCAAGACAAGTGAAAGTAGGGCCTTTTCACGTATGAAGTTAAGTGAAGAACACGTAGGAATGCCCCTCTCAATTTATCAAAAAGCTAATCTTCAAGGTACACTGAGAGTGTCGAGCGTTTTTGCCTCCAAGAGGGAAGAGTTTGGCTTTTGTGTCACGAGCAAATAATAATATTTGTGCAGGTAATCTATGCAACTGATGCCCCTGGAAAAGGCCAGTTTCTGGTGGACCATAAATAGGATTTTGCACTCAAGCCACTCATATATATTTTGATAATAATAATCATAAGGTATCTTGGAGAATATTACTGAGAATCTCTGGGTATTAGTGTTGAGAGCGAGGCAATGATCCATTGATCAAGAATTTTAAAGCTGAAACTCTGTTGGGTTACTTTTCAACATCCCTACAAGGCCGTAATACATAATTTGAACCATAGATACTAAGTAACCATTAAACTATTTACTTGAATAATATCAATTACGATGACAAATATCCAATTTTATTAAATAATGCCATTAAGTGCTCCGTTCACTCCCCTTGCAGATAAAAAAAGATCTCTGTAAACGTAGTTATGGTAGTGATCCAAAAGTTGTGCTCTTTTTTTCTTTAAAAATGGTTAGCAATGTGTTCTTGTTGTATCGGGGTAATCCTAGCAAGGGCTCAAACTTACAACTTGAAACGAAGAAAAAAAATTCAAGGGGTGATGTTTTTAGACACGCACACACACTAGGTGTTTGTACATAATTATCTCCATAGTATGATGGCATGAAACTATTTTTTGTAATATTTTGTGGCATGCAGATTTTGATGAATCTACGGGTCATAAAACTATGCCTAACGTGTTCAATGACATTCCACCGTCGGATCTTCCAAATGTTCCCAAGAAACCGAAAACTAGGAAAAAGAAGACAAGTTCTTCCTCTCCTAAATCTTCATCTTCCACATCAAGAATTTCCCGGAAAACGAAGCAGAAGGCTATGCAGTATGAACTTGAGCTAACACCAGAGGTACAAGTGCAGTAAGAGTGTGAAGACGGCGCATGCAAAGAGCAGAAAAGGATATTGATGAGGGTATCCGAAATTGCGAGTCCCCTCTTCCATATCCAGCAGGATACAATGGCAGTAAGATTCAAGGTTTTCCGTAGGAATTTGAACATAACGTTTGTAAATTATTAAAATTGTATTTCATTTATGAATTGAAGAAAAGAAACTAGGTATAAGAGTGACAAATGTGACGGTAAAAAGGAAAAATCAATGCTCAAAGACGATCATGTAAGTGTAGGTAGCTGAAATTTTTTGGTTTGACGAGAAATGAACATGTAAAAAAAAATGTTGGATTGTTATGTTTTGCTTCTGAAGTTTTGGTAACTCAAATTATTTGATCGATGAGACTTTTTAGCAATGGCCTTACTAGAGTCACAAGTTGTGAAGAATAACATGCATCTTCTCAAAAAGAAGAAAAAACAAAAGAAAGTGACAAAAAAGAAAAAGAAGAGAGCAAAAGATCCATGGGACAGCATATCTTAGATATCGTTTAACATAAATTTTGAGGCTGAGCCGGCTCTTTACATAAATATATCTTGTGCATGTACATTTTTTTCAGTGATTTATATGCTTGTTTAAGGAGTGGATTTTTAGCTTTCGTTTAGTTCGCTAAAAATTTAAGTTATTAGATGAGAATCCGAATATAATTTATATTATTTTTAACACTCTCTTTAAGTGAAAAATTTTGAATTTGAAATTTGCACATGTCCTCGATGAATCGGTGTTTGATTTTTATCAAGTAGAATGGGGCATTGAGATTCAAACTTGTGACCGCTAGGTCAACAAGATTTTGATACCATGTTAAAGAACCATCTCATCTAAAAATTTAAAATATTAATTTAAACTCCAAAATATAATCGATATTATTTCTAACATTAAGAAACTAAAAGAAAATTTATTAAATCTCTCGAAATTTAATTATTTCGAATGGACTAGGACTAAACTAACCCTGTATCAATTGTGGGACTGCTATATAGATTTGTCCAAGAAAATCGATGAATTACGAAACACAAAAATCTCTCACAGATCTTATTGGAGGAAAGTTGTCTATTATGTTGCTTTTTGGTGAAGTCTTTATATCCAGATAGCGAGGCTCCACGCATTATCAACCGTTCACGTTCTATCTAGCTATCTATCGTATGGCCCATTACACTAATTTCTTGCAGATTTTTATTAAAGATATATTCACATCCCACCACTTGCTACACATCTTAAATACCAATCACTAGACTCGCATCTGTCAAGCCTCTTCTCTAGATTTCTCCAATCTCACTTGCACTGACAAAAACCCTTTAGCGAAACCTTATCAAGAACTCCTTGAATTACAGCCATGGCCACTACCCTTGCCTCCTCTCTATCTGCAAACCTGAAGACCTCTTTCTTAGACAACAAATCATCCTTCCATGGCACAGCTATCACCACCACTACACGTTTCACTCCCATCAAATCTACCTCTCCTGCCATTTCCATGTCCTTAACACAACCTTCATATGATCTTCAGTCCTTTAAGTTCCAGCCCATCAGGGAATCCATCGTCTCTCGTGAAATGACCCGTCGTTACATGACAGACATGGTTACTTATGCAGACACTGACGTTGTCATTGTTGGTGCTGGCTCTGCTGGTCTTTCTTGTGCTTATGAGCTAAGCAAGAACCCTTCAGTTCGCGTTGCTATCATTGAGCAATCAGTTAGCCCTGGAGGTGGTGCATGGCTCGGTGGCCAGTTGTTTTCAGCTATGATTGTTCGTAAACCAGCTCATAGATTTCTCGATGAGCTTGAAATTGAATATGATGAGGCAGATAACTATGTGGTTATCAAACACGCAGCTCTGTTCACTTCGACAATCATGAGCAAACTCTTGGCTAGGCCTAATGTGAAGCTGTTCAATGCAGTGGCGGCAGAGGATTTGATAGTGAAACAAGGGAGAGTTTCTGGTGTGGTTACCAACTGGGCTTTAGTGTCTATGAACCACGACACTCAATCTTGCATGGACCCTAACGTTATGGAGGCTAAGGTTGTGGTTAGTTCTTGTGGGCACGATGGGCCTTTTGGAGCTACTGGTGTGAAGAGATTGAAGAGTATCGGCTTGATTGATAGTGTTCCTGGAATGAAAGCGCTCGACATGAACGTTGCTGAAGATGCAATTGTTAGGCTTACAAGAGAGATTGTGCCTGGTATGATTGTTACAGGCATGGAAGTTGCAGAAATTTATGGAGCACCAAGAATGGTAAGACTTCTATCACGACATATATATATGTACGAGTTCATGTGCAAAATATACTGTTTTCTTAAGCTAATCCTGATTGGTAACTTAATTTTTGCAGGGTCCAACATTTGGGGCAATGATGATCTCAGGGCAGAAGGCTGCACACTTGGCTTTGAAGGCTTTGGGGCAGCCAAATGCTCTAGATGGGACATCCAGTCTACAGCCAGAGCTTGTGCTTGCTGCTGCAGAGGCCGGGGAGATTGTTGATGCATGAAAACAGTAGGGCATCTTAATCAGGGGCTTGTATTGTCAAATTCAGAAAATAAGGATGAAAAAGAGGCCTTTTCTCAGGGGAAGGGCGGATGGGATTGATATATATATGTATAGTGGATGCTCATTTTGATTAAATTGAGTTCCAATTTAATTTGAAAAATGGCATTATATTTTCCAAACATCTACTAGTACGGATTAGAATTCTATGCCCCCTAGATATATCTACTAGTATGGATTAATGAATTTGAATCTGGGACCGAAATCATGCTAAGAAAATCCCATTCTAAATTTCCTTGTGAACAAAGAAAATCAAATCATCTTGAGGGCTTGTCAGTGGAAAAACTGATTGAATTTTCTTCTAAAGGACTTAATTATGCTACAAATGAAGAACCAATCTTTGCGTCAAAGGGACTACTGAATCTTGTTTTAGTTATGGGAATGCTAGAGAATGTAGAAATGTTGTCTCCTACTAGATCTGAGTTCATTGCCACAAGTAATCAGTTTATTACGCAATAGGAAACCACTTTCTAGTAGTTTTTAGTGAATCTTCTTCCTTTTTTTTTTCTTGTATACGAGTAAATCCAATCTTGAAGAGTGTAATTTGTGAGCATAGGTGATTAAGTAAAATTCATTTTATTCTGGGTTCTTACAAGTGGTGCACGTCCTGATTGGAACTCGAGATCTATTGTGTAGATCATAATCTCTTTATTATCAAATCACGATTAGAATTAGAAAGCAAATCATCTTTCAAATTTTTATCTTTTAGATTTTAGTTTGATAATATATATCATGATTCAAAATTGAAGAATCAATTTGATATGTGAAAGTTTCTCATTAATAATAAATCTAAGTTGTCTTTTGTATTGCGAAATAAAGTTTAATCTAATATATTGTAAACTTACTATTAAAAAAATATCATTTTAAAATTATTTTTTAGATATTTTTACAGATTATATGAGTCCTCTTAAAACTGCAAAGTGAACTGAATTAAATCAGATCAGATCATTACTCACATTATTTATTTATTTTTCACTGAAAAAAATATTAACAATAAGCAGTTTTTTTATATAGAAAAATAATTAACCTAAAATGCAATATAAATGGCTGAAAATCTAATAGATAGGCTATGACATCTTATGAAAAAACAAATTAAGTATTTTAGTGCTATGTAATAAAGGAATCGAAGACCTCCTAAATGTCGCAGAATTAAGCAGAAGGTTAATTGGATTTCATAGTTTCAAATTTGAGCTTTATACCTCACAACATAAAAAAGTACTAATGGGTCTAAAGAGAAAATAAACATTTGTAAGTTATAAACTGTGGAATGGGCTTTCATTCTTGGACTCTTAGATATGTTAGGCCGAAAAATTAAATCAGATTAAAACATGGGCCCTTTTTTTTACCTGCATTCAGATGGACTTATGTTTTAAAATGGGTATAAGTCTTATATTTCTAACTTTGTTCATATCCAAAAACTTTTTAGTTGGTATTAGACTTCAATTTTATGGGTAATAGACTTTTCCCCCAAGAATGATTGAACTTGGTTTTTGGAGGGGGTGTTAGCCTTGGATTTTCGGACAAATTGATCTTAACTGAACTAGCCCCATTTAAATGAGTATTAGCGTTAGATTTCTAACCTTTTTCATATCTAACCCCTATTTAGTTGGTATTAGACTTCAATTTTATGGGTAATAGACTTTTTCCCCAAGCATGATTGAACTTGGTTTTTGGAGGGGGTGTTAGCCTTGGATTTTTGGACAAATTGATCCTGCCTTGACTAGCCCCATTTAAATGGGTATAAGCCTTGTATTTCTAACCTTGTTTATATCCAAGCCCTTTTTAGTTGATATTATACTTCAATGTTATGGGTAATAGACTTTTTCTCCAAGAATGATAGAACATGGTTTTTGGAGGGGGTATTAGCCTTTGATTTTTGGACAAATTGATCCTGACATGACTAGCTCCATTTAAATTATTATTAGCCTTAGATTACTAACCTTGTTCATATCCAATTTCTTTTTAGTTGGTATTAGACTTTAATTTTATGGATAATAGACTTTTCCCCCAATCGTGATTGAATTTGGATTGTGGAGGGGTTGTTAGCCTTGGATTTTCGGACAAATTGATCCTGACTCGACTAGCCAAAATTAAATGAGTATTAACATTATATTTCTAATCTTGTTCATATCCAAGCCCTTTTTAGTTGGTATTAGACTTGAATTTTATGGGTAATAGACTTTTCCCCCAAGCATGATTAAACTTTGTTTGTGGAGGGGTTGTTAGGCTTGGATTTTCGGACAAATTGATCCTGACTTGACTAGCCCCATTTCAATGGGTTAAGCCATGTATTTATAACCTTGTTTATATCCAAGCCCTTTTTAGTTGGTATTATACTTCAATTTTATGGGTAATAGACCTTTCCTCCAAGCATGATTGAACTTGTTTTTGGAGGGGGTGTTAACCTTTGATTTTCGCACAAATTGATCCCGACTCGACTAGCCAAAATTAAATGAGTATTAGCGTTAGATTTCTAAACTTCTTCCAATCAAAGCCCTTTTAGTTGGTATTAGACTTAAATTTTATGGGTAATACGACTTTCCCCAAGCATGATTGAACTTGCTTTTTGGAGGGTGTTAGCCTTGGATTTTCGGACAAATTGATCCCGGCTTGACTAGCCCCATTTAAATGGGTATAAGCCTTGTATTTCTAACCTTTTTATATCCAAGCCCTTTTAGTTGGTATTAGACATCAATGTTATGGGTAATAGACTTTTCCCCAAGCATGATTGAACTTGCTTTTGGAGGGGTGTTAGGCTTTGATTTTCGGACAAATTGATCCCGACTCGACTAGCCACATTTAAATGAGTATTAGCATTATATTTCTAACCTTGTTAACCTTTTTCATATTCAATCCCTTTTTAGTTTGTATTAGACATCAATTTTATGGATAATAGACTTTTCCCTCAAGCATGATTGAACTTTGTTTTTGGAGGGGGTGTTAGTCTTGGATTTTCGGACAAATTGATCCTGACTCAACTAGCCCCATTTAAATGAATATTAACCTTATATTTCTAACCTTTTTCATATCCAAACCCGTTTTAGTTGGTATTAGACTTTATTTTTATGGGTAGTAGACTCTTTCCCCAAGCATGATTGAACTTGGTTTTTGGAGGGGGTGTTAGCCTTGGCTTTTCGGAAAAAATGATCGTGACTCGACTAGCCAAAATTAAATGAGTATTAGCGTTAGATTTCTAATCTTGTTCATATCCAAGCCCTTTTTAAATGGTATTAGACTTCAATTTTATGGGTAATAGACTTTTCACCTAAGCATGATCGAACTTGGTTTTTGGAGGGGTTGTTAGCCTTGGATTTTCAGACAAATTGATCCTGACTCGACTAGCCTTATTTAAATGACTATAAGCCTTATATTTCTTACCTTGTTTACCTTTACATTTCCATGCCCTTTTTAGTTGGTATTAGAGTTCAATTTTATGGGTAATAGACCTTTTCCCCAGCATGATTGAACTTGGGTTTTGGAGGAGTGTTAGCCTTGGATTTTCGGACAAATTGATCCTGACTCAACTAGCCCCATTTAAACGAGTATTAGCATTATATTTCTAACATTGTTAACCTTTTTTATATTCAATCCCTTTATAGTTTGTATTAGACATCAATTTTATGGATAATAGACCTTTCCCCCAAGCATGATTGAACTTTGTTTTTGGAGGGGGTGTTAGCCTTCGATTTTCGGACAAATTGATCCTGACACGACTAGCCTCAATTAAATGGGTATAAGTCTTATATTTCTAGCCTTGTTTATATCCAAGCCCTTTTTAGTTGGTATAAGACTTCAATTTTATGGATAATAGACTTTTCCCCGAAGCATGATTGAACATGGTTTTTGGAGGGGGTGTTAGCCTTGGATTTTCGGACAAATTGATCCTGACTCAACTAGCCCCATTTAAATGAATATTAACCTTATATTTCTAACCTTTTTCATATCCACGCCCGTTTTAGTTGGTATTAGACTTCATTTTTATGGGTAGTAGACTCTTTCCCCAAGCATGATTGAACTTGGTTTTTGGAGGGGGTGTTAGCCTTGGCTTTTCGGAAAAATTGATCGTGACTCGACTAGCAAAAATTAAATGAGTATTAGCGTTAGATTTCTAATCATGTTCATATCCAAGCCCTTTTTAAATGGTATTAGACTTCAATTTTATGGGTAATAGACTTTTCCCCCAAGCATGATTGAACTTGGTTTATGGAGGGGGTTTTAGCCTTGGATTTTCGGACAAATTGACTTGACTCGACTAGCAGTATTTAAATGAGTATTAGCATTATATTTCTAATCTTGTTCATATCCAAGCCCTTTTAGTTGGTATTAGACTTCAATTTTATGGGTAATAGACTTTTCACCTAAGCATGATCGAACTTGGTTTTTGGAGGGGGTGTTAGCCTTGGATTTTCAGACAAATTGATCCTGACTCGACTAGCCTTATTTAAATGAGTATAAGCCTTATATTTCTTACCTTGTTTGCCTTTACATTTCCATGCCCATTTTAGTTGGTATTAGAGTTCAATTTTATGGGTAATAGACCTTTTCCCCAGCATGATTGAACTTGGTTTTTGGAGGAGTGTTAGCCTTGGATTTTCGGACCAATTGATCCTGACTCGACTAGCCCCATTTAAATGAGTATTAGCCTTAGATTTCTAACCTTATTCGTCTTTTCATATTCAATCCCTTTTTCGTTGGTATTACACATCAATTTTATGGGGAATCGACTTTCCCCCCAAGCATGATTGAACTTGGATTTTGGAGGGGGTGTTAGCCTTGGATTTTCGAACAAATTGATCCTGACTCGACGAGTCCCATTTAAATGAGTATTAGCCTTACATTTCTAACTTTGTTCATATACAAGCCCTTTTTAGTTGGTATTAGACTTCAATTTTATGGGTAATATATTTTTTCCCCAAGCATGATTGAACTTGGTTTTTGGAGGGGTGGTTAGCCTTTGATTTTCGGACAAATTGATCCTGACTCGACTAGCCAAGTTAAATAGTATTAGCCTTAGATTTATAACCTTGTTCATATACAAGCCCTTTTTAGTTGGTATTAGACTTTAATTTTATGGGCAATCGACTTTTCCCCCAAACATGATTGAACTTGGTTTTTGGAGGGGTGGTTAGCCTTTGATTTTCGGACAAATTGATCCTGACATGACTAGCCCCAATTAAATGAGTATTAGCCTTAGATTTCTAACCTTGTTCATATCCAAGCCCTTTTTAGTTGGTATTAGACTTCAGTTTTATGGGCAATCAACTTTTCCCCTAAGCATGATTGAACTTGGTTTTTCGATGGGTGTTAGCTTTGAATTTTCGGACCAATTCATCCTGACTCGACTAGCCCCATATAAATGAGTATTGGCCTTATATTTCTAACCATGTTCATATCCAATCCCTTTTTAGTTGCTATTAGACTTCAATTTTATGGGTAATAGACTTTTCCTCCAAGCGTGATTGAATTTGGATTGTGGAGGGGTTGTTAGGCTTGGATTTTCGGACAAATTGATCCTGACTCAACTAGTCCAAGTTATATAGTATTAACCTTAGATTTCAAACTTTGTTCATATCCAAGCCCTTTTTAGTTTGTATTAGATTTCAATTTTATGGGTAATCGACTTTCCCCCCAAGCATAATTGAACTTGGATTTTGGAGGGGGTGTTAGCCTTGGATTTTTGGACAAATTGATCCTGACTCGACGAGTCCCATTTAAATGAGTATTAGCCTTACATTTCTAACCTTGTTCATATACAAGCCCTTTTTAGTTGGTATTAGACTTCAATTTTATGGGTAATATATTTTTTCCCCAAGCATGATTGAACTTGGTTTTTGGAGTGGGTGATAGCCTTGGATTTTCGGACAAATTGATCCTGACTCGACTAGCCAAGTTAAATAGTATTAGCCTTAGATTTCTAACCTTGTTCATATACAAGCCCTTTTTAGTTGGTATTAGACTTCAATTTTATGCGCAATCGACTTTTCCCCCAAGCATGATTGAACTTGGTTTTTGGAGGGGGTGTTAGCCTTGGATTTTCGGACAAATTGATCCTGACATGACTAGCCCCAATTAAATGAGTATTAGCCTTAGATTTCTAACCTTGTTCATATCAAAGCCATTTTTATTTGGTATTAGACTTCAGTTTTATGGGCAATCAACTTTTCCTACAAGCAGAACATGGTTTTTGGAGGGAGTGTTAGTCTTGGATTTTCGTACAAATTGATCCTGACTCCACTAGCCCCATTTAAATGAGTATTAGCCTTATATTTATAACCTTGTTCATATCCAATCCCTTTTTAGTTGGTATTACTTCAATTTTATGAGTAATAGACTTTTCCCCCAAGCATGATTGAACTTGGTTTTTAGAGGGGGTGTTAGGCTTGGATTTTCGGACAAATTGATCCTGACTCAACTAGCCCAAGTTATATAGTATTAACCTTAGATTTCAAACTTTGTTCATATCCAAGCCCTTTTTAGTTTGTATTAGATTTCAATTTTATGGGTAATCGACTTTCCCCCCAAGCATGATTGAACTTGGATTTTGGAGGGGGTGTTAGCCTTGGATTTTCGTACAAATTGATCCTGAGTCGACGAGTCCCCTTTAAATAAATATTAGCCTTATATTTCTAAACTTGTTCATATACAAGACCTTTTTAGTTGGTATTAAACTTCAATTTAATGGATTTTAAACTTTTTCCCCAAACTTGATTGAACTTAGTTTTTGGAAGTGGTGTTAGCCCTTGATTTTCGGACAAATTGATCCTGACTCGACTAGCCCCATTTAAATGAGTATTAGCCTTAGCTTTCTAACCTTGTTCATATCCAAGCCCTTTTTAGTTGGTATTAGTCTTCAATTTTATGTGTAATAGACTTTTACCCTAAGCTTGATTGAACTTGGTTTTTGGAGGGGGTGTTAGCCTTGGATTTTCGGACAAATTGATCTTGAATCGACTAGCCCCATTTAAATGGGTATAAGGTTTATATTTCTAACCTTGTTCATATCCAACCTCTTTCTAGTTGGTATTAGACTTCAAATTTATGGGTAATAGACTTTTCCCTGAGAATGATAGAACATGGTTTTTGGAGGGAGTGTTAGCCTTTGATTTTTGGACAAATTGATCCTGACATGACTAGCTCCATTTAAATTATTATTAGCCTTAGATTACTAACCTTGTTCATATCCAATTCCTTTTTAGTTGGTATTAGACTTTAATTTTATGGGTAATAGACTTTTCCCCCAACCATGATTGAACTTGGTTTGTGGAGGGGGTGTTAGCCTTGGATTTTCGGACGAATTGATCCTGACTTGACTAGCCCCAATTAAATGAGTATTAGCCTGTAAAACCGAAATTATTCTAAGATAAAATCCAATAAAAACCTTACCATTGTTTTTTCTTAAAATAAAATATCAATATCATTTTAATATAAAATAAAAAACAGAATAAAGTTTTTGCCCATAACTCGAACATTGTCTTCCCCAAGTAGGAATATATGACTCTATATAACAACTAAAATCTTTATCAATAATATGTAAGGGGAAAAAATATTTACATATCCTATCGCAACGGTTGTTCATCTACATGTATTTATAGGAAGACTGAAAGACCTTTCAAATGCTCATTACATGCAAATACAGATTGTCTCTTTACATGAAGAAGATGGCATGCCTGCAGAACTACGCAGTCATGCCTACAAATATTGCAAAATAGAACAAGTACACTTTAGTCTCTTAATTTAAAAATTATTGAAATTGTGCTCTTAATTGACCTTAAACTTTTAATATTATACAATTTTCTCCCCACTAAAATTTCAAAAACAATCTAAAATTTACACGTCTTTTTTTACTTTGGTCCCTAATCTAGTATTGATGCGATTTGACCCTCAAATATCCATTAAACTTTCAATTATCTTCGATTTTGCCCCTAATTTCAACCAATTGACTCGGAAAAAAATTAATTTGGTCTCTAAAAATTTTAATCTTCCAATTAAACCCCAATGAGGCTTTTGAACTCTTTTTTATCAATTAAGCCCTTAAAAAAATTAATTTGACCAATTAAAAGTATAATTAAGTTCTTACAGATAATTAAATTCTTCAATTGAACCCTAAGTTAACTCCTAAACACAATTAGACTCTAATTTGAAATCCAATTGACCTATTAAAATGTAATTATGCCTTTCAGCCTAATTATTATGTAGATTTATTTGATAATCATTTATTCTAACCTTAAATCTGCATTTTCTTTCATCTTTGAACACAATAGAGGTATGATCGGGCTCTTGAATCCGTTCAAAATTTCAAACTTTATTTTTTGGAATAGTCTAGAATTGAGTTATGACAAATCCAATATTTTTTCATGCCATAATACCACATGTCAAAAATAGTAAAGACATAGAATAGATTGTTAAAATAATATTTTTATAAATAAATCTCATGACTCATGATTCATGACTCATTTGAAAATAAAAAAGATATTTCTTCCCCTTCCCTTTTTGTCCCAACAGAATGGATAATCAAGTGTTTTGTTGTCAAGATCACACTAGCCAGACAGACACAAGTGCGGACTGATAAATTTCCGGTCAGCATTCACTCGAGATACACTTCTTCACATGCCAAACCATAACTTAGCACCAAATATTTCAAACAAAGAATACACGTTTAGGAGTGATACATCTTTTAAGTGTATGACGTGATAAGTAAAAAACTTGTGATATATAATAAATTTTGAATTCAAGTTAGAATATTTATTTTTATAAAAATCTAAAACAATCAATTAGAAATAATCACAAGAAAGCTAGATGATTAATCAGAAAAAACTTGAATATTTTGACTTGAGATCAGCATAATTTTGCTCGGAGTTTTGGTGGAGCCGGACTGTTAGCTTGTCACATCCAAGCATTTTGTCAAAAACAATTATAGAGACCTCCTACCTATCTATTTCCCATTATTTCACGCAAATCGTTCTTCACGTGTTAGAAGGGGATTGAGGGGACAGCATGAAGTCATTGAGGACGACGACTTCTTTCTCCATAATAAGTAGTACGTTGAAAGGCATAAAAATAAAAATTGTATACGTCATCCATAGGAAAGTTCTTAATGATTTCTTGAAATTATGGTTAAGTTTGTTTTTAAAATATTTTTTTATTTAAAATTATATTAAAATTATGCCAAGTCTTTACAAAATCTAGTCTAACAAAAGGTTGTAATTTCTCAATCATGTACACGCATTAAATTTTGTAAAGACTTGGCAAAATATTCACAAATATTTTCAATATAATATATCTATGTTATTCTATCACAAATTAATATTTAATTGTACATAAGCATTCTTGTGGGTCTCACACTTGTCACGGATCTCTGTCTGCTTTTTTAATGAAATGACTTTGGTTTTATAAGAAATTGTTAGAGAATAATATAAATTATATTATGGATAAAGATGTAAATTTTGTTCTGTTCCGGATGGAACATTCCGTTCCACTTAAAAATCCAGGACAAAACGACGTTATTTTTGTCCCGGTTTGAATTTTTATTCAATTCCAGCCGGAACGCTCCGGTTTTATACAGAGTATTCCGTTCCGGGTTCAGCCAAAACGATGTCATTTACACAAGTAACAAAACGATGTTGTTTAACCAGTTAATAAACGTCCCCAGACCAGACCAGGTGGGTCAGGAATATCGAATTCTGCAGAAGGAAAGGAGACTTCATTATGAAGCGGAACTGTTATGTGGGGCTTGTTTTCCTTCTGCTGTAAGGGATAATCAACGACCGAGAAAAGCTCAAGGAGACTGAAGAATACAAACAAGCAACAGAACAAGAATGGGCTGCTAGACAGCGGCAACTAAAGATTCAGGTTTATTCATATATTAGTTCCTTGATTTGCCTATTTAAATTTTAATTACACACAGGTGTCAGATTGATGCTTGGCTTATCACAAATATTACCAATTATCTTCCATTTATAAGTAAATGAATATTTCTGATTTGCAATTTGCATGTTCTTTTTTAGTCAGAAGAGGCTCAGAGATTGCGGAAGAGAAGAAAAGCTGAAACTTTGCGTATTTTGGACATGGAGAGAAGGCAAAAACAGCGTGTGGAAGAAATGAGAGAGACACAAAAGAAGGTTTGATTCCATATATCTGTCACTTGCATTTATCTCTTCGGCATTACATGTTTTGAAACCAGCTTTTATACTGTCATATGGGTGGAAATGATCAACTATTGGAATGTCTTGTTGATGACTTTTCTTATGTTCCACAGCAAGATGAAGATCCTTATTTTTATATTAATGATGTAGAAGATGTTTGATGTATTTTTCTTTTATTTTAGAACATTTTACTTTCATAATATTTTGGAATTTTAAATATGTTTCTAATTTTGAGATTATGTTTGTATTGTATAATTTAAAGTTCATTTATCTTGAATTTAAATTATACTTGTTAAATTAATATTTTATTTTATATATATATATATAATTAAATAAATATGAACAGTACAAAACCGGAACGGGACACCGGAATGCACCGAAACCGGAACGTTCCATTCCAAACAAAAAACCGGAACGGGACCTAGAACAGATTTTACAACTTTGATTATGGGGCATCACCTAAAAATTTAAGCTTTTAGGTGAGATGGTTCTTTAACATGGTATTAGAACCGTGTTGACCCAGCGGTCACGAGTTCAAATCTCATTACCCTCATTCTATTTGATAAAAATTAAACATAAGGTGATATGGGTATGTGCAAGTTTCAAGCCCAAAGAACTTTCACTTGAGGGAGTGTGTTAGAGAATAACATAAATCATATTATGGAGCATCACCTAAAAACTTAAGTTTTTAGGTGAGATAGTTCCTTAACAAAAAATTTGAGTACTATTTTGTACTGAATTGTCGTTCTCAACAACTAAATTGCAAAAAACAATCCATAATAATAACTTCTAAAACATTATTTAATTTAGTTAAAATATATTTAATTTAATTTTTTTTATAGAATTTGGTTCATTAATCTAGAAAAAAGTTTTAAATTATCTTCTTTCCTAGATACAAAGTTACCATCATCGTGGAAATCATATTCGTTGCTAGGATGTGTACACATAAAACCAGCACGAGATTATTGCTAGGCCAAGAAACACGTTTCTCACTGTCCACCAGTTATTTTCTTTTCAAACTTGACTCTGGCAAAAACAAGAAGGATTGTAAGAATACTTGCCAGCTTTGGTTCAAAGAACCACGTGGAAAACGGTGTGGACTAAGCTTTTAGGCATTATTTTGTTATGTTATTTTCGATTTTCTGGACATGTTGTTGAATTTAGACTGGTCAACTAGATTCCTAAGAACTCAATTGGATCCAACGAGTTTTATCAAGTCAATTTTTCATATAGATTAGGATCGCAAAGTTAAATTTGCTCTCTCCTAGCGCTTTATAAGGATGTGAACAACAAGTTGACTGCATAGGCAATTAATGCATCATTCATCACAACAAGATGTAGTCATAACCAAATTTCAATAGATTGTCATTTAAAAATAATATCCAAACTTAAATTATCTATTTTCCAATAACAATTTTATAACATGCTTTGTGTTACAGTCTAAATGAAGTACTGTATAAAATATATTGGGTATATAAATAGTTACTGTAGGAACATATATTTGGTGTGTAAGAATAATAAAAGCACACATAATTCAAATTCTCTTCTCTCTATCTTTCCTTTGTTCAATCACTTCCCTTATCTTTACCTGTGTGATCAGCTTCTTCTTCATCTCAGTTCCCTTACTTTACTGTAAATCTTCTCAATATCCTATATAAAAAAAAAGTTTTGAAACAATGCATGTAAATATAGGCTATAAAAAAGAAATGGAAGGCATGAAGTGTAGCATAGCTATATCCCACATCAAAAAGCTGAGAAACAGCACATGTAGATTTAGGCTAAAACAAATGAGAGACATGAAGTGTAGTACAGCTATATCCCACATCAAAAAGTTGAGAAACAATTCATATCAATGTAATTTATAAAAACAAATGTAAGGCATGAGGTGTAATATAGTTATTTCACATCAGAAAATTCAAAAACAATTCATGTGTATATAATTTATAAAAAAAAAAACATGTGATGTGGAGTATAGCATAGTTATCCCGCATCAAGAAGTTAAGAATCAATTTATGTGGATATCGACTATAAAAAAATATGATACTATATATTCAAAAATTAATTTATGTGGATAATTACATCTTCATTTTTTTTATTATTTAAATTTCAGTTAATGTCTCGGGTCGCTTAAATTCTGCATTAACATGTCATGTAGGGTTACATTTAATATCCATGTTCGTAAAAAAAATAAACTCGAAGAGGGTTTTTTTTTATGACCAAGAGTGTCCGGAACACCTATGCACGTCACTAAAATTAATCGCTCGGATTCAGCTGAAGCATCCTGCAGATGCTCAGATGAGCGATGGTAAGTTAACCAGACAAAGCCCCCTTTCTAGATACAATATCTTGTTGGGAAAAAAAAAAAAATCGGAGAGGTTGACCGTATGTCAGTATCCTTGCACGAAATAGGACAGGACAACGTTTAAAATGTTGTGACACTCGACAGTATTGCTCTCTCTCTTTATAAGAACACCACTAGTTCAGGAAAATCAACACTCAGTATTCATTCTCCAAATAATTTCTTATATCTTTCCAGACACCAATATTATGGAAAAGACTTGCAATATTATCCACACAACTTTCTTGAATCGCCAATTAAATGGTGGTTTCTGTCCAGCCACCAAGCACATAACCCTAATCACAAGTATTAAGAGAAGAATTGGAAGTAGCCAAACAGTCAGATCACTTGTTACTCGCAATACTATGAATTCGAGGACATTGATTGACAGAAGAGTTCCTAGTGAGGTGCCAATGCCAGAAAAATTCGGCATGTTTGGAGGGAAGTTTGTGCCGGAGACCCTAATCACTAGTTTGAACAAGCTGGAAGCTGAATTCATTTATGCTTTACAGGATCCTGAATTTCAGGTTTGCCGCCACTTTATTATTATTATTATTATTATATATTTCTTTGTACTTAGTATCGTTGACTAGACGTGATTTTCACCAACCTCAAATAATATAAGGTTAGTGCTTACGAATGAAGTGGGTTTGCGTGGAAATGTAGGGGGAGCTTGCGACGGCCATGAGAGACTACGTGGGAAGGGAAACGCCTCTGTATTTTGCTCAAGGATTGACAGATTACTACAAGAACAAAGATGGAGAAGGGGCAGAAATTTACCTGAAGAGGGAGGATCTGAATCATTGTGGAGCACACAAGATGAACAACGCTGTTGCGCAGGCGATGATTGCCAAACGCATGGGCCTGAAGAATGTTGTGGCAGCCACTGGTGCTGGGCAGCATGGTGTCGCAACTGCAGCTGCCTGTGCCAAGCTGTCTTTGTCTTGCACTGTTTTCATGAGCGCCGATGATATGGAAAAACAATCCTCAAACGTGCTGTTAATGAAGCTATTCGGTGCTCAGGTGAGATACGCACCCTCTTCTTTTTTTCCCAAGCATGATCTATCTAGCAAAAACTTGATGAATCGGGATTTCAATTCTGTGTATTACTCGATCTGTGTAGGTTAAACCTGTGGAAGGAGGTTTTAAAGAAGCAAGCTCGGAAGCAATCAGGGAATGGGCGGGTAATTTAGAGACAAGCTACTACCTGACGGGCACGGCCGTGGGGCCTCATCCATGTCCGAGCATGGTCTGTGAATTCCAGTCTGTGATTGGAAAGGAGACGAGGAGGCAAGCAATGGAGAAATGGGGTGGCAAGCCAGATGTTTTGATTGCCTGTATCGGGAGTGGATCCAACGCAATGGGTTTATTCCATGAGTTCATAGAAGATGAAGAGGTGAAGCTGATAGGAGTTGAGGCTGCAGGGTTTGGCTTGGATAGTGGGAAACACGCTGCGACTCTGAGTAAAGGAGAAGTTGGGGTCTACCATGGAGCCATGAGCTATTTGTTGGAAGATGAAGAAGGACAAATAATACGACCACACTCCATCGCCGTGGGGTAAGTCTACGAACGAAAGACAATATACGTAGTACTGTAAATGTTTTACATGTGATTAATTCCTATAGCGTGGTTAAACATGAATTATCTTTCTCGTCCAAACAATTCCTATAGCTTAAACATGGCTGTCCTGTTAACAAATCCTTACCCAAAAACCTACTGTTATCGTATTTTGCTGTCTTCTGCAGGCTGGAATATCCAGGGGTTAGTCCACAACTGAGCTTTCTCAAGGACACAGAACGTGCTGAGTTTCATTCTTCCACAGATAAAGAGGCTGTAGATGGTATGTCCAAGAATGATAACATTCATAACTATGTGAAGCAAATAAGTTTTGAAATAATTTTAGTTGATCCGCACGTGTGCATTGTTAATTTGCAGCATACCTCAGGCTATGCAGATTAGAAGGCATAATTCCATCGTTGGAGGCATCTCATGCGTTGGCATACCTCGAGAAAATTTGTCCTGCTTTACCAAATGGCACCAAAGTCATAGTAAATTGTAGCGGTCGCGGAGATAAAGATGCTGGAATGGTTCATAACCAGAAATTTTATATAAATTGAGCACTCAAATCAAGAATCAATTCATGTAACACAGTAGTACTCAAGATTATTAGAAGCAGTATACATGAAACTATATTTACTGTCTATAATTCGGTGCTTCCTAGCTATGATACCAACCAACGCTACAAGTTGCACATCCAAAGTTGAAAATTGATTGACTACTGTACGTGCAGTTTTTGATAACAAATTATGTTTCAAATTTAAAATACAAAAATACCAACATTCTCAGATATGGTTTTTCAAAATTAAAAATTAAAAAAATGGAGGGATAGAGAGAGAGATAAAAGCTGACAAATTATCGAAAAATCAACAAAAAAAATTAAAAATAAATAAATGGCGGGGTTTATTGAGAAGCCATCGTAGGGAATGACTGAATGAGGGCAAACCAGGAGCTAGTGATCGCAAAGGCAGGCATCTATAAGATAATAAGTGATGGAGAGCTGAATGGGAGAGATAAGAATCTGGCTGGACCATGGGCGCTCGATAAGCTATTGATAACATTGCATTTTCAAGTGCCTTTTCTTTCACTCTACTGCTATCTATGGATTGAGATTGAGAATTTTTTCTTATGATCTTGAAATTATTGTTTTTTCTTACGAAAATCGATTAACTGCAAGAAATAAAAGGAAACCTAGATGGTTAATTAGAAAAACATTGAATATTTCGACTAATTAAGGTTAGCACAAGTTATCTCGGAGCTTTGCTGGAGCCAGAGTGTTAGCTAGTCACTTCCGGCAAGTAACCAGGCATTTCTTTTCTTTTTAAAAAATAAAATAAAAATAAAAGTGAGTATTTATTTACATGTGTCTGGACTACAATTCTTTGTTACAGTTAATGATAGAGAAACCTCGTAACGTATTTCCCATTGCCTGACACCTGTTGTGTTTCACATGTTCGAAGGAGATTGATGGGACAAAATTTATCTTTTTTCGTAATACGTTGAAAACCATAAAGAATTGAAAACATGGTTACCCATTTAATGGTCCCGTATAAACAAAAAGTTCTTTTAAGAAAATCAAAAACAAAAATATCTTCTCTGTCACCTTCTAGTAGTTTTAGATGACTACAAGGCTAGAATTACTCTAATGAATCCTCAAAAATGAATTATTTAGGGTGTGTTTGGTATTGCGGTAGCTGTTATAGTTGAGTTTGAAAAAAAAAGTTTAAAAAAAAACGCTTTTAGTGCAGTTCAAAATAAGCAGTGAAGTGTTTGGTCAAAATTGTGGTTGAGTTTCAGGTTAAAAAAGAGTGGTTTTATGTGTTTGGTTACCAAGTTTTTCATATTGTTTTTAACTTGTGAAATTACTGTAAAGGGCATACAGTAATATACTAATTATTTTTTAAAAATATGTTTTTGTTTCATAATATATTAAAAACATTTTTTAAATGTTTCGTCTTTATATCCAAATTATTAAAAAACACTAAGAAATATTAATTTAATATATATATATATATATATATATATATATATATATATATTCAAAAATACTCTTAAAACGCATTAGTTGGGTGGGTTTCATGTTATTCTAACTCCAACGCTTGGACTGCTAGAAAATTTGAGGCATCTATCTACATATTTTTTTTATTTTTTGTAATAATTTTTTAAATAAAAGACAAATTCAAACTGGGCCCGACCCAAATAAATGGGTCGGCCCAGACAAGTTGGGCCAACAGACCCAAGTCCAGCAACACGTCGTGCAAGTGAAATGGTGCGTTGCACTTTTCACGTCTTCTTCAGACGTGAACAGTAGCGTGAAGTATTATTCACTGACCACGACGAGAGCTTCAACGGTGGCCTGTGGTAGCTTGAGGTAGCGTTGAAATGTTACAGTATTGCTCATCGACCACGACGAGAGCTTCAACACCTATGCCGATGGGTAGAGAAGATCGAGGTGGTTTTACATGTGGTGGTGGCGTCGAATATGGTGGTCTGTGGTGGCCGGGAGGAGCATCGGAAGCTACGCTGTGGAGAGAGAGAGAGAGTTGACGCTGTGGAGAGAGAGCTTGGTGTCGTGGAGAGAGAAAGAGAGAGTTGCCAGCTGTCGTCGTCGTCGTCAAAGGGCAGAGCTGCATGCATCAACATGTCGGTTCCCACGGGTTTATGTCGAGGATTTTATGCACTCATGTTGGCAACAAAGCAGGCAAACGCAGGAAACGCAGGCAAAACAAGATAGGCAATCACACCCGAAAAGCTACAAATTCATGCTTCAGCAAAACCGTGGGTTGAATCGTGATTTTGGTGGGTCCCATGCAGTATAAACTGCGATTTACGGGTTACCAAACGGGTGCAAACTATGTTTTCCTTAAAACGCGTTTGCACCGCGTTACCAAACATGCACTTAGTCTTGATAGTTTTACCGATGGGTAAAAAAACAAAATGTTTTTGTGTATTCAAGCTCAAAGACTCCTCAAAAAGGTTTCAAGAGTCTATAACACGTTCTTCATGATCATGAGGTTAAGAATTGATTGAAAACCTCTCAAAACCCTAGGATATATATATAAGAATTGATTGAAAACCTCTCAAAACCCTAGGATATATATATATATATATATCATCTTAAGATCGAAAGAAAGAAGCGGCAATAAAAATAGAAGGAAAAACGAAGAAAGAATAGAAGCTTTTAAAACCATTTGAGATTTAATTTAGTTCCTAAACATCATGTCTTCTAAAGCTCTTTAATGCAAAATCTCAATTTGGATGTCTAATAAAATATAATCCAATTCCTAAATCATGTACTATTATGGAGAGTCATTCCATATTTGGTAATTGGCATTGTAATAGTAATTTAATTATTTTTTATAATATCTTTATTTAAATATATATTAAAATAATATTATTGTTATTTAAAAAAAACTTTTGATATGAGTACATCAAAACAATATAAAAATACTAAACAAATTAATTTAAAATAAATAAATAAACCTTCTCTTTTTTTTAGCAAAAACACTTCAACTGCAAAATCAAATGTCTGCAAGTACCTTGTGAATCGTTCAATCAATGTGATTACCATCACCACATATTATAAATGTCTCTTCATTATATATACAATTTCCATATTAAAAATGAATATACCGTTAAAATTCATATCATTATATATATGAAACGTGACTCATTGACCGAATTTTTATTACAAACATGTGATTATTGAATAAAAACTGATAAATGAGAATAGTCAATGAAGTTTATAAATGATAACCACAATCTTTTCAAGTAACCATCAAGCAAATCCGCGTCAGAAGACTCGTCCAGGATGGATAATTTACATTCTACTCCAAATAAATATGACTACAGATTCTGGACAACTAAGTTTTGGTATCATTGATAATATTACAGCAGGAAGAGGCCAGAAAAATGGTTCAAAAACAAAGGGCATAAATTATGTCACTGCAGTGCTGTTGCTGCCACCAATCCATCCATTTGTAAGGAATTAAGCTTATTATGAGACGCTCCGGCCTTCTAGAGAATCAGCTTAGAATGGTGACGGCTAACGTGCCCTGTGCAGTCCCTGCAGAAAGTCATAACAAACTGCAAAAACAGACAGCCCAGAAACTCCAGTAGTCTAACAATTACAGTGGATTATCGAGTGCCCTCAGAATAAAACTCAAACCATTCATACATTCTGCATTGCATGTTTTTTCAGCCTCCATAAACACCCAACAAAAACTAACGATATCATTCCTTCTTTTTGCATATAAAAAAAATGGTTTTAGATATCCCTCTGAATGTTAGAAAGACAATTTTTAATTTTTTTTTTCAGCATGATATAATGCACGGTACAAGCCCCACTATACATGTACATGATTTGGGCATATAGCCAAGGCATTGCACGGTCCAACGCGACTGTAAAATAAGTAAAAGCATACCGCTAACATGAAGAAACTCTTAAGTTACATGAGACTTGGAAGCTGATCTATAGAAAGTTAACTCCGCATTCGTTTTCGACTACCTTCTTCAGTATTTCCCTGCAGATTAAAAATCAGAAACAATTTTTTCAGGTTGTTAGTATTAAAAGAAATCCCCAACCTGTGGGGTAAAAAAGTGAAGGATGGCCAATATAGTAAACTGAACTTTCAACTCACATACAAGCTAAACATACTTCGATAATATTTAAACAGGATATGAACCATAGAGTCCACGACCTAGCAGAGAGAAGAAAAAAAAACATATATCTAGAGCTTGCAAGAGCACAGAAAACACAAAAGGACATTGTCTAATATTACACACCACTCCAAAGTCACTTGTATTGCCATGATTCAATTTTGCTGCAAGCTGAAGACATAATGTTTCCAACTGGATACACACATCTAAGTGTTGGATTAAGGTTGGCACTGTCAAGGAACAATCTCACCTAAAAGCTTAAGCTCTTAGATGAAGTTCCAGGATATGATTTATATTATTCTCTAACATATCCCTTTAAGTGAAAGCTTTTTAGGCTTGAAACTTGCACTTAGGTTTACACTACCTTGTGCTTATTTTTTATCAAATAGAATGAGGACGGTGAGATTCAAACTCGTGGTCATTAAGTCAACAAGGCTCTAATACCATGTCAATAAATAACCTCACCTAAAAACTTAAGTTATTAGATGAAGCCGCAAGATACGATTTATATTATTCTCTAACAGGCATGAGTATGCAGCTGAATTAAGAGTTTGGTGTTCTGATTGCCATTTTTTATTGAATAATAATACATCAACATATAACAATACTTGGAAACATAAATTGATTACTCATGCTGGTTCGATGTTCCAATTACCAATTTTTTATTTAATAGTACAGCAACAAAAAACAATACTGAGAAACATGAATAGATTAATTATGCTGAGTGAAAGATCAAATTAAAAGCACAAGGACATAGCAAAAGAAATGCATACCCCTTCTTCATGACCAAAACCTTCAGAGGGAACCCCACTAGAATCGGACCTGCATTTAGCATGTACAATAGGGCCTAACTGAGACCGATCCATGCCTGCTGTTGACCCATCAGGTGCATTCAGGTACACAGCTCCTTTATACATCCATTCCTCAGCTTCATCACTGTAGAAATCATCAAAAGGCTCTCCACATAATGCACATGTACTCTGCTCTTCATCAGCAGGAACAGCCATTTCATTATCATCCTTCTTTTCTGCGATGGTCTCAGTAGGTAAAAAGCCAGGAACTGCATCAATTCCCAATGCCTCTGCACCACTGAGCCACATACTTGCACTTACAAACCACTTGCGAGAAGGGTTCTGCTTACGGTTTTTGGACATCCGGTTCTTAGTAACATGCCAATCCATGTGACCACTGTGCTCTTCTTGAGACTTGAACCGAAGGCCACATGCTGTGCACTGTCTTGGAAGGTCAGAATATAATGCACTTATTGCAGATTCATAGCGCAATTTGAGAAGGTCAGCATTGAACTCAAGCCCTACAGAGTCCTACATATTGATTCACAAGGTTAGATTCTGCCTAAGATCACATTTGTTAAAAGAAACACTGAGATTCTATTCCAACGAGTACCTGTACAGGTGTTTGTTTTGTCAATGTGATCACACCTTGAGCCATGAGAGAATTAATCAAACCAGAAAATGCACTGCCAGATGGTTGGGCAGGGACACCTGAACTAGCATTCTGAGGGAAAGGCATCATTTGAGGAGGACCTTGTGGCATAGGTGGCCGAAACCCCACCTGTGAATGCATGGTGTTTGGAACATTGCTGACCGCTAAAGGCAGTTGTACAGCAGGCAGCGCATTTGAGGAACTATGCCCGTGTGTGGTGTATCCATGATTCGTTGGTCGTGCCAGTGGACGAGGTGCCAGTAAAGCTATTCCAGATGGATGAAAGTTTGGTTGAAAAGGATTAAAATGTGCCTGGTTTTGCTGATTCAAAGCTGCATGTTGATTAGGCAATGGTGTTGGCTTCATCAATACATAATCTTTGCTCTCAAAACTATTAAATGATTGTTCAGGCATAACTGAAGCTTTTTGCAAAGCCTGATTTGTGACAGTACTGCTGGCATTTACTGGATCAAACTGACTTCTACTCTGCTTTTCTGGTGGAAAATTAGTATGCACAGGTGGTGGGAGAGACTTGTGTACATTTACTGGAAGCCAGGCCCCTGATAATGGTGGCACAACATTTGACCAGGTACCAGAACTATTAGAGTCGATACTAGAGCCCAATCTTGATGCAATTGCTGGAGGCCTAACAAGCTGTGCATCCATATCTGGATGTTTTTCAAGTGGAGTGATATTCTCGCCTCCTAAAGAGGATACACCAGTTCCAGATAAGGGCATCTGGAAATCCCTTCCTCTTCCTTTGGCATTCTGGAAATGTGCTGGCTGACTGATGTGAGGCAGCAAATTCCAAGCTTCTTGAGAATAACGAGAACCCAACATCTGATTTCTCTCAGTCAGGAGTCCAGGCATCTTACTTGTTGATCCACGGCCAGACTGCAGGAAGTACACCAATATCTTTCGCACATAAGATCAAAATTTGAAGTTGATTTTCTCACTCAAAATACACAAACATAATTTCAAGACATAAAGAAATTATGAACAACAAACCCAACTGTTTCCTGGAACAAATAATAAGGGGACAACAAAACAAATGAATATGATTTGATTGATAGTATCGAATGCAGCAGCAGAAATGTGCCAAATTGCAGACTTGATGGGGATAAAGAGGACAAATTGGGGGGGCAACTCATAATCGAATAAAAGCTTGTCAAATTCCATTAAAAAATTCACCACCTTATTATACAAAGAAATAAAAATGAGGTGGAATCAAGCAATTTCACACAAAACTATAACTTTTAGACACAGGTACAAGAAGTAAATAATCAAGTTGAGAAAGCATACACCAAGAATCGAGACTGCATCTCCACCTATATTAGAGGGGTCATCCACCAAAGTCAGTGGAGTCAGACTAGACCCGTTGCTCCTATTATCAGAGTCTGCACGGATAGCATTTAGCCTTCCAAAGCCAGGCCTTCGAACAACACTTCCAAAAGGTGGAACAGATAGTGGCAGGAAATCATTGTTCCTACCACGATCTAACAAAGTAGGGCTCATATCTTCCCAATCAAATTCCTCCTCTTCAGTATTCTGCCATAGTCTTGGAGCCACCTTATTATGCATGCCAATTACAGCTAACTGTTCAATGTGCAATGGTTTACTGTTTGGGATTCTCTTCCCCCTATCATCCCCATATGCATCTATTAAAGCTCTAGGTCCTTGTTGCTCGTGTCCATTGCTGAGGCTATATCTGGCAGAAGCTTCAAATCGGTAATGGTTATCATCAGAATAGTGTTTTCTTCTCAATTCATTTGTCTCATCATCTCTTACAGCCACTTTGCCATGTCCATAATCAGATGGAGGATGAGATGGGGACAACCCCTCAACAAACCTTCGAGGAGAATTTCCTGCTGCAAAGTCATCGATTTCTGAAGACGAAGGCCTCTCAGCTCCAGT
The DNA here is from genome assembly GCA_032356905.1 of Salix exigua. NCBI lineage: Eukaryota > Viridiplantae > Streptophyta > Magnoliopsida > Malpighiales > Salicaceae > Salix > Salix exigua. Next base: position 8,590,926 of record CM063598.1, read on the forward strand.
TGTTGAAGGTGACAAGCATCTTGCAAGCCTGGAAGTTGAAGATGGCTGCAGCTTATTAGATCCAAGAGTGAGAGATGCACTGCTGACTCCAACCTGTGAAGATATGACCTCTGCTTGATCAGTTTTATATTCATCATATCCAACAGCAGGTTTGTGACCATATATTTTTTGATTTGAAGAAGTTCCCTTTGTGAGCTGAACATTCTAATAGGGATTAAATTAAAATTTTAGCAATTTCTATGTTTGTATTGACCATCTTGTCAGCGTGCACACTAATGCACATTGCACTGCATAGTGTCAATAGCTGAAGATAACTCCATTACAAAACAACAACAATCAATAACAAATTGCAAATATCACAAAACGTAGCTTGTGAGCACATAAATTCAACTTCAAACCAAATGTTTTATTTTATAACAAGTAAACACTAAGAAACTAACACAGTAGATTAAAAATAATATAGCCCAGAGGAAAGTCCCCATATAAAAAAACAGGTGGAACAAAGTCAATATAGATTCTACATACAACTTTAATATTGACCAAACAAACAGAAAAGGGGGGCTTGCTTTTGTGGGATCATTAGAGATGAAATTTCTTAGACCTTTCAACCAAAAGGATCACAAATCAGTTTCACTTCTAAAATTCTGACACAATATTCAGTTAAGTAATGAGGAAATTGACACGTGAAGCAACCGAAGCGTCGCACAATAGAAGGTCACTAAATCAAGTATCTTAGACATAACCAAGGAGCCAGAACACATGTATTTCAAGAAAAAAGGAAGTCTCCATATCTCGAATAGCCATAATAATGCCAAAATGCCGGAGCATGCCACTTAATCAGTATACATTTGACACAAATCCCTGAATGGTATATTGAACTGAAACAATCAACAAAGTTGCAAAGCATCTAGTAACTAAACAACTTTCGATTTGAACACTATATAAGATGAGAACCATAAGATATGTAAGGTTACAGCGCCATGCATTATATAGACATGATCCAAAGTGCAATTATCACAACTTTGCTTAAGACTCATCTTGATATCCACAATCTACAACTGAAATGTTTAGCATCATGAGACCATCTTTAACCATTAATATTTCAGTCTCAAAACACTGAAATGATGAAAAAATGACTTGGCATATACTCCACTATGAACTTTTTTATTTAAAAAAATCTAAAAATTTAAGCAGGCCTGGGTGAAGGTTCTAAAACATAAATCAGAGAGAGAGAGAGAGACTTCAATGAGAACCTTACATTATCTCTACTTGAATCCATCTGACGTAAGTATTTTGGGTTCACATGTATACCATGACTTGGTCTAGGTGATTCGGAAGCCTTCAGGGAAGTCAAGCTTGATGAATGATTATTACTTTGTGAAGAAAACTGCAGTTGAGTGTCAATCTTCCGAAGTACAGAAGATGGAAACACAGTTGACCATGTGCCAAAAAGGTGGCGCATTGAAGGATATAAGCTAGGGTCAACTTGTCCATATGCCTCACAGAAAACCTGGTAAAGTGAAAAGACCAAAAATGTCAGAACCATGTAGTATAAGAAATATCAAGCATGAAAAATGAAATAGAAACAACACACTTTTGGCAACTAGTTTACCTCAGGCAAACGGGAAGAAAAATACCCGATGTATTCACGACCGATGTTCTTGACAATGCTATCTAAAAGATATAATGAAGGTAGCTTTAGATCTACTGGGACCTGCCAAAGATGAAAAGTAAACACAAAAAACCACCCTTCCTCAGAGAAAAACACATAGATATAGAAAGTCAATTTTCTTATAGATATGGGAAAAGGACAGGGCACGGGGGCAAAAGTTTAAACTTTTGAATTAAAAGGTACACAAAGAAATTGAATATAGCGATCCCAAATTCTTCTAACTTCAAAAAATTCATACGCCAGTCCATCTTCAGTTTTCAGAGTTAACTTGAGTAATATTTCTTCCCCTACTTGAAAACTCAACCATTATCCAGTATCCACACTTATCCAAGGAACTAGCCAGGAAATGAAGAAAAATGAAATGAAATTCACGTAAATGAGAAATCTAAAAGCCCAAAAAACAAACAGATAGAACCAAAAATCAATGGAAAAGGAGTTTAGAAGAGGGAGATTTCCCAAAAACTAAAAACAGAAAAAATTTCAAGCCTTCAAAGCAGCACTCCAACCAAGCAGCTGACATTCAAACATCACATAAGTTTGCTTCTCTTTCTAATGATTCTACTTAAATAAACAGACAATGAAACCATTAATATGCAGGGAAATAAAGTAAGATTTCCAATTGGTCAACCCAATTTAGATGAAAATGTTTCAACTACATTGACTCTAAAATCTAAATCTCTCACATTTTCCCAACATTCGATACAACCATTCAAAAGCTCCCAGAACATGTGGGGGGGAAGGTTCAAAGTTCTACAACCACACAATGCACTCCCAGACCTTCAAAGAAAACCTAAAATCCATCAACTCTCTCAAATTTCACTGACGCCACGACTTCTAAATTCATCAATACCAGCATCATTCATCTCAGTACCTAAACCCCGAAATCCAAAATTAATGCAAGCACAATAGCACCTCCCCGATTAAAAGACTAAAAACTCTTCTAAAGTTTCACTCTCTACCATTACTCCATCTCAATAACTAAACCCTAAAGTACCCCACACGTTAAGAAAAAAAAAAGGAATACAGACCTCAATAATACGGGCACAAAGAGCATCAGCAATACCCTCACCGTGCTCCCTCAGTTCTCCGGCAACAATAGTCAAATCAGTGATAATAGGCTTCGAATTAAACGTTAATTCATTCAAAACCGTCTCGTAAATATCAACCATATCCCCCGTGTTCAAAACACGACCTTCCCCCACCGCCGATTGTTGTCGCAGCTTCAGTAAAGTCCTGAACTTGTCCAGTATTGAAGATGCTGAGGATTTCTGAGGCGGCAGCTCATTTGGCATGGTGTTGGTAACGGCTGCCGCCGCCTTGGTGGCGGTTTTAGGGTTTAGGAGTTTTGTGGATTGCATTTGTGTCCATTAAGAGAGCGAATTGAGAGTTGAATGTGGAGAATTAGGGTTTATGAATTGGGATTTTGATGGATTGGATCGATTTTTTTTTTCCTAGAGAAAGAGAGAGTGATAAAGAGAGAACTTACTTCGCCTCTTTTCTTTTATTTTTTAATTATAACTCCATCCTTACATTTTGTTACATTTGATGAGTTAGTCCTTGTATAACTCCATCCACGTCTTATAATTATTTTTTATCCAAAATTCCTTCTTTTAAAAAGAAAATGAAATAAATATGAGAGGAAAATAGAATTGGTAAAGGGACAAAGTTATAAACAAATTGGTAAATACAAGGATGAAACATTATTTTCTAAGATTATAAGAACTAATTAATTAATTTGTACAAAATCAATAGACAGATTGCTCGGTTTTCTGTTTAAAAAAGAAATTACTGTCATTTAAAGAATTTGATTTTTTTTCATTTTATTATAATATTCTTAATTAAAACTTACACTTATTTAATAAGATATTTATAATTAATAAATAAACATTTTATAAATACATCAATATCAATAATATCTATAAATGAAGTCCTTAATACATGCAAAAATTTAAACTAGAAAAAATTTTAGATAATATATTATTTTAGCCAAGTCATTGCTAGTAGAAAAATCAAAGTTATTTCAAAATTTACTCCAATATATTGTGATCTATCGAAAATATGTAATCTTTATTTTTCTAAAAACACAACAATATATATAATAGAAAAAAAAATATATATATATATCTTAAGGTCTAAGGATGCAATGGCGATACAGATAGGTTATACCGGTGATGTTGAATTGTAAGACCCTGTAAATTTTTAAACTGTGTTTGGCACTACATTTTGGAAACACTTTGGTGTTTTAAAGTTTTTATATCATTTTTATGTAATTATAATAAAAATGCTTTTTAAAAAATAAAACAAATATAGATGCATTTCTGAATAAAAATAACTTTCAAGAACAATTTCAACAACACTTTTCCAATTAAACACTTAGTATAGTGGCCAAAAGCAATTAATTAGACTTTCACTTTTTTTTATTAAAGTAAATAAAATCATGTTTCCTAAAATAAAAGGGTTTTTTTTACCATATCTTTACAGAAAAAAAGCTTCTTTTTTTTTAATGGTGATTTTCTCTAACATTGTTAAATTAACAATTAAAAAATAAAAATAAAATATATTAACTATGTCATCTCCTTGTTTAGGTATACTAATTATAATTATTTATGTTGTACTTTGCTACAAGTAGAAGAAAGCTTTTTTTTTTCAATACAAAGTATTTTCTACCTGAATTTTTAATATAATAAAAAATCTCAATCACAAATTAAAAAGTTCATGAATGCATTTAATTTAATAAACTGACAATTACTCATGCAACAAAATTTTTTTATAAAATTCAATTTTTAATCAATTGAAGTTAATCAGTCAAACTTATAACCCTAATCATGAATCAATTAGGCTTAATATTTTTTTTAATATTTTGTTTAATATTTTGTTTATTTAAAATAAACACCTTACAAGTGAGAAGAAGCCACATATCAAAGAAATTGAATAAGAATATCAAACTATAACCGATTATGTTGAATTGAACATTTCACATAAAAAAAACTTTGTTAAAACCACTAACTCCTCTATGTTTTCTTTTTGATCCCATTTCTTTTAATCTCATCATTTCTTAACCAATTACCTCAAATTAGCCTTAAATTTGGGGGTCTTAAAGAATAAATAAATAAATTATAAAAATCCAAAGTAAATTGTGAGAGAAGCCACAACCGGAACAATAACTCCCCTCTCTTTTACTTCACTAAATAATTTTTGTTTCAAATATTTCTAAAAACGTTTTTTTCTTTCAAAAGAAAATGTATAAATTTTTTCATCAATTACTTAAGAAATTATCTCAAAATATATAAAACTATTTTTTAGATAAAAATGATTTTAATATATATATATATATAACATACAAATTTCGAAAAATAGGTGGAAACCTCTTTGTTTGGGCTTCTTTTTCATGGGCTGGTCTTATGATTCAGCCCAAAAGGAAGCTTCGTTAGTGGAGGTCAATGGTGTTTGGTGTGGCGGCAGCAGCTCATTTGGGTAGTGGAAGTAATGAATTATCGTGCTGCTGCTGCGGCCGCCTGAGTGAAGGTTTTAGGGTCTAGTGCTTTCTATGGATGCATTTATTTCAATATAGAGAAGGAGTTGGTGGTCCTGAACGCAAAGATTTAATTCTTTAGGATTTTGATTGAAAGACAATGAATTTCATAAATCTAACAACGTTGGTGTCCTCAAAATCTTGTCTTTCTAGCACTAGTCTATCTTTGCACTCTTCTACCGACCCATTTCAGCTTCCAAGATCATCTTCAAGATTCTCTCATGTCACCCCGATTCACTGTGGTCTTCGGGAGATTAAGAATCGTTTAAATTCAGTGAAAAACACACAGAAGATCACCGAGGCTATGAAACTTGTTTCTGCTGCTAAAGTGAGGAGAGCACAAGAAGCTGTTGTTAACGGTAGGCCTTTTTCTGAAACTCTTGTTGAAGTGCTTTATAACATTAATGAACAGCTTCAAACTGAGGATATAGATATGCCTTTAACTAATATCAGGCCTGTCAAGAAAGTTGCTCTTGTTGTGATTACTGGTGATAGAGGACTTTGTGGGGGGTTTAATAATAATATAACCAAGATAGCAGAAGCAAGAATTGCTGAATTGAAGAATCAGGGAGTTGAGTATACTTTAATCAGTGTTGGAAAGAAGGGTCGTTCTTATTTTATTCGTCGGCCGCATATTCCTGTTGATAAGTTTCTTGAAGGAATGGGTTTTCCTACAGCCAAAGAAGCTCAAACAATCGCAGATAATGTTTTTTCATTGTTTGTTAGTGAGGAGGTTGATAAAGTGGAGCTTTTGTACACGAAATTCGTGTCACTTGTTAAGTTTGTTCCTGTTATACAAACCTTGCTCCCGTTATCACCAAAGGGAAGGATCTGTGATATGAACGGCGTTAGTGTTGATGCAGATGGAGACGAGTTTTTCAGATTGACTTCAAAAGAAGGGAAATTGGCCTTGGAGAGAGATGCTGTTAGGACGGAAAAGGCAGAGCTCTCTCCAATTATGCAGTTTGAGCAGGACCCAGTTCAGATTCTTGATGCCCTGTTGCCTTTGTATTTGAACAGCCAGATTTTGAAGGCATTGCAGGAATCACTAGCTAGTGAGCTTGCTGCAAGAATGGGTGCTATGAGCAATGCAACTGATAATGCTATGGAATTGATGAAGAACCTTTCAATGAGTTACAACAGAGAGCGTCAGGCCAAAATTACAGGAGAGCTATTGGAGATTATTGCTGGTGCCGACGCCTTAACCTCATGAATTCATCATGTTAGTCCCTATACAACTCTGCTTCTCTCCACAATAATGCTTCTTTGAAGGTATAATTCAAGGGTGATCCCATATTCATTCAAGTATGCCTGTTTTGAAGAGTTTAGTTCTTGAGAGAGATTACTCCTTTTTTTTCGTTACCTTTTTGTAATTCTCGTACGACTCGAACAACTCTGTGCACCATGAGAAATGCAATGTATTTTAGAACAGAAGAGTTTTCTGCATATCTACACCATTATTGTTCGTGGAGTTTTCTCTACAAGGATATCCTATATAGGTCAGTTTCTGTTGGATGAGCCGATACGCAGATTATATATGGCAGAACTCAGTTCTTTTCTCTGTAATGTAATTGGATTTACAAAGGGTTTCTTATCACTTTCATCCATTTAAATTTTCTCTTGCTTCGTAATCATGAATGGTCTCAAACAATCATAGTGCCAAATAAAGCTCTTACATTTTGGAGATCATTGCATGGATTTCAAAAAACTGGTGCTGCTCATATTCTGTCACTGAAATTTACCTTGGTTTGCCAGTGCCAATTGAGAGAGCAGTATGGCTGTAGTAGTTACCTGTGCAAGTTATTTGAGATGCTTACTGCCATTGCAATGCAGCAGCCAAAAGAATCAGTTGCAGTGGCAAGTTTATTCAGACCTCGTGCTCGTGATTGAACCTGGCAGTCTAAGGACTCTTGTCAGCTTATCCATGAATTGTTTGCGACCTCAAAAAACTGCAAAACCGTGTTTCTCCTTCCACTTTCCTCTTCTTTCAACTATTTATTGGCCAAATTGATATGAGATTGCGGTAATGAGTTGTGTCCAGAAGATCTTTTGAAACGATGAAGGCGAGTTTAATGTGCATCTGATTTTGTAGACAGCAAGACAATGGTGAAGAAGCGATGATAGGATTGAACAAGTGGTGACATCCACCAGTTTTTCAAGCGAAGTATCAAAACTTTAGCGGATAAACTTCCTCTGAGAATGAGAGGGCGACGATTATTATAGTTTTGAAAAACTATAAATTAGTCCCTCAACTACAAATATGTTTTCAATTGGATACTTAAAGTATAAAATCAAGCAAAATTTAGCCTGAAATAGTCAAATATATACTAGTGCTATTTCTTCATATGATTCGGTCACGTCCTTTATGCATGTCTTTCATTTGTGCCAAAATTAGTGCCGTTCACTTAGAAATTCAATTATAACCATAAAATTTCCAAGTGCTGATAAATGAAATCATGCAACCATGTGCAGAATAATTTCCTAGCAAAATACAAGAAACACAAGAAAATAATTGAAATTATGAATTTTTATATTTCAAACTTGCATTTATATTTTTAGGTTTTTCTTATAAAAAACAGATTAATGTCATTATGAAAAAAAAAATGAAATGGTTTTATTTTTAACAATTTTTTTTTATTTGTTAGTAATAGTTATTTGTTTCAACACAGCTTTTTAATTTTTCAATTTTATTTTAATACTAGTTGTTGTATCTTAATGTTTTTATTTATCTCATTGATACTCAAGCTTTTATTGCTCGTCTTCCAATTGCAGATTCATGATTTAACTGCTTGTTTTTGTGGCTGTAAGATATTGCTCAGTGCTTCCTTTTTGTTTCTCTCGGTGGTTGAAAGTTGAAACCTCCCCCTCCCTTATTTTCTTGCAGAAACTTAAAGGCTTGCAGAAATTAAAATCCAATTAGGAGTTCTTGCATGCACCCTTTTCACCTGCATAATCCCAAGATGTGTCTTGAAAATCAATGATGAAGCAAAATCTGTCATTTGTGTTGATAAAATTAGACCACATAGGAGATGGAGACACTGAATGAGATGAATTATGAAAAAAACAAATCTTGGCTTCTTTTTTTAACATGTAATCAACTGAAAACAATTTTCAAAATTTTCCAACAGTGAAGGAGATTCATATCCAACGGTGGCTAACAGCTTTTATCTCTGACCTTTGATTTCAGAAATCGAAAGAAAACATAAAACTGCATTCAAGGAGGCACAGTTCAAGTAATAAAAATGTTTCAGGCTTCAGATGTCCAAAAACCAAAAATGAGGTTTTACTGTAGCATTAACAAAACCAAACTTTTAGGCTGAAATTATTTATGTCAAACTATAAATGTAAGATACAGTGCTTAAAATTTAGCCCCATCACAGGGGCTTCTGAAGCAACCAATGTTTGAAAAATAAAAAAAGGATGAATAAAATCCAAATTGTTTGTAAGCTGTTGCATTACGAGAACAACCGGCTGCTATTCCATTTGTGTAGAACCAAGGGAAGTTGTAGAGGAGGAGCAAACACTAAGACTTCAGCTTCTCAAAGGGAGTTGAAATTCACTTGCTTTCGCTGTCATATATATCTGTTCTGAACATATATATCAAGGAAACCCAACAAAGAAAAAAATAGATGACAAAAGAAAGTGTAATGCCCTCTGCACAAGCAAACATGGACAATTGTTTATAATTTCACTATCAAAATGCAACTTATTTGCTTCTTAATTGGCTGCCATCCAATTGATGATGGGCAGGCAAAAACAGAAAGCTCCAAATAGACACTACAATCCTGTGACTCTAATGGTCAAATCAAAATGGCATGAGGCAGATTGCCTAATAGTCTACATGCTAGTTTCCACTGAAGTGGTAAAGAGAAAATTGTTGAATTAAGTTGTTATGAATTCAAGAAAAAGAAAATAATCATAATCATATAAAATGCAGCATATCATACCCTGCATTATTTTCCATCAGCACGCTTAGGAATCATAATCATATAAAATGCAGCATATCATACTCTGCATTATTTTCCATCAGCACGCTTAGGAGATTGGTGTAACTGCCTGAAATTTTGGTTCAGATGGTTTTTCAAAAAGAAAGGGAAATATGCATATGCTTAAGTTAGGAGATTGGCCTTGTTTCCATTTTCTTATCAATGGGTTGATTTGCTGTTGTCTTTTCCATGAACTCATTCACAGAAATCTCCCATAGTTTTCATGTACTCATTAGCATATACCCGGTGGAGCATGGAAAGAACCAAAAGTGCACAACATTAAACTGCGAAAGACCATGAAGTGGAGGTTTTATGACTGTCAAAGAACTAGATTATCTGAAGGAGTTATTTGTACAACTACAGCATGAGATTCTGACTAAACACTATACAGTTTGCCAAAAGTGCAACTAAGTGTGTTTGGTAATTTGGTGCGGGTGCTTTTCAACTGAAAAAGGCTATCAATTTGATGGTTTTTTAGGTGTTTTTCCATGGTTTAACATCTTTACATCAAAACCATTTAAAAACGCCTAAAAAACATCAATTTTGATGCTTTTACAACACAAACCCACTTTGAAAAACAGTTTCAAATGCACTGGAACCGCATTACCAAACAGAGATACTACAGTGGAATTTGTCTATCCAGTAAGTCAGCAAGCAATTCCAATAGAGAGTCTCATAAACAGAAATGTATCCCAATACATTATATTTGATGGCAATGCCGCAAAATAAAATTATGCAAGCATATCATCTTGTTCACTAATAACACATTCTTGAGAGTTTTTCTGCTTAAACATCTGTAATAGCCATCCCGCAATATCAGATTCCCTATTATAACCTCCCCATATAAGCCTAGTAAAAGATTCTAAATATTCAAGATTAAGCAGAAAAATCACAAAATGCTATGAATCATCCATCTATACTACCCTGAATCACGATGGTGTAACAGCTTCAACAACTATTAGCTCCAATTAAGAAGAGTAGCATGACAGCATACGATATACCACATATCTGACTTGACGATGTAACAAAAATTAACTGAAATTAAACTAAAAATCTTTCTTCCATCTAATTCCACTACCCAACAAATAACAGCATTCTTTTTAACACAGAAAACAGGTTTACATATAATTTTATTGCAATTTTTATGAAAGACGCTCTACTTTCCACTCCTTATATTCATTCTATTTTCTCAAATAAAATATAAACCAAGAAAAAGGAACCCTTCAAACGAATGCCACAGTCATTGAGAATCAATACATTTAAGGACCAAAATGAGCACATCAAGGCATGCAACACAACGATATGACTGCTAAAACATTCGGAAGCCGGAATCACATAGCACTAGAATCAAATTGCATTATGGAAGAGCATGAAAAACAAAAAGGATACACCAAGTAAAAGCCATGAGCAAAAGCACCAACCAAAACAGCCGTGAAAAGACGGTCCCTTACAACAGGATTCTTACGCAGGGTGAGTCGAACTGAAAATATTAAAAACAAACAAACAAACTCATCATTAAACACGAAAATGGGCAAACCCCATTTCAACAAACATAAAAAAAGCTCTCCTTTTTCAACAAAAACAGAAAAAGGCTTACTTAGAGGAAGAACAGGAGCATAGACAAGAGGAACCAAGAACTTGAACTGGGGTCCACTTTTTTTCTTTCTAATCGCTGCTGCTGCCTCCCTTCACCAGATTCATAAATAAAATCAAATCAGCAATAATATATAAGCATTTACTTAACCTATGGACGCATAGAAATGTCTTCGGAAAAATACTCACGGGTTGGTGAGATCAGACGGTGAAGCCATGAGAGGAGGGGGGCTGGACAGTGGAACACCTGCGATGGCTTGAATTCTCAGCTCTGAGGAGTTTCTACTTTCTTTCTTGTGTTAGTTTGGGCTGAAATTTCTGTTTTTTTCCCCAATAATAAGGACTGTAAATTCATGGGTTGGGTTTGGGCTTTTGCTTTATCAAAACCTCCATTCACCAAAAACAGTCAGTTAATGTATTTTAATTTTGGGGATTAAAATCGATTTTATTAAAATGATTTCTGGAAATTTAAGAAAACTTGTTTAATAGTAATTGTTTTATTCTTGGGAATTTTTATTTTATTTTTCTATTAAACAATTTAGAAAGGAAAGCCAATATATGTTATCTTCTAAACCATCCACTTTAAAATACAAAACTTGATGTGGAGAAGCATTTTATAAACCTGATTTTTTTTTCTTAAATAAATCTCTCTTTTCTTCATTCATTATTATTTTTTATTTTGATAACACAATTTTTTTTAATTACCAACATAATTTTATTAATAAAAACATAAATTGAACATATTTATCATTATCAAATTAAAATCATTGAATTTGTTTAATTAGATAAATATTTTATTAAATCAAACTATGATAAAAATAGATATACACAAAAATAATTGAATATAAAAAATATCATGCAAAATTGAACATATTAGAAACATAATCTAAAAATATATGTTTTATTTTACACTACAAATCTATATTGATCATCCAAAAGCAATCTTTACCTGCAGTCTCCAATGAATAATGAAAATATATCGATCCAAGAAACGTAAAAAGAATCATATTCCACCCCAGTTGAGGTTTCATCAGAATGGATAGGGTGCAAGAATCAGTTCTTAAATAAACGCAAAAACTTGATTTCCAAAAATTGAAGCACTGGCAGTAGAAACAATTCAAGTTCATGTTCTTACAAGTTCAAATTTAGACAACTGGGAAAGTTGGGCAATCAAAATGACCAAAACATGGTCAACCAGAATTGATCTTGCCGATTTTTGACCATCCAGGGAGGTCAAGTAGCTGTCGACGAATCTTGTTCGTCATGACTCCACGACCAGCCCAGCCAATCGACATCTGATCTAGAGCTGTTGCATTCTTTAGAAGAAAGCCAACCGCATCGATCGCCTCTTCATCACCAAGAAAGTCACAGACTTGAATGAAATGAAGACAGGACAAGAAACAAAGTGGCGCCGGGTCCAATGTCCCATCTTCTCGACAGTTTGAAGGAACCTCAGACAACTCGACCTGCACATTCATAATGATTCAGTAGCTGATTGAGGTCACAAAAATGGAACTTGACAGCGAAATGTGGAGACATATAGAGTGCAGAAAGTTACATCAGATAAATAGAGAGATCTCAGATTGGGAGAGTTGTAGATTATGTGCCAAAATCCAGCACTGTGAAGATTTAACCTATCTGATTCAAATATTAAAGAGGTCAAGTTCCTGAATTCAAGCGGAAAAGCAAGCAGATCAGAAGCGTGATCCAGAACCTGCGAGTAAACAAAATATTATATCACAATTGTGATTCTCGTAGATCACGTAGAAGTTTAAGGGAAAAGGGGAAGGAAACACACATCAACAACTTCAATTGTAAGATATAAGGTTTTAACACTAGAAATTCCTTTAAGGAGCTTGTAGGAACGGCAGGCAGTTTCCCTCGGTCTGTCACTATCGGAATTGAGAGTAATGAACGTCTCAACCACAGAAGATTCATCTAAGCAAAATTCATTCGAAAGTGTGCCGCAGAAACTAAAATTGGCGAGATGAGTTCGAAAAATCCTAACATGACAGCCACCTGAATTAGCCGGAGTGCTCTCATCAGATTCATCTATGGCCAACCGCTGAAGTTTGGGAGCACCAATATTAACCCACACGAGATTCTTCCAATTGCACTCACAGATTTCCAACTCCACGAGGTTCGGGAGACTGAACAATTGTTGGGTTGACTGGTCATCAATAAAGGTCACCTGACGGAGGTTCAATATCTTCAAACATGGGAGGGATATTGAAGAAGGAAGCTTCAGAATAAAGAGCATATCTAGTTCAAACTCTGTCAGTGTTTCGCAGTTAAATAAGCAACGAGGAAAAACAAACGATGATTCGAAATCACTGAGGCAGAGATATACGTCCTTGACGTTACGATTTACTGCGGCAGAAATCCATGTCCCAATCCGAGATTGATCATCCTTGGCTTCACAAAAGAGATGGAATTTTTCAATATTAGAAGGGCCACGAAGAACAAGAACCCTTTCCACAAAATCCATGTAGAGCTTTCTTTTTGGGGAATACCCTCCATAAAAGGTGAGGTTGGGCGTGGATTTCCACAGGTTTTGCCACTTCTTTGATAATATGCTGGTCCTAATAGCTTCCTGTAATGGGAGGAACGACACTATATGTTCAAGAACTTCTTCTGGTAAATTGCTAATGCTTTTTCCACCAGAATCGGTTTCCTTTCCTGCCTTCAACTTCTTTCTTTTGGTTTTGCGAATCAAAGAATTGGCCTCCATAGTTTAGACTGGACCTCAACATGAAATGAAGCGTCAGGTTGATCATCAAGACTAATTACATTCCAAAATCAACTTTACTACAGCACATTAACATGAATATATTAACTACTGCACAGGAGCATGAATATATATGATTTTTTCACATTGAACACTAAAAGAACAGAGATTATATGAAATTAAACTGGCAGCCCAGGCAAGATAAGAACAAATTTGACCACAGTTATGTGGGATCCTGGTCAATAATTTATTCATCTTTCACCACAAAAAAAGAGACAACAATCTATCAACAAACTCATGTTATCTTATACATAATTTATTTCAAGATAATAGCATTGTGAATTCGGACTTGGTGACCCTTTAATTAATAAAACTTTAATATTATATAGATGAAGCATCTCAACTCACATTCAACGAATGATTCTATATTAAACACGAAAATAGGCAAACCCCATTGCAACAAACATAAAAAAAGCTCTCCTTTTTCAACAAACATAGAAAAAGGCTTACTTAGAGGAAGAACCGGAGCATAGACAAGAGGAACCAAGAACTTGAACTGGGGTCCACTTTTTTTCTTTCTAATCGCTGCTGCTGCCTAAAATCAAATAAGCAATAATATACAAGCATTTACTTAACCTATGGACGCATAGAAATGTCTTCGGCAAAATACTCACGGGTTGGTGAGATCAGACGGTGAAGCCACGAGAGGAGGGGGGCTGGACAGTGGAATACCTGCGATGGCCTGAATTCTCGGCTCTGGGGAATTTCTACTTACTTTCTTTTGTTTGTTTGAGCTGAAATTTCTGCTTTTAAAAAAAAAATAAGGACTGTAAATTCATGGGCTGGGTTTGGGTTTTTGTTTTATCAAAACCTCCCTTCCCCAAAAACAATCAATTATTGAATTTTAATTTTGGAAAATAAAATCGATTTTATTTCTTTTACGACAAATTTAATGATTTAAATTAAGAATAAAAAAAATATTATACTAAAATCTTTTCCATTTATCCATTTATTTCTCTTTTAACAAAAGTATTTACTAAACTTTCATCTCTCTTTATTATTCTGCAACTCAGTGTTTGTGACTTATAATAAAGATTCTTGAATAACCATATTTATCAATATCAAATTAAAATCATTGAATTTGTTCATTTAAATAAATATTTTATTAAATCAAGCTATAATAAAAATAGATATGCACATAAAAATAATCGAATACACAAAAATATCATGCAAAATTGAACATATCAGAAATATAATCTAAAAATAAATATTTTCTTTTGCACTACAAATTTATATTGATCATCCAAAAGCCATCTATACCTGCAGTTTCCAATGAATAATGGAAACATACCGATCCAAGAAGAATAAAAAGAATCATATTCCACCCAAGTTGAGGTTTCATCAGAATGGATAGGGTGCCAGAATCAGTTCTCAAGTAAATGGAAAAGCTTGGTTTCCAAAAATTGAAGCACTGGCAGTAGAAACAATTCAAGTTCATGTTCTTACAAGTTCAAATTTAGACAACTGGGAAAGTTGGGCAATCAAAATGACCAAAAAATGCTCAACTGGAATAGATTTTGCCGATTTTTGACCATCGAGGGAGGTCACGTAGCTGTCGATGAATCTTGTTCGTCATGACTCCACGACCAGCCCAGCGTATCCACATCTCATCTAGAGCTTTTGCATTCTTTAGAAGAAAGCCAATCGCAGCGATCGCCTTTTCACCACCAATAAAGTTATGGATTTGAACGAAATGAAGACAGGACAAGAAACAAAGTGGCGCCGGGTCCAATGTCCGAACCTCAGACAACCTGACCTGCACATTCATCATGATTCAGTAGCTGATGGAGGTGACAAATATGGAACTTGACAGCGAAATGTGGAGACTTGAGTTCAGAAAGTTACATCAGAGAGTCGAAGAGATCTCAGATTGGGAGCGTTGTGGATTATGTGCCAAAATCCAGCTCTGTGAAGCTTTAACTTTTCTGAATCAAATATTAAAGTGGTCAAGTTCCTGAATTCAAGCGGAATAGCAAGCAGATCAGAAGCGTGATCCAGAACCTGCGAGTAAACAAAATATTATATCACAACTGTGATTCTCGTAGGTCACGTAGAAGTTTAAGGGAAAAGGGGAAGGAAACACACATGAACAACATCAGGTGAAAGACATAAGGTTTCAACACTAGAAATTCCTTCAAGGAGCTTGTAGGAAAGCCAGGCAGGTTGCCTAGGTCTGAAAAAATCGCAATGAAGAGAAATGCACGCCTCAACCACAGAAGATTCAACGAAGCAAAATTCATTCGAAAGTGTGCCGCAGCAACTAAAATGGGCGAGATGAATTCGAAAAATCCTAACATGACAGCCACCTGAATTAGCCGGACTGCTGTCATAAGGTTCAAATATGGCCAACCGCTGAAGTTTGGGAGCACAAATAGTAACAGACACGAGATTCTTCCAATCGCACTCATCGATTTCCAACTCCACGAGGTTCGGGAGACGGAACAATTGTTGGGTTGACTGGTCATCAATAAAGGTAACCTCACGGAGCTTCAAAATCTTCAAACATGGGAGGGATATTGAAGGAGGAAGCTTGAGAGTAAAGAACATCTCTATTTCAAACTCTGTGAGTGTTTCGCAGTTAAATAAGCAACGAGGAAAAACGAACGATGATTCGGAATCACTGAGGCGGAGATATACGTCCTTGACGTTACGATTTACTGCGGCAGAAATCCATGTCCCAATCCGAGATTGATCATCCTTGGCTTCACATGAGAGATGGAATTTTTCAATAGTAGAAGGGCCACGAAGAACAAGAACCCTTTCCACAAAATCCATGAAAAGCTTTCTTTTTGGGGAATCCCCTCCATCAAAGGTGAGGTTGGGCGTGGATTTCCACAGGTTTTGCCACTTCTTTGATAATATGCTGGTCCTAATAGCTTCATGTATTGGGAGGAACGACACTATATGTTCAAGAACTTCTTCTGGTAAATTGCTAATGCTTTTTCCACCAGAATCGGTTTCCTTTCCTGCCTTCGACTTCTTTCTTTTGGTTTTGCGAATCAAAGAATTGGCCTTCATAGTTTAGACTGCACCTCAACATGAAATGAAGCGTCAGGTTGATCATCAAGACTAATTACATTCCAAAATCAACTTTACTACAGCACATTAACATGAATATATTAACTACTGCACAGGAGCATGAATATATATGATTTTTTCACATTTAACACTAAAAGAACAGAGATTATATGAAATTAAACTGGCAGCCCAGGCAAGTTAAAAACAAATTTGACCACATTTATGTGGGATCCTGGTCAATAATTTATTCATCTTTCACCAGAAAAAAAGAGACAACAATCTACCAACAAAATAATATTGTCTTGTACATAATTTTTCAAGATAATAGCATGGTGGATTCGGACTTGGTGACCCTTTAACTATTAAAAATCTAATATTATATAGATGAAGCATCTCAACTCACATTCAACGAATGATTCTATATTATTTTTCAACACAACAGTCACCACTTGTAAGAAAAATCAAATAAACAACTCAGAAAACATGCAAAATATGTTTTTCTCATGGTAATCTAGAATGC
Organism: Salix exigua; assembly: GCA_032356905.1. Lineage (NCBI taxonomy): Eukaryota > Viridiplantae > Streptophyta > Magnoliopsida > Malpighiales > Salicaceae > Salix > Salix exigua. Next base: position 8,608,035 of record CM063598.1, read on the forward strand.
CTTGGAAGGTGCAAAACCATAAAGGGAAAAAACCCTAAAGATAGAGGAGTAGAAGGGTTTGCAATGGAGACGAAAAATTACAAAAGAGTAGAAACAGAAGCCGACAGTGAGATATTGTGTTTTTCGTTCGCTAGGGCAGGAGGGCAGCACAAAAGAAGTTCCTTTTATAGGCAATTAAACTGTAGAGGAAAAGAAGAGGAAAATAAAGGGAATTAGTTTTTTGTTTGGTCCTAGGAAAGTGAGAGTTTTCTTTATTTAGATATATTGATGAGAAATTATATAAGAAAAAAAAACAATTTTTTAGAGGATTCGATGAGCAATATTCAATCAATTATTTATATTTCTTTCTATTTGGTGCGAAGATTTTACATATTAATTGATTGTTTTTTTAATCCAGTTGAGATTATTTTTTAAATTTTTTTATTTAAAAAAATATTAGGATGATATTTTTTTATTTTTATATGGACTAAACGACGATTGACAATTTAATCTGAATATTATCACTCGTCTTAAATGAAATGTATATTTATATTATATTAATATATATATATATATAGAATTTATATATATAAAAATATAAATAGCATTAATATAAATGTACATACTTAAAATATATTTATTAATTATTTTATTTTTTTATTAATTAATAGGTAATAATAGATGCCTGATACCCAATAAATAATTTATCAGTATTTAAATATTTTTGCTAGATAAATAATATAGAGTATGAATATCAAAATTCACATATACTTAATCAAATCTATTATGAAAAGTAAATATATTTTAATACATTTTTTAATAAAAAAAATATTTAAAAAAAATAAGTGATAGCAACAAACAGGAGAGGCAAAGGAAAATGGAAGAGAGAAGAGAATGAGAAAAGAGTGGAGGAGAAGGGAAAAGAGGCGGAGGTGAGAAGATAGAAGGAAGCGATAGTTGTTATGTTGGTGGTGGTGGAGGAGGAGGAGGAGGAGGAGGAGGAGGAGGAGGGGAGGAAGGAAGGAAATAGAAGAGGAGGAAATTATCGAAATAAAAGGTGAAAACTCGGAATTGATGGAAGGACAAAAAGGATCAAAGTGAAACATTACATAACTTATAGGGACGATAATATACAATAGCCAGCAAATAAATTCATCCTCTCCTCACTCTCTCTCATCTCCTCCTCCTCTCCCTCTTGACAAATTTTAATGATCCACTCAAGCTCAACAGAAGTGGAGAATCAAGTGAAGGAAAGGAGCTCGGATTGAATTGGTATTCGATTTCTTTCTCTCTCTTTTGATTTATAATTTTCTCTTGTTTTCTTACTTTTCCATTTGATTCAAAACCCATTTTGTGGCTTCTGAATTGAAATTTGAAGAGACTAATATTTGATAATTGATTCGATTGCAATTGATAGATTAGATTGGATCAGGACAGCTCATTTTGTTTCAACAGGTCAGAATCAATTATTTTGCAGGAGGAAAAAAGAAAGTGGATTTTCAGATGATGAGAGTGCAAAGCCTATCTGAAGGGGGCATAGCAGAGGTGCCACCCCGATATATCCAGCCCCCTGAGGACCGACCGCCCATTCATGATGACGTCAAAGTAATAGATAACAGGGATGAAGACAATGTCCCCATGATTGATGTTTTTGGGTTCGACTCGGAGCGGAGGGATGCTGTTCGCAAAGTAATTGGCGATGCCTGCGCCAAATGGGGTGCCTTCCACGTTTCCAACCATGGAGTTCCATTCGAATTGCTGGACCAGATTAGAGGTGTAGGGTTATCTTTCTTCAAAGACTACCCCGTCGAAGATAAGCTCAAATATGCCTGTGATCCCAATTCTCCTGCTTCTCAGGGGTATGGCTCTAAGATGCTGCGCCCTGAAGCCGAAGCTGAAACTTCAACTGTTTTGGACTGGAGGGACTACTTCGATCACCATACCCTACCACTCTCTCGCCGTGACCCTTCTCGCTGGCCGCACTTCCCTTCCAATTACAGGCAAGTTGTGGCGCGTTATAGCGATGAGCTCAAAATGGTTGCACAGAAGCTGCTGGGGCTTATATCAGAGTCTCTGGGACTGCCAACTTCTTGCATTGAGGATGCTGTCGGGGAATTTTATCAAAACATTACTATAAGCTACTACCCTGCTTGTCCTCAACCGCATCTTACACTGGGTCTTCAGTCCCATTCTGATATGGGTGCCATCACACTTCTCATCCAAGATCATGTCGGGGGCCTTCAGATTTTCAAAGACTCCCAGTGGATCACTGTCCATCCTCAATCTCATGCTATTCTTGTTATACTGGCTGACCAAATGGAGGTAATTGAACCATTACTGATGTTTTCATTTTCCGCTATAAACATGCTTTTTTCGTTCTCTTGTTGGCTTAGCTGCAGTTTTTTCTTAATTTTTTCCCATCGTTCTCTAACTAACTCGGACAGGAATACGATTAGCTGTGTTTATGTGTCTGATTCATTTGAAGCTTTTGCTTAATTATGCTAGATAACAAAACAAAATCAAGAGTGAAAAAGGATGCGTTTTGATTCTCATGTCTCATGCAAGTTTCCATTTTTCGAGCTTTTCGCAATCATGCGGGTTCCTGTAAAATCTTGAACCTATCCTTGTGGAATCTCTATTAACATGCTGCCACATTCTTAGCCTGTGACAAACGGTCAAAACCAATGGCTCCTGTATAAACCACCTTGTATTTCTCATGAAAAGTTTTCTACTGTAGCTCTTCCGTATGTAATAGTTGGAGTTTGAAAGGCCATAATGATGGATATCTCTTCACCCATTTGAGCTCTGATCAGTACAAAATCCTATATCCATTAATGTACCACCCGTGTTCAGTCTTTTTGTTGCTTTAGTCGATATACACTTTGATTAAAAGTTTAATGGGAAGCACTTTGCCTGTAGATTATAACCAATGGGAAGTATAGGAGTGCTCAACATCGAGCCATTACAAATTCCAGCAGTCCACGGCTCTCGGTTGCCACCTTTCATGACCCAGCCAAGACGGCGAAAATATCCCCTGCTTCTGAGCTAATTAGCAACTCATGTCCACCCAAGTATCGTGAGGTTAAGTATGGAGACTATGTGTCATCATGGTATACCAAAGGCCCAAAGGGGAAACGGAACATTGATGCCCTCCTCATCAATTCTTAGATCTTCCCTGGTGTTGACCTTTTCATTGTTCTTGATTTGAGGGGAAAAGGAATTTATTAGGATAAGCATATGCCTTTACATTTAATCTTTCCGTTTCATTGTTTTAGTGTTCCTCCATGGATGTCTTTAATGGTGTTTCTCCTTTATTTATTTTTGGGATTGGCAGTTTTTCTTCTAATTTTTTTTTCTCAGCTGCTCTGTTCCTCGGAAGGTTGTTTTTCCTCTTTTCATAGAATATTTTGATCCCATAATTTTACATGTAATAAGAATTACACCCATATTTGTTAATATAAAAAGGCTGGAAATCTAAGAATTTGGTTGGCTCAAATTGACAAAATTCTTTTGTATATATTATAGTCATGCAAGATATAAGGGATCTTAGGGCTTGTGAGACGGGCAACATTTGGTTGCTCATGGAATTTCAAGACTCGTGTCGCTTGGGATGTTAGTTAACATTTTGAGCTCTTCGAAAAAAACCCAGCATGTTTAAACATTGTTGTTGTATCATATTTGTACTGAAAATTTGCCTAAATGTATGTACTATCAAAAGATCAAACACCTTTTTGACTCTGATACACTACCAAGTGCAAACAAACTTTTTCAGAGATTCCTTGACTGATGGTTTCAGCCACGTAACATAGGTAGAAAAAGTATTTTGTAAATTAATACAGTTAAAAAAAACTTAAAAGAAAATAACATCGGGTGATTGTATTATTTCTCGAGGGGCTTAAGAAAACTATAGTTTAGTAAATTTCGCAATATCATAGCTTTTAATCATTTAGTTAAAGTTTTAATAAAATATTCTAAAAAACCTATTTTTTTATTAGATTAACGTTTCATGAGATTAAATCCAAAAAGACGATTCAAATATAGCTCAGAAGTTACAATTCAGGATTATCTATATTTGGCTTATATTTGTTTTCTTCTATTTAACTTGGAACTTTTAATTTAATTAAAAAAAAATATTCTTTCCTATAATAAATTACGATACTAGCTTTGATATGTAACTTTAGAGCTTCAACAACCTTGCTGTGTAATTTACTCTCAACAGTAGTACCTAAGCTGTGCTAATTTTTCTTTTCTGAACTATGCTATGCTAGTTTACAATACATTTTAGTCACTTGAAAGAAAACTAACCAGCGTTATCTTGGAAGTCTACCAGTGAACAACACGTGTTCCATGGAAAATATAATTTAGGCAAAGTTCAATAAAATAAAATAAAATAAAAATAAAAAAGCCTGCTACTCGAAAGCTTATAGAATTAATCCAGTGAGTGTTAAATAATAATCCCAATCCCCATGTATTTTGTTCTTCTCTTTACATTTTGCATGGTTTCAAAATAAACATGTAAACTCACAACACAATGCACATTGGTACGAAACCCTTAAATGCACTAAAAGAATTTAGGACCACGGTTTGTGAATTAGCATGCAAGTAGTGAGCACCTCCTAATGGATTAGCAAGTACACGAGATTTGAAAAAAAACAATACACCGAACACAGTGGTTATATATACGAAACATGAAATACTTGCACATCTTCACCGACAAAAAATACAACTAATGATATACGAACATACCATGGTAGTAGTGGAAACAGATAATGTTACAACAACGTCATAGTTCTGCAAGAATGGCCGGGATGTAATGAGATAACTCTGCGGTGAGCGATTGAAATCCGTTCACAAGCTGCGTGTGGAAATCTTGATCTTCCTCTCCAATCAATCTAAAATGTACACGAATGGCGCGCTTGCAAACAGCCATGAATTCAAGTAAGGCAGCAATGAGCTGCTGCAGTTCTTGAGAACGCAACCTTGTAGCAGGCTCGCCTGACAAGAAGGCTGTGCACACACTTAATACTCCGCTGTTTACCTGTAACAAAGCAGTTTGCCATCAGAAAAGAAAATTTTGCTTGGCCATGGGGATGAATGGTTGGAGAACATAATAAAAAGAAAAATTCTAAATCTTTTTAGTTGAAATATGGAGGAGATTGAAGAAATCCAACAGGCAACTCACTTGCACTGCAACACTGCCTTGGAGAATTCTCTGCAAACTTTGGAGACGTGGAAGTTGATCTCCTTCAGAGCTGCGGGGCTCCTCAAGCTCATTTCGTAAGGCAGCTGTTCGAGTTTCAATCATTCCAATTGCATTCTCGACTGGTGAGAATTCAAGAGATTCAGATTTCATTACCAGGAGCCTGTTCACCAGAGCAGGGAATGAGCCTTCAGTTTGAAGAACTGTCCTCCTCTTCCATTGGTCTTCCAATCCACCTTGGGTTTTACCATTTTTTGTAAATGGAGTGTCAAACAAGAAGCGGTCAAAGACACGTGCCCGAACAGTTCCAGTGGAAAGAGAAAAGATCCTTTCCCTTCTGCTTCCTAAATCTTCATCTTCCATGACTGGATCAACAGCAGTTATCTGCAGGTAGCAGACTCCAGGCTGCAGCTCGTCTGCCTTCACATGCCTAGAATCTGGAATAATATGCAAAGTGTGATTGTCGTCCATCCTAGACTCATAAATATGACTAAGTTTCTCCATTATGTCACCTAGGCGTACATCACGGGGCTCTCGGTATACATATTCCTTCCTATCTAATTTCCCAAACCTTTCACCATAAAATCCCACCCTATAGTATGTGGCATCAGTGAACGGAATTGGGCTTGATTCCTGCTCCAGAATTGATTCGTAGATATTAGTAAGCAATGTGTGGCATTTAGCCAGCTGCCCATATGCCCTTCTACTTTTATAAACTGGTATAACAAGCTCCAGAATGTTTGCACAGAAATGAAAAAGCTCAGCTTGAGAGAAAAGCTTGTTAGCAAGCTGTAGATATTTTACAGCAGAGTCCACTGTGAGCTTTGAAGAACCATACCCCTCTACCTCAGCTGCAGATGCCTCAGAAGTGATCTCACTGCTGACCATTGGGCAAATTTTACGTAAAGAGATCACATGATCTTTGCTCCACACACCATCATTCCTAACCACAAGAGCCTACAATGATTAAAGTAAATCTATTAGTTGAAAAGGGATAACATGTAGACAACCATCACTTCATGATCACAAACTCATCTTTCCAGTTGTCCACTACACAGCTAGAAAATATCCATCATAAACTGCCAATCATGGAGGAATCTTGAATCAATTTACATAATTCGGTTTGGTTTAAATAAAATTAGACTCAATTGAATTGAATGATTCAAAAAAATATATATGAAATAGATGGTTTGAGAGTATTTGTGCTAATTGCAAATTGATTTCTCCAGATATCACAAAAGGTAATAACACTCAACACTAAATAAACCAAAGATGCTATCAAGTACTGCCTGGACAAATGCTCTATAATCACTGTTTTCCGTCTAACTAATAATGAGAATATTGATAGGTTGAAGAAAATTACACCAAAATATAAATACTTTTACTCAAATTTTAAGTGGCTATAAAAATTTTCATCAGGTGAATTGGCTTCTCCAATAAGTAAATATTTTGAGACAGGATTTGGAACAATCAGTATGCGTTTAGCTTTGGGTACAGTTCTGACAGACTCGACATTTTAAAGAGCAAAATGGCAACTCACTGTCAACAGAGAGCAGAGTAAAAAAAAACTGTAAAAGATGCAAAAGATAAATTCAGAATATGTCAAAGCAGCAACAAATTAAGTCATTAACAAGTCTTGGGTTTTGGCAGCTTAGAAGATATTTAGGACAAGAAATTGTTTAAGCATATTGTGTGAGTTTCTCTCGGTTACATCTCGGTTGTGTGCAACAAAATGAAAGGGCAATCTAATTTATTCATTTAGTTGCAACCACACAGATTAGTAATTTACCTGCATTACAACACCAGCAACAGCCACGGCACACTGTGCAGCTTCGGCCCAAGATTGCATTTCCTGATGCGCGTCACATAAATGCAGTAACCACATTATGTGAAGATCAGGAACAGGAGCAAATGCCATCGCTAGTTTATAGAAGCTCTCTGCAGCAGCATATCTATCCATAGTCATTACAGAACCCTGTTAAGAAAGTCAAGACAGATGATTTTGTCAGAGCAACAGCATGTAGTCATACATCTGGCATGCATTAGTGTGTCAAAGAACCAGTTAACCCAAAAGCTTAAGTTATTAGGTAAAGCTTTGATAATGGTTTTATATCTCTCTAATACACTCCCTTAAGTGAAAGCCTTTTGAGCCCGAAACTTCCACATGTTCACCGTTACCTTATGCTTAATTTTATTAATTAGAATAGAGTCGATGAGATTCAAACTCGTGACAGTTTGGTCTTCAATATGATTTCTTGTTAAAAAACTATTACAATCCAAAAAATTAAGCTATTAGGTGAAGCCCGGAGAATGGTTTTATATTAGGGTAAAACTCATCCCAATTCATTGGGAAAAGAACCATATAATCCAGGGTAATTACAGAAATGAAAACAGCTTAAGCAAGAATGTGCTAGGGGTTACAACAAGGAGGATTGGGAGAAAACGTTGCCAACACTACTTGCTTATATGCCCAATCCCACCAATAAATTCTGTATGTGTATAAAATGACCAGTCTCTGAATGAAAAGCTGATACAGAGATTAACTTACCAAGAGTGCATGTTCAAGGCTAGCATCAAGGGCCAGGATAAGGCAGTCAGAGAGATATTTCACCTCACTCCAGGACCACCTATTCTCTGCCAACTTTTCTGGAACCGCCACCAGAGCACTTTCAGGAATTCCACATTCCTGTAGTAGGTCAGGAGTCTTCAACTCATCTGCCATATCCTCCAAAGACTTGCGAAGACGTCTTGCTTCACCACTCTCCTCTAGCATCCCATCAGACTTCATCTGAGTCACTTGCACATCAGACATCAGCTCTGACAATGTGATAGTCAGCATGACCCTCAACCTTGCTGTTTGCATGAAGTAATAGAAAGCGCTCTGCAAGCACAGAAGAAAATAACAATTGATGTTATATAGGTTGAAAATTACAACATATGCAGCAAAGCAAAGCATGTAAAAAAGCATACCCTGACAAGAATCTGGAGGCCAATAACAGCTCTTTTCTTGACACTTTCATTTCTAAAAACTGCAAGCCGAAGAAGATGGAAAGCAACCTGCTTTAAGAAACGATCGTTCTCCCTGGCCATTAATGTTGCCCCATGAAGATCAAAAACGTTGTTAAAGACAGGAAATAGAGCTTTCCAAAAAGACAATGGTTGATTTCGAGAGAAGAAGCTCGTAAATGTGGCTGTGAGGCAATCAAGTTTCCCATAATCGGTAGCAATACTATGGGAAGCTGCCATCACAGAAAACTTTTCAGTTATTTCCAGAACCTGAAGACTCACAGCAGCACTCAAGTTTTCTTCCCAAAGCTCCTGAAGTAAATGCCAAAGCTATCAGCTGGCTAAATTATTGGTCATATACAGAAATATAATGTTTTGAGAAAAAAATAGGGCCTGTTGCAGTATGAGAACAAGCACATGAATTCTCCACAAGAATGTACCAGTTTTTGTCTCAATATTGGATGCAAGGACTCTCTAAGTGCTTGGGCTGAAGCTCCAATCCTGGAAGATTGTGCCTGAGCAAGTGCTTCTCTCAAGGAATATGGCTGGCTGGGGGAGCTTAATTGGGAATTCACTCTCTGCCACAAATATCCATTATCAGGTGTACCCTGAGGCTGCACAAGAAAAAAAAAAATTAATAGGATATATAAATTTTGCCTTCTAAAACTTCAAACACGTGAAAAAGCACTAGCTTTTAAACCGAGGGCAAATAAAATTTAACCTACCCTGACTTCTTGCCGTGATGCCTCAGACAGATAATTGTTGATTGCCGGAGAGAGCCTGTCAGAGTACTTGGGAGAAGCAGGTCCATCCCCAACAGGACTGCGAGAACTAGATCCCATAAGCATGCCATCAGCAGGTTTTCTGTGCTGTAAACACATAGTGCAGAATCAGCAACATACATAGAAGAATAGAGAAACAATAGCCAAAGAGAAGCACCCCCAAGGGGTTGCATGCAAACCTTAACATACTTAAATTTGATAGCCTAAACTACAGTCATTGCCTAGCACATCGATTTAAAGTTTTCAACCTAGTTTGGGAGTGATCCTTATTTGAGTAACTGTTAACCCCATAATAGTTGCTACTTAACCCTATGGCTTTTTCTCTAAGGTTAGGTTTTCCTTATCCTTCTATATTTTTTGCCTTTTTTGACAGGTGAAGCCCTCCCTAATAAACTGCATTGGACCCTGAACAAATCAAGAAAAGCTCTAGGACTGAAAGTTCTAACTCCTCAAAATGAGATACTTGGAAAGCAAAAATAGTCAAGACACTCCACTGTGTCAATTTTCTTTTCAAGGATTTATATTTTTTCCCTATCTATGCTGATGGCCAAAAAGTTCATTATCGGCATGATCCTAGTTATCTCACTTGTTTTTGCATGTGCTGCATGTTGCCCAATTCAAACTAGATATTGTTCAGAGGCACATAGATGAATGAACTAACTCAAACTAGATAATTCTCCACACCTAGACTAAAAAATATGTTCAGCTACCAAACACAAATACCAATGTCTAGAAACACGAGAAGAAAAGAGACGAATTCAGATAAATAGCAACCTCAAAAAGAACAAGGCATTCCTCCATGAGTTTGAAGAATAATCTAGTCCGAGCAATGCTTTGCTGCCACGCCTTAACAAGCGATGTATCATCCAGATTGCGCATGATTTGCAAAATAACAATTAAAACTTCACGCTTTTCAACAGCATTTAGGTTGTAGAAGACAGGCATCTCATCCAGGATCTGCATAAACGACATATTATTAACTCAGCGATCCATGGGGTGATCAGAGCAAATATCAGCAGGCAGAACAGTACAACCTATATAAATACATCTTATCCCATTTCACCTCTTCTAAGACTTTAACAGCACCAACAAGACAGACAAGCTCATTAATCATGAATTTCTACAAATTTGCAAAGACATCTAAAGGCCTGGACTATATGAAGCCAGCACTTGAACCCAACTTCCATCAAAAGATTTAGAAGTAATCTCAATTAAGAAAAAATGAGCCATTTGTATCATCCTTCCAATTGTTCACATGCTCAAACCATTGATACCAAAAAACATATCAAGATTTACATGAAAGAGTTTCAATCAATGGTTTATCGGTGCAATTAAGAACATAACCATTACGTCTTCAGCTGAAGGCAGTTTCTTAGTCCTTCTGAGGGGAGAATGCAATTTTTTTCAGTATTTCTAGACATTTTAAATGTGTCCAGAAAAGCATGTCCGTATAGGTGGGTTTTTGACTTCTTACTTGGATGATAATGTCTTTCAGACTCCATAACTCACCATCTGAAATATGTCTACAGAATACCACATTGATACACAACCTGCTGAAGATGGTCAAGACTCCATATATTCATTAATTTGTGGATGCAGAAAAAAAATATATAGATGGCAGTCCAAGTGTTGTGCACAGAACCAGAACAAAATTGTGATGTTTGTTACAAAACTTTTGATTGTCAACATGCTTTACCCTTCCTCCATTAATGAGCATCATCTACCTTGTTTTGAATAACTAATTTCTGAGGTATTAGATACATAATATTCTGGCATCAGAACAGCCATCTCATCAAGTGGCTCTGCTTGTCATTAGATCTTCATCAGGGCAATTTTTATCAGCTACATTATCAATGAATGAAGTGGTCATTATAATTCTTGAATGCCTCTTTGAATAGGTAACAGTATATTCTTGACCAGGGGATTTAATTCAAAAGAGAGAATTTAAAAAATGATATTGTTTTCAATACTTTTTAAGCCATCCCTCATTCCCAGAAGAACTGTTTTTCAAACCCTTCGTAAGAGACCTGAACATTTATTGTTCTTCCATGCATGCTTGAAATAAAGTTTTATAAGACCTTTCTCTGATTCCGTGTCACTGGATTTCCTTACCTACTTTGCAATTCTCATGTGTGATGATTTCATAGTGATCTGTTTATTTTACTCTACACATAGAGATTGTAGGAACATGTTCACTTCTGGACATGTAATTATGATTAAACCATGAGGCATATTGAGAGAATCATGCTTTAACTTCTCTTAATTGGAACAAGGTAAATTATTGCTTCAGCCACTCAGTTCATTTGTGAATGTAAACTGAAGCACCTGTAGCTATATCATATAATTCCATCTCACCATTATCTACAAAGAATGTTTCATTGGTTCTGACAAATGCTCTTCAAGAAACTTTGCTTTTAAAGATCTTTCTTAGTAAACAAACCACTGGCCCTTCAAAGAGGAGTTGTGTGTTATTTTGAAATGACCCATTATGGTAAGAGAAACACTTACTCAGGCACCAACCTCAATAATCAGTAGCCAAGGAGATTATGAACAGAAACTTGGTAAGAAGTCCTGACAACCAAAGCTAAGTTGTACAATTCATAGTCCATGCTAAATAATTGTTAAGAAACCATCTCACCTAAAAGCTTAAGCTGTTAAGTGAGACTCCATAATATGATTTATATTATTCTCTAACAATAATTAGAGTACAGAACCCTCCTAAGTCCCTAACAAGTACTAGCATGTAAATACTTGAATATACAGCTCATACACTAGCAGGAAAACATAAGAGCACAATTTTCCTTCTCTGACTCTTAATTAGAACACTTGAGTGCCACCAAACATTTAAAAAAAAAAAAAACAGTTAAGCAATCGAAAAGTGTAATCACAAGGTTCTACAGAACTAAAATGAGCAACCAAGATTCCCACATGATTGCACAAGAAGATATTATATTTGACTATGAACTTGAGGTAAGGCAGAAGTGATTGGATTTTCTATAAATAAGCAAGAGTTTTATAATGGTAAGAACCTGGCCAACAAGTGGAAAATATAGCTGAGCAATGTATAGTTTATCTTCAGGCTTTTGGTATCGAGCATCAAATTCATGCTTGCAAAGCAGTACTACTAAGATTCTGGCTGCCTGCATGCACCAAAACTCAGTGCCATGAGAATATATAGAGGTGGCAATTGCCACAGATAAGTAAAATACCAATTCTGCATAGAGGTACTGTTGAAGAAAGTGTACACACAAGATATAATATTCAGATGAAGTAAAGGGCACTTAGTTGATCTGCACTAAACTCACCTTTGACCGTTGAGATAGCTCATCATGATCCCAAGTAAGGAAAAGCTCTTGTATCAAAACAGACGCAAGGTAGTTTCTACAACACAAACAAGAACACAATCAGACATCCAGTGCTACAAATCCCTAATCGGTCACTAGATAGCATCTACCCTTTTTCTTTTCGGAGAAAGAAGATTCCATCCATATTGAGTGTTAAAAATGTATGTTGCAATCCTACAAAGGTGCAACATGACACTGACAGACATCTACACTTATAAGCAGATTGACAAATGAAGCAACGGAAAGGAAAACAATAAAACTATATGAAAAGAAAACAAGCCTACGCAATACAGAGTTCGCATAATTTATTTTGTATGAAGTAGCTAAATAATCAATCAACAAGAATTTGATTAACAAAATACCCGAGGTGCCTCTCCCCAGCATTTCCACAAAAAAGATCAAGATCGCATTATTTGCAAACAGGTTAGCTTGCAGTCACAAATTGATCAGCGTACCCAGATAAGCTTGTCAAGGTATTTGCTTAAATGTCTGTAAGTAAGAGCATAAGTATGTATGTGTGTGTATAAAGTATTAAGGTATTTATATGTTAAAAAATAAGAAAACTTGGTTCTAACAACTAGTTAGGTAATTGAAGCCAACTAAAAGAAAAATGATAGCACAACACAAAAAGAAGGTGAGCTAATGAGATGCAGACTTCACTCAATTTATTTTGCATGATGTACCAGGGTAATCAATCAAGAACAATTAGATTGATGAAATACCTATCCGAAGGATCCCTCCCCGGCATCTCCACAAAAAGATCATGATCACATATGATTTGCAAAAAGGTAAGCTTGCAGTCATGAAGAACTGATTGGCATACCCCAGAAAACTTGTCCAGGTACAAGGACACCTGTAGCAGATTGCAGATAGTAAGAGGTATAAAAAGTTATAACATCAGCAAAAGTCCAAGCTTTTGGGACAAGTTGTCTTGTCTTATAAATTTTATATTAGGTAGGGTGCAAATTGTACCACAATTCTGCATATCCTATATATTTGTTGAAGGATTAGTAGATCGCTATTACATCCACATATCAATATAAGCCTAAGTAGCCTTGAGATCACAAGATGGACTATTGAATCAATATAAGCCTAAGTAGCCTTGAGAGTCACAAGTTGGACTACAAAAAAATTAAATGTTCTAATCTAAGTCTGAAGATATGGTTATTGCTTCTGCTTGATCATAATCCATTTGACACCCTTTTCCTGTTGTCTTCTACAGGCCTAAATAGCATATCCTACTTCCACTTGTCACAGCCATTGTTCATTTCTCAGAAACCCAATTGGAATAAGAAGCCCTGAAAAACTAATTATCCACATGAAAATTTCAACCTACCTTATTCCCTGCCCACACTCAAGATAGCAGAAGATTTAGATCTCTACTTCCTAGGCACATGATGCATTCCTAGTATGTTGTAAGCATATAGTATTCTACAAATTTTCATGTCTTATCAGGGGTGGCATGTAGAGTGCTTTTGGGGGGACCTAGGCCCAAAAGTTTTACAACATTACACTCGTGTCTTAGCATATAATTTAATGAAACTTTCCTATTCTATCATTATCCAGTGCCAATATTTCACTTTCATTCTGCTTGTCCACCTTCATGGACAAAGTTTAGCAGAGATATGATCATGGGCATTTTGTCATTCACATGAAACCCTTCAAGCATACAAGTCGTCATGTTAAGTGCATGTTCAGTGATCCATATTTTATAACTGAAACTAGATATACATAAATGCCAGAGAACTTAGTGTTAAAAGGTATAAGTAATGTTAAAATGCTGATTTAGATATTATATTTCAGCAGTAAACATACCAACTCAAAAACTTGACGAGGTTCAATGATTGACAAAAGATCATAGCAGAAGAAGGCCAAACTGCTATTCAAACGTTTTGCTAAGCTTAAACCCTTCTTACAACGCTCATGAACTTCTGTAAGAAGGCAATCATATAACTGCATTATACATCTGAACACACCTTCTTTCAATTGCATCGGTGGAACATCTTCACCTACATCACAAAAGGAAATACAATAAAAGGAGAGGAACATAAGATAAAAATTACAAATATAAAATCTAAGTTAATTTCAAGCAAGATCATTTTGTATTGAAATGGCAGGAACCCTATTGCATTTAATTAATATACCTAATGGAAGACTATGATAGAAAAGACGAGCTTGCTCCAATGCCATTGACTTCACAATAAGCTCAAGGAAAAACCATGCCATCGCCAACACATCATCATATACTGGTCCAACACGATAGCCTTTAGCCTGCAGTAGTCATAAATTTGAAAAGTTCTGTAAGGAAAAAAAACAAAAGGAGAGGGAGGGGGGCAGGAGTAGATGCATAAACACAAAGAGATGACTTTGCTCCTAGGCACATCTTGCAATAAATGCAGCATCCAATGAATGTGCTATATGCTCTGATCCAACATTGGATGCCAGAATCAGTTGTGTCATTAACACCAATAGATTTTGTAGAATCCACTGATTGTATTAGCCAGTGAACTGCACTATCAATAAGAGCATAAACATATCATTTGGTCAAATTGAGGAGGTGGAGTGTCATCACTTAGCTTTATTCCGACAAATTCTAAAGAGCACTATAATCTACTTGAAATATCACAAGGATGTTAGAGGCCAGAAAAAAAAAAAGTACCAAGTAGAGAAAGATGATGAATACAGAATCTAAAAACAGCAATGTATTCCAGTGACAACAAGCCACGAACCTTTCTAAAATTAACAAAGAGCAGGCTAATAAGTTGCCTTGGGCCCAGGGACCCAAAACTAGCCAAAAAACTAGAACTCATAGCAAAAATATTCCCTAAATAACAGTAAAAAAAGACTAATTTATACAAGTATAAATAAACTGATAATAATCACCTTCCTTGTGCTTCATCAATTGGACTAAAGTGGGTAAGATGATGGAACAATAAAAACATCAAAACTGATGTTAATACAACTACATCATAAACACATAATTGAAAGTCATAACGTTTAACACTATTTTGCCAAACACCAACATGTGAGGTTCACATTCTTTTCTAATATACAAGGTAATTGTGCATCATTGTCAAACCCAACAATGGTGATTGGAAATGCTTACAAACCCCTGCAAATAAAACTAGAAGGATATTAAAAATAAATTTGATTTAATATTTAGTGTTCTGATACCGAGCACATAAGAGTGTGTGTGGGAAATTTACAAGGCTCCAAATAATATAAATGGAATAAATGTCATTATCCTAAAAAATTTAACAAGTTATCTACATCTATCAAGACCAGGAGAGAGTATGTGCACCACAGTTAGATAGATGATGTTAACTAAGAAACGAAGGATGATCATATGACCAGTTGACGACCCCTACCAGCAAATGCAAGAATTGTGAAAGCAGAGACAACTGACCTTGCTACGAGCCAGACTCCCCCACACAGTAGACAAACCAGGATAAACAGGCGGTTGACGACCACCAAAGTCATCAAAAGCATAATCAACATAGTTAACAAGAAAACGATTTCGCTCAGTGTCATCAACTGACTCTTGCTGCACCCTACAAAATGAAATGCAATCAGATGTTAAACCATGCAAAGGCTAGTTTTTATGGAAAGTTTGTTTTTCTAAACAAATTGCTTCAAATAAGTAAATTGCTCAAAACTGGAAAACACAGAATCAAATCTCTTACAAGTTGACATCGCCAAGATCAGGAAAAGATGGACATATAAATCTAACAAAACTAATATTGATTTAAGATTATCAGCAATTGAGAAGTTCTCCCTGCTTTTATTTAGGCAGGCTAAAAAACTTGAGAGGCATACATTTCTGATACCTGTTTTCAACACGTCATATTTTACATGAGCTCAAATTTCTGCACTCAAAGAACATTCTAGAGGATAAATGATGTAGCCCCAATGTCAAACTCGTAAACATTAGAAACAAGCATACCTCGTTAGGATATTAACCATGGCCCTGAAGGCTGCTACCTGAAAGAAAAGGGGGGAAATAAAGAATAAGATAGGCACTGCACAATCAGGAGCATGGGTAATATAACATGAAATCACAAATTAAAAAAGACCCCCAAGCAAAAAATCATATGAACTAGTTAAAATGGCTTTATATCACAGCCACATTTGTAATAACTGTTGCGAACGATCCGTTACATTTTTACAAGGGTTGTTTATTAGCTGCAAATACCACAGGTGTGAATTTATTAATGATAGAAGGCACTAAGATCCGTTACATAAAATAAACTACGGTTCCATATCATGGATCTATTGCACTGGTTATAACACTCATTATTTAATGCCATTACATAATGACTATTACTGATATCTAAAATATGTAGTTAAAACAACTCAAGCAAACATACACAGTGAGTTCCATATCAAGATATACCTGTAAATATCCTACTTGAATTGGTTAAATTACCTGGAGAGTTTCTCCACCACTACCAATAAGATGGAGAAGCATATTCAAAATTGGGTGGAGAAACTGAAGCAAAGCGGTGGAATCAACATTCTTCAGACTATTAATGGCCTGCATGATATCCACAAACATTCAAGTCAAGCCACAGCATACACACCCTATATTCACACAGTAGAATTGACTGATAAGACAACTATCCATGAGTTTCCTTGCTTGTGATATTGTAAACCAAATTAGTACTGAAAAATTTTGAGGAATACCTCCAGAAGTTCAGATCCCCAAGGCGGACTAGTACGAAGAGTGTGCCTATCATATTCAATAAAAAAATCTCTAATGCGCTCATTGATGGGATACAGAGACGAGCATAGTCTCAAGCGCAATCTGAAGACATTTTTTCCATCTTCCAAATAATCCAGCCTCTCCTATAAAAGATTGGGAAGAAAGGAGTATAAAAGGTAAATCATCACTTAATAGTATATATAAAGATTTTGCATTTGAATAAAGAAGCAAGAATGAGATTGGCATTTATGTGTTTATGACATAATCAAAGAATCAACATGAAAACTTTTCCCTAGAAATCATGAGGTTCAATCAAATTTACAAGAAAGCAATAAAAAAAAGAGTAATCAAAAGTGAACTTTCCTTAAACAAAAATAAATCAGAAAGTGAATTATTTCATAAAAATACACAAAGTAGAGATTTGATACCAACATTATTAGTCCAACATTGCACTCCAAACATACCTTTCCCATTTCCTGGAGATAATGTGGAACCAGCTCTCTCATTATTGGCAAAGAAATTTCAGATCTCAACCTGAGTAAAATCATACTTAAAATAAAATGACTGAATGTTCTAAAACCTTAACAAATTTACAAATAAATAGCAAGAAGAAATGATCGTGTCAAACATAGTGTCAAGCCATTTTCTAAGTTTGAATGTGTAATCACAAGAAGGGTGAAGAAGAGCAAACCTAAACCTCAAATAATTATTCAAAAAGAGCAAATTTGGGACCAATATCATATCTAACTACAAATAAGTGAAAGTTTAACTTTAAGCGTGATATCATAAGGCTAACAATTAGTTTTCTTGTTGTCTAGACTCAAAGATGTTCGGTAGAACCAGACCAGATATTCAAGTAGGCAAGGCTTCATCAATGGTCAGACTACTGGCCCGTGCATATTATAGACATGATCCAAAAAGATAAAAGGTATTTTCATAACTTAGGAAAATGTATGAAGGTAACTACTATGCAGATGAATTACAGTTAGCAATCCTCATATATTCATTTCAATGTCGAACAAGCAACATACTAATCATAGTCAAATTGAGATTCTCCTTTGTTTCAAAGAATAGGCTGTCATGTTAGGCCAATCCAAACCATTGATTTGAACTCAATGATCAGAATTCCACTTCAAAATATTAGTGGGTGGTTACATAATCTTTTGAATAGATAGTTACATCATGTTCTTTGGAACCAGAGAGGAGCCAAATCCTAGAATGTAATATACAGTGTTTATGGTTGTGGAAAATTAAGAAATCAAGAAGCTGTTACAATAGAAAATCAGAAGAAAAGCTAAATATAACACCATTTACATACTGCGAATGTGTGGATAATGGAAGCACTGCATATCCGATAACCACCTAGAAAGAGAAAGGATATGAAGTCATTTCACCATGATACCATTTAGAACACTGCCAAAAACCCGTCAAAAACACGCAATGGAGTATAGTAAACTGAAACTTGACATTGATGGGAAATAACAACAATGAGGATTTAAAGCAGCATTCAATATACAGTCCACTGTAAAAATCAAGCTTTACAGGGATATCTTGCAAAAACATAGCACATGACTTTAATTATAAATGGCATGTTAAAAAAACTTAGTTTCAACTTGACTGAATCAAGTGAGGATCATGGAAAATAAGTTCTTGTATTCCAGAATATGCTTTTCTACTTGGTTACAACAAATAGAGAAGAATAAAGACCAATGTTGCACAAACTATTATATCTCTGTTATGTTAGTTGGGGCAAAAGATACTTCTCAATATATGTTTTGCCTGGAGAAGATGAAGCAATTTTTTGAAGAGCATAAGGAAAATTAAAACTATCTATTTATTACCTAAAATAGTAGAATGGTATTTAAATTAAATCAATCTATTAAACAACTTTTATCCACCAGTTCTATTTTTTCAGTCAGTTCTCCAGCAGTACAAACAGAATAGAAGAATGGAATATGAATTTTTGTTTCAAAAACTCAATTCCTATGCAAAATGAGTACTCAAACTTTAAAGCTGTCGGTTATTATGAAGATGAAATATCTGATCACTTAACATTACCCCATTTACACTAAATCTTCAGTGAGCCATCTTTATCATAATCTTTCATTCAGATTTCAGCCCCAAGATGCTGAGATGTGAAAGGAAGATGTGACCAGAATCCAAAGCATAATGGGAGTGATAAGATACTTGCATTTAAATATGTCACGCTTCATGTTAACCCCTTGTCATGCACCCATATAATGCTGGATTTCGAGTGGTCAAGTATAAACTCTACGTCAAAAAGAAAAGAAAAAATAAATATAGTACTTACTGGTTTTGGAGCTTCCAGTTTGGTTTGAAGATCAACATGGAAGAAAGTGAACAAGAGGTGATGGGACGGTGTCCAAATGGCTGGCAGAGAAAGTTTGATTTCATCATGATAGCAAGCCACTCTAGTCCCAGCAGCTAGTTGTGTGTGAGCCCATTTTTGGAGCGATGTTCCTGGCTCCCTGGGATGCATTGCCTGGTAAGATTAAGCACACACATCAATCAAGTTGAATAGATTTCACAAAGCAGACTGGTCAGTACTTAACAAGTGGCACCCGTTTACCTCTAAAGGCTGTCTACGAACATCCACGTCATCCTTCCTTAGTTCAACCCGAATGAACAAATTCCTCTTCCGACTCAAACTGACAGTTATTGGGTAAACATACAGGCAATGGAAAAGCTGTAAGAAAGGCTCGTTCCTCGTGGTCGTGCGGAAATCAAAAGCTTGGAACTGGAAGTCAAACAACAAGGTTAGAAGGAAAGGGGTAGCAATAGTGGGCACCTTGTTGAAATAGAAAGAAATGGGTTGTTCTCCATAATAATCTTCAAGATACACACCTAAATTAAATGTCACTCATATTACAACCATCTAAACACAGACAACAGATTCAAAAAAGTGCAGATTTTCAAATGAACATGGGGAGATAATCATAGGCAAGACCCACAAGTTCAAATGCACATCTTGGAAAACATAAAATTGCACTGATTACCACATCAAATAATGAGTTCAACAATATAAAGATAGTTATCCAAAAGGATTGGACATTTGTTAAAGATCACTCTTTCAAGCCAAATGGTTAAATAAGATGAGAGAAGGAGAATATCTTATCATGACAAATTAATCAATCAGTACTTCCAATAGGCTTTTCCAGGTTCCTCCTCTATTTTCAACATGGAACAAAGAATTTACCATTAACAAGATATGATGTAATTATAAGAGAATGGGCATTCAATAAGATGAAGGTCGTTGAAAATAGAAATTGTTATCAAGGGCGAAATATTTTGTGCAATGACAAATCACAGGCAGCAAACTGCATGTTCATGGAATCAAGTCAAAATAGCTGAGATGTCATGCGTGCAATGAAATTGAGCATTGAGCTCTCAATGTTGTAAAATTACTAATCATGAGCTTATAATGTCATCATGGCAGTTTAACAATTCTTGGCCAAGTTAGAGATCCTACACATAATATCATTCACCATAATGCTTGACACAAATAATTCTCAAATGAACTAAATCAACTATGCTTAAATGCATTTCCAAAGGCGACAAGAAGTTCAAATATAAGAAAAAAAATTACTTGCAAGTTCATTGAATCAGCTTGTGGGAAAAAATTGCACCAAAGTAATCACATACAAGGTCTGGACACCAACAATTCTCAAATGAACTAAACCAACTGTGCTTTAATGCATTTCCAAAGGTGAAAAGAAGTTCAAATAAGAAGACAAAATTTCTTGCAAGTTCATTGACTCAGCTTGTGGAAAAATCGCACAGAAGTAATCACATACAAGGTCTGGACAACAATTCACAAATGAACAAAACCAAGTACGCTTAAATGCATTTCCAAAGGCAACAAGAAGTTCAGATAAGAAAAAAATGACTTGCAAGTTCATTGACTCAACTTGTGGGAAAATCGCACAGAAGTAATCGCATACAAGATATGGAAAAATGTAAAATCCATATGGTATGCTTATATGGTATATTCAGAGACCAATATACACAAGATTATTATACTCACATCATCAGCAGTGAAATCAGGATTTTCACGAGCATTTGATATATTTCCAGATGTTTCTTTCCCATCAGAGATATTCCACTTCGAACCACTAGATTGAGGATCATCAAAGCCATTGCTAGGGGATTTTGTAAATGCAGACTCAGCAACACGATCCCCCAGATCATTGAAATCATTGGTTATACTGCCAGTTTCTGATAAATTTTCCAACTCAGCATGGGCTGTCTGATGCTTTTCAATTTCTAGTCTGAGAACACCCTTGACAGGTTTGTGAACTTTGCGTTTAGGATCCTATAAATTGGAGAGAGAACTTCAAATTAAGATAAATATTAAGAAGCAGTTTACAATCTACAAGATCATTGAGTATTCCTTCTTGCTGTTAGATAATCTGTTAGATAATCATTGATTATTCCTTCTTGCTGTTAGATAATCATTGAGCAGAAACTAATGCACCCACTAAGAACAGAAAGGATCAGCTCAAATGTTTTAAGATAAGTTGAAAACTACAAAATACAAAATAAAAGGCAACCTTGATGTATGTCGAATATAAGTAAATGAATAGATAGAAGAAAGAAATGGAAAGAAAATGATTTATTAGAAGTTGTGATATTACACCACATTACATGAATCTTAAAAGCTTATTTTAGAAAAAGCAAAAACAATATATTGAAGAATACTTGCATGTAAGAGATTGAAATAATTAATAGCACTAGCAAAGACAACTAGGAAGTCAGCATTGCATCTTCTTCTTTTTTCAAAAAGAATGATTTATTAGAAAACAGATGAGGACAGGTTAGAGCAAGGATAGACATTCTCCAAGACAAGAGTACACAGGAAAGAACTTGAAAGAGAATGGCCTAGCAATCCTTTGGAGTATTTGATTAAAAAAAATGCTTTGAACATATTATTAGAACACAGTTGGAAAGCCAAGAAACCATTGTATGTTAAAAGAACTGCTTTGCAGGGGAATGTTATCCCCGTATTCTGGAGCTCTGCCTCATCAAACCATTCAAAATAATAGCAAAATAGCACACCTCATTTCTCCAGAAAACTTTAAAACCCTTCTCCAGTACTTATGTGTTAATGATGTGTTGCTCTACTGCTCGTTCTTCTTATGGTCAACTTTAACCTTAATATAGAGAATTAAATAGCATTTTAAAAAAACTAAATGAAATCACATTGAAGAGAAGAGACATAAATGTACTCTCAATCATAGTAGAATACAGTGAGAATTGTATACAAACAACTTCAATCATTTGCATTGGTTTGAGTAAGAAAAACAAGAATACTTCAGAAAACTAGCATATCAAGGTTCTGTAGGTATACTGGAAATGAAAGATATGAGGTAATGCTACAAGTGAAGCACATTTTATAAGAAAGAATAATCATAGGCAAATGTATCTACCAGCTGCTAGCTTGAGTTCTCATAAATAATTTAGGAAAATATATATATATATATATATATACAAAAATCATAAAGATAGTAAAAGAAATTGATATAAATGAATCACTTCTCCACTGCACCTGAAGTGAGTCCTCGGTGTAGCTTTCCTTGACTTTATTTAAATTGGATATTTCAACCACAACAGAGCTTCCACTTGAATAACCCAACTTCCCATCCAGTGTGATCTTTGCAACAGGCTCAAAAACACCATCATGGGAGCTTGAGCCAGATACACTTGGAGCAAGAGGGCTGCTTGGAGAAGCAGCCCCTCCAGAAGTCACGCCAATACTGTTATCAAATAATGGAACAATAGTCCAGGCAAAGGATTCTTTGTAAGGCATAATACGAGACCAGACCTGCAATTTCTGCTTCTCTCTCTCACTCAAGTGCGCCTGTTCAGAAAGAGGGCACATAGTCATCACATAAGTGAAATATTATTAAAATCATGGCATAATAAACAAAATTTATTGGTAACATATAAATGGTTGCACGGATGGTTGAAAACTATGTTTCATGGATATATAGTTGGTTAAGTATGCTTGAAATGTAAAAACTAAAAAACCATAGAGAAAGGCCTTCAGAAGATGACAAGATTAGTCCTGCAAATATATATATATAGGCATTATAATCTTATGATGGGATGAGGACTATTTTGTTGGTTTTTTGGATGACTGAAGTTAAACCACAATAAAATCTGAAGGACTGAAAAAAAATACACAAAAACTAAAGAAAACAATAAAAAAGGGAAGAATGTTTTAGATTTGATTTAAATCAGAAAGAAATTATATCATTGAAACACCTAGTTAGGCACACCTATCCTATATGGTAGTTCATTGCATAATTTATATCCATCATGAATGAAGAGGGAAATACTGTTGAAAAGCTAGTGGCATATAAGCAACTTGCAAACAAGGAAACAATATTGCAATTTTCAGTCCATAAAATGAACATACAAATAACAAATAACACCAAGACTTATAAGACATACAGGTTCTTTACGTGAATAAACAGAAGCAGTGACCCCGCCTTCTTCTGTGGCAGGCTTCTCTAGTTGAATTAGCAAACATATTGATGCTGAAGGAGCATCTAAATAGAAAATTCCACGAGGGTCATGAGAAATTTTTGCCTGGCAATAAAAGGAACATGACCATTAAATTTCCTTCTATATATTCTACAAGAAAACTGCTTAAAGTAACAATACCAATGACATAATATTAATTTAAATTGAAAAGGAAGGAGCTTCTAAATTGTTATTATAGCTTACATCTTGTGTGTCTGTTGGCACCACAGAAAAATAAAAATCCTCTGACAACTTTTCTCTTCTCTCCTTATTATATATGCAAATTGTACCATAAAATGGCTCTGAGAATGAAAGACACGGAACTCCAAGTCAGAAATATTCAATCAAATATATTTTGTGAACAGCGTAATTCAGATTCCTTTATTACAGTGTAAATGTTTTGCATGCAAAATCAAGTTTGATTTAAAACTATAAGATTTTTTAAGTTACCATGCCAGAGGTGTTTGTTAGACAGTTAAAAACTGCAACTTATTTACAATTAACATAAGCATAGCAGGTGATCCATATTTTCATCTCTTGGTGGACAAGACTTAAAATAGAAAAAGTGAAGATTATATAGTTAACCAAAAGGCCCCTCCAGAAATAAACTGCTTCACATTAATTTGGACATAAGACAAAACAAAAAATTGGCATTCCATGCCCAAATCAATCTTTAACCAGTCGTTGCATATAGAAGCTTGGGAAGAAAACTGTTATCAATGGTATAGAATTGATAATAAAAGTTGCACACCCACCAGCTAATCCTGCTTGAAACGATAGGGACAGTACTTTCACAGAGATCTTCAATCCACTGAGACCCGCCCCATCAAGATCCCCCCAGGAAAAACAAAATATAATCAGAGATAAAGTATAACGAATAAATTGACAGTGAACCACAATATGAATACCAAACTTTACAGCAATAACAATTTAAAGCCATACTGTGGCGATGGAGTTTCAGGGATCCTTTGGCCAAATATCATTAACCTCTCATTATCCCAATCAAAAGCTGGTTCATATGCAGGGAGAGGAGATTCACCAAAATGCTGCAAGTACATCATTAAAACAATCATGAGGCGAACTAAAAGTGAGCTATTGGAAGCAAAGGTTAAAGAACCAAGAAGCTAATTGGTTCATGAAGTAACACACTGGTTGAATTATGTAATGAAGACACAATCTCAATAAAACCAATACTCCAAGCAGTACAACCTTCGAAACAGCAGAATTTGATGAGTCAGGGAAGGCAGCCTCCACAAATTGCCTTCCTGAAGTGCTTGGGATGTCATCATCAGTGGTCTCTTCAACCTTGTTCCGTCTTGAATTGGCAAGATGCATTTCTGTAGAAAGGTCAAAGTGAAGTTGAAACCATTGAACATCTAACTATGTATATCTAAGATATTCAATACTAGCTATACCACAAAAACACAGATTTCTCCCAGTTGGCATGCACGATGAACAGCTAGAGCTAACTTAATTGCCAACAAGATATGTTAATAGAGATAAAAAATTTCAAGATACTACTTAGGAAACACATCCCTCTGAATCCAAGCATCTGAAAAGATTCTCAAGAAATACTCCATGCCAGATCAATCCCTCTGAATCCAAGCATCTGAAACAATTTACCTGTATGCCAATTTTAGCTAGCATGCAGGAGTATTATTTGCATGCCAACAGTCCATTTTTCCCCTTAAGTAAAACAACTAAAAAATTTACCAACCTTACCTGTCTCGATATCAGTATCAGGCCCTTCAAAAATCTGGTTTTGAAAAGATACTGGAGGGATACTTTCATACTGACCATACTTGTTTTCATCCTTCACCCAATCAGTTTTATAACATTGAACAAGTTCATTAAGATGTGGCCACTGCTCCAAATTTTCATCAACCTGAAGAATAAAAACAAAAAATACGACACATAGTAAGACCCTTTACTATTTCCAACAAGAGCATATCTGCACACACTGCATGGATTGATACAATCATAATCTAAGCCGTCCCTGACATCAACTCAAATTAATTTTAAAGAAATGAGCTGATAAATTGAAATTGAGGCTATTAATATAAGCAAGCACACGAAGCTATCAAGATTTTTAAAGGTAGCCGAGTTACAATATGGTCAGGGTTGTCAGAGATGAGCTTCCCCTATCCATTTTGATGTTCGACATTGACAACTAAGACCAATAAGCTGTAAGAAAAATGGCTGCCCCCTCAGGGAGCGGACTCGGCAACACCAGACCTTTTCAACAATCGCTCACGCCCTCAGTCTCGCTCTTATAAACAAGGAAAATGCTTGTGTTATGAAATTAAATAGGGAAAAATAAGAGCAGTTCTTACTACGTTGTATTTCCTCTTCACCATCAGTTCAAAAATCAAAGTTAAATGGTATTATTCTCATCGAATCATTTATTAGTTTTAATTTAACATGCATTTAGTGATAAATTCAAATTAATCATAAAAATAATAAAATAGCTCACCCAAAGGAAAAATAAATTATTTAAATATAAAAATTACCAACGGGTCCAACTTGAGATGAGAAAGAGGCTGGGAGTGCCGAGGTATTTTCCGGAACCGCTGCCCTCCGCTGCTGCCGTTACTATTACTATTCTCCATCTCTACCAAACACGCCAGATATAAAAATCAAAACTCATTTTAAATTAAATAACAGACAAAAAAATAAAAACAAAAAAAGACGCCGTCTATTGTTAACATATTTGCTAGATCTGAGACGAACAACTTCAAACATGTCCAGTGTTGCATTTTAAGAGAATGCGTCGGCGACGGAGAAGCTCAGGCCTAGAGATGCAGAGCTTTTACCTGTGCTGCGACGGAGACTGGAAGGAGAGAGAGCTCAAAAATGTGAAGAGATTCCGTGCACTAGAAGAGCTGAATTCTTCGAAACGGCATCGAGGAAGCTCAGAGAGGAGAGATCTTGAGAGAGAGATGGAGATGACCAACTAACTCTGCTCCAAATGACTGAGGGTTGAAGAAAGAGAAGAAGAGCAGAGAAGGAGCCAGCAAAATACAGTGGGAGGGGTACAAGAGTCAAGATGAGTCCAAATCTTTTTTTTTTTCTAGTTTCTCGTCTCTCAAGTCTCAACTCGGCTGCGACTTGCTTGCTTTAATTATTATTATTTTCCTTTTCTTTTTCTTTCGCTTCTAAGGAAAGGGAACTGCTCCGCTTAGCAACAGTCACCGGCTCGGCTGACGGATTAGCTGGTACCTAATCGACTCCTCTGATCTATAGCAGGTGTTCATACTTCATAGAGTTGAGCTTGTACGGAAATTGGATTTAATTTTACATTTAATTAGTAATTTATTATAGTTTTTAAGAATATATTATATTAAACCACATAATTAAATTTAATTGTACAAACTATTTATAATATCTGCAAAGATAAATTAAATTAATAATTTTACTTTTAATTCAAAAAAATCATCGTTGTAAAGTCCTATTTATGTTATCCGTAATTCTTGCATTGTTTTTTTTATCTTTTATTTATAAATCTATATTTTAGATTTAGATTTATATAGTTGTTTATCAGCTATTTATTATTGTTTTTCATTGTGTGTTTTTTTTTCCAGTGAAAATTTAGCGATTCTTTTAGACTATATAAAAATTATTAATTAAAAATAATCAATATTTTTTTAAATCTTAGATTATGATCCATTCTCTTGTCATGCAACGTGTTCTTTAAGAGAAAGCTAAGTTAATTTAAGAGTTTTCTTTGTAATTCCTATCATTAAAATGATTGTTTGTTATTTAAAAGAATAAATTAAATTACTTTGTTGATGTTATCAGAATAATTTATAAATCTAGAAGCTGTAATTTAATTAGAGAATAATGATTAATTATACTTTATTATTATTTAATGCGAATGACATTGTTAGTAAACAGAATACATTGACGTCCACAAGAACGACAGCGAACACATCAGTTATTTGAATGATTTATCAAGAGAACAAAGCAAAAGAGAGGAGGTCACCGAATCTCTTGAAAAAGCAGGTATTGATGGTTATTTTTAAATATTATTTTTATTGATAATGTCAAGAGAATTGATTTGCAAATTTGAAGGGTAAATAGTATATTTAAAAGAGTTTCAGACATAATAATTGATTTAACCATTGAAATTAATTATAAGAATCTCAAAACACCTGTAATTAGTCCAAAAAAATGCTTTTAAAAAAAATAGAACAGGATTATTTTAATTTTTTAAAAAAAATCATTCAAATTAATTAACTTAACCTGTGATTTAGACTGTGTCGAGTCAATTCTATATCATGTTTAATTGCTATGTTTTGCAACATTTTGCTATTTAATCTATAGAAATTCAAACCCGTCTATTTTTATCTTTTTGTTTATTGTATTTTAAATTTTGTACGTCTATGTTTTTATGGATCTATTGGATTTTTAACTTAATGTGGATATTTTGGATCAGTGAATTTACTTTATGTTTAGTTGCCGACAGGATGTGATTTTAACACTAAACTTAAATTATTTCTTTGATTGAGTGTTTATTTTTCATAATTTAATCTAAAATTAGAAACTTGATAATTAATTATAAGGAAGTATATCTCTTGAGCAGTAGAACAATTTTATTTTTATTTTTTCCTCTTTTATATATGAGGTTATATTACTAATATTTCATGCAATCTAGAAAGAAAAAATAATTGTATGAGTATAATTTGGCGTGATTAATTATTTGTTAAACCCAGTTTGTCCAAATTGTCATGATTCATTATTTTAAGTATCTAATTTGTCCCCAAGACACTCAGCGTGGTGATAAAAAACTTGAGATCTGCACAGTTAGTCTTAAGTTCGAGACATGACATGCATTTCTTGTAAAAATATGAAACAACTGAGGTTTTACTCATTCATCTGAATCCATAAAATGATTAATCATACAATTTCTATCAAATATGTTTTAAAGTAATCATAATATGATTTTCTTTTTCTATCAGATCTTATAGAATAACTTGGAAAAAAATGTTCCAATTGAATTTGCTCGAGCCTCAAAGTTGACTACAACAGCTTCCAACAAATGTTTATTTTTAAATCAAAGGTGGTGTTGACTTTTTTTTCAAGCAACATAGCTTGGCAGCGTGGTCGATGAAACCTATAAATAACTGCAAGTTCTCTGAGATTATAGCTGGAAATCAATATAACTTTTGACCCTTAAAAAATTAAATAATTTTAATTTTTTAAGTGGGCAGTTGCTAGTGCGATCTCCAGCCAGAGAAACGATGTACATCTTCTTCTTTTTTGAAAAAGAGAAAAACTTATTAATAAAAAATATATCTCGTAGGTCCTAATAAAATATTAAAATTTCAGTTGTTTCAAAATCTTGTAAAAAATATATATGCTGGATTCGAATTTAAAATTTATTAAATTCATTGTAAAGATAAAAAACAATATAATTTTAAAATAAAATTCCCGGAAACTAAAATAAAAATTAAAAATTAAAAAAAAAATCATAGGAATTAATAAAAATCTATTGGGACAGGAAAAAATATTGGTAGCTATTAACATTGTCGAGGTGCCTTTTTCGGGGAAATAGAAAAAAACCATGAAGGTGAGATTTGGCAAGACGTAAAATTAATATGGAAAAAATTATTCAGGAAAAAAAAAGATCATTTAAACTATATCTGGTTGGATGAACAAAAACAAATATAAATAAATGTGTTTTACTAATAATTTTGAATTATTTTATTATAATTCCAAAATAGTAAATGGTTAGGAAGACGTCTTGCCTGTCTCTATTTTTTTCTTCTTATCTTAAGATAGTAATTACACAGTTTTTTTAAAATAAAATAAAACAAGTGATGAAATTAATCTTTTAAGAACAACAATTAAAAACATGGCTTGCAGATGTATATTGGTGCCGAATGATTCAATTACAACTCGGCATATTTAATTCGTAATAAAATAGATTTGGAAGACTAGTTTAGAGTATTAAAGGCTAGTTATATCTGTTGAGAATCTTGTTTTAAAACGTAGTTAATAACCATATTTGATATCGAATTAAAAATAAAATCTAGTTATTTTTAGAGTTGAAATTTTATTGAATTCTATTCTGCAATATTAAATATTATCACAATTAAAATAAATTACGAATTAATTAGAAAATAATCTCAAAAAACTATTAATTGACATGTTATTTATTTAAAAAAAACCCGAAATTTTCTTGCTGTTCGTGGATGAAAAGTTAATTTAGCCACGCATACACACGGGCTTGAATTTGTGTTTGAAATGATTTAAAGCAAAAATAAATAGGCAATTTTGAATATAATTTTCCATATTTTCTAGATCTTTCGGTTGGTTATTGGGTTGGGCTTGATCTGTCATAAAAAAAGAATTTGGTTTATATATCTAAATAAATTATTAAAAAGATAATTATTTCTCTACTTGTATAATTAAGAACATAATTTACTATGAAAAGATATATATTTTAAAAAAGAATATGGTTTTCTCCTTTTCTTTTCATCGTAATTTTTTGTTTTTACTTGACAAGAACTGTAAAAATATTCATATTGTGAAATATTATTTTGATTTTTGTAATTGAAGTGACACTAAAATAATTGATCCAGGAATAAAAAAACAAATTCTCAAAAGTAAGTTTTACTTTTCGATTCTATATTAATCCTTGTTTTTCAACTTATTTTCTTTATTTTTAAATTTTGATTTTCCTATCAATTATTTTTTTTAAATAGAGTTGATGTTTAACCATTATAGAGAATTAATTAAAATTTATTTTAATGAGCGTATTGGAACTTGTTTTGGAGTCCACTTCAACAATGCATGTTACAATCCTAAGAAGTTAATTGCACATATTTTATTTACATCAAGTGAGTATCAATAGTACCTTAAAGTTAAATGATTGATAATTGATAACAATAATTTTTTAGATTAATTATATTCCAAGTCTTTCCACGAGTAAATATTTATAATGGTTTTTATTTAAATATAATTTTAATACATGCTTGGTATGCATGTTAATAGTTAGTTCCAGTTTCTTATACATGATTCAATATATAACCATGCACTTTTTTTTTATCATGATTGTAAATTTACCATGGTTTATAATATATATATATATATATATATATAGATATGTATAATAAATTATTTTACAATAAGATCTAGCATTTCCTACTTACTTTTATAAGAAAAAAATATTAAAGAGTCTGATAATATGCTAGGTGGGATGGAATTTTATGAGAGGTGGTATAATTCTACTCAAAACTAGATATTATCATGACTTGTTTAAGTCTTTGTTTGACACTGTATTTTAAAAATGTTTTTGAAAAGAAAAAAAATATATTTTTTACTCTAAATTTAAAAAAATGGTGTTGATGTTAATTTTTTTTTAAAATGATGCAGATCTTAATGGAAAAACAATTTCAAAATAAACCCCAACCACATTTCTAAATAAAAAAATTAAAGTGTTTGAGAATTTTTTATGATAGTATGGTGTCCCCACACCTTAATTTATTTATTTTTTTAAAAAAAAATGTTCCAAATCAAAAATCGACCTTGGTCCTCGAATCCCAATATCTATACGGTAAACACATATTAAATAACATGCAATAAGATAAATTATTTATTATCATCATATATTTATGGGTTGTATTCATTAATTTTGCATCAACCATGCCTTTAAATAATCATAGAATACTAGTAAATCATTCTAACTTAAGGTAGTTGGATACAACATCGAAAATTGTATGAATATTTATATATAAAATAACAGAGCAATAATTGTAATTAGCACGTCAAGTGTACAAGAAAGCTATTATCGACGTAATTATTGGAACCAAACGTCCCCTTGGAAAAAGTATTTAAAAATAAAAGTATTTAAAAAAAACACAATTAAAGTGGTTTTTTTTAAATGTGACTATAAAAATAACTACAATATTAACACACAAAGTGATTTGATCTAGGCCTTTTAACTCAAAACTACTTAACAAGTTTGGGTTGATCTACGAGTAAAACACTCGACTCACAAGTAATTTATAGACCACCTCGTGAACATTGATTACTATAATGTATAAATTAATATACAAGAGAATAAATAGTATTGTTAATTAAAAATAAGTTTAAATTATTTTTTTCTATTTTTTTATAAAATTGTATGGATTTCATGACCAGGACCACAAATTTGATAAGGAGTTCAATTATTTTTTTCTTTTTTTTCCTTTTCATCTCCATTCACCAACATTAAATTGATTAGAAAATGAATTTTATAATTTGATTTGTACAAAGTTATCATAATTCATGACATGAATCATGAATTTAGCAAGTTAATTCGAATTAGTCCGGACATATCTAGCATGTCAATGTTTCAATATTTAAAAAAAGATAATGTCCTTAATTTTTACGAGTCAAATTATGTTTTATTGATTATTTGAGTTGTTTCTGGACCTATAAGTTAATCAAGTTATATTAAACCAGCAGTGTAATATTATTTTTACAAGAAAAACATTAACCAAACTTGAATATTTATGTTTCATATTAAAAAAAAGTATTAACACATAGTCAACACTCGCACCGGTCCATCCCTTCCCATGGTTTTGATATCTTCGAGATTGTTAATCTACTTCACAAATTACACTTATAATTTTTTTTTTGAAACTGTGGGCAAAGCAAAATCCGCCCCCGCTCGCCATGGTCTTCGTTTCATGGCATAGCTGGCTAGAAAACTTAAAGAAATTGGTCCGATTGTCAATAAAACGTGCTTCCTTCTATCATAGCTGTTTCGTATTGTGTTTTAAAAAAATCATTTTTTTATTTTAAATTCAATTTTTTTATTTTTTTTAAATTATTTTCATGTGTCGATGTCAAAAATAAAATTTTAAAAATAAAAAATATTTTAATATATTTTTAAACAAAAATCACTTTTAAAATCAAACTCAACCACACTTCTAAACAGATACGAGAGCTACTTGTAATTATTGTTGAGATTATATTTTAAATATATTAAAAAAATATTTTTAATATAAACAAATCAAAAATCTTTAAAAAATTTTAAAAATAATTTTAAAATAAAATATAAAATAAGTTTTTATAATGTTTTAAAAAATATTCTCAAGATACACAGATTTAGTATTTACAGGTTTGAATATCACATTATCATGAAATTATCATGTATTTAAAAGAAATAAAAAATTATATTTAATTTTAATTGATTAGCATTCAAACTCGTTCAGAAATAGTACCCAAAAGAAAGAAAAATTATAGTCATGAAAATTGTGCAAGCCTATAACTCAAATTAAATTCATTTAATATTTTTAAAAAATATTAAAATAATACCAATTTAAAATGATTTTCTTAAAAATAAAACTGGATCTCATATTGTTTTTAATTGGGTTTTAATTAGGTTGTGTCTGGATCATAAATTTACATACTAAGTTAAGTAAGTATAATAAAATACAAAATATAATCAAATAAAGTCTTAAGAAAATCATAATCAGGTTGAACCGTCGTGCTGTGTTGAATTGAATTTTGTAACCAGAAGTAGAATTTAACTGTTTTTATGTTTAAAATTCCATGTCATCATATAAAAATGTATATTAAATTAAATAACCATGCATGCTAGATTGATATAATATTTAAAATTAATTAAAAAACAAAATTTAATACGAATTAATAAATTAGTTAATCTGATGATACTCTTAATTAAAAAATAAATAAAAATAATAGTCAGTCAATAAAACCGGTTTCGGTCTTGGGTAGAAAACCACAGAAAGAGAGATCAATGGGCAAAAAACAAGCCTTATCTCATTTCCTGATTTCCTCTCTCCTGCTCTTCTTCTTCTCAGCTGTCGCCCTTTATATCTTCCACCGGTCAGCGCAGCAGCAGCAGCAGCAGCAGAAGAAGAATTGTATCAAGTAGCGGTTTGAAGAATTAAAAAATGCGTCCCACAGCTACTCTCTCTGCTTCTTCTTCTCTCAATTATGGATTTCCAATCCCTCCCTCCTCCTCCACTTCTTTCACTCCAACTCCTTCGCCTACTAACTGCTATTTCCATCCCTGTACCAAGAAATTCTCGTCATTACGCTTCAAACCCAACAAACGTAACATTACTCGATCTGCAGTCTCCATCGAGAAAGAAATTCCGGAGACAGAGCGGCCCATTACATTTCTTCGTGAATCAGAAGGGGCTGACGTGAGGGCTCGCTTCGAGAAGATGATCAGGGACGCCCAGGACAGCGTTTGTGCTGCCATCGAGGCTGTTGATAAAGGAGGCAAGTTCAAGGAGGATGTCTGGTCTAGACCGGGAGGCGGAGGAGGTATCAGCAGGGTCTTGCAGGACGGTGCCGTTTGGGAGAAAGCTGGGGTTAATGTCTCTGTTGTTTATGGAGTCATGCCCCCTGAAGCTTATAGGGCTGCTAAGGCTGCTCCTGCTGATCAAAAGCCCGGCCCTGTTCCTTTTTTCGCTGCTGGCATCAGCTCTGTAATTTCTTTCTCCACTCCAATTTCAATTTTTTTCACAGGCAATATTGTTTTGCTTACATCAATTATTAGTTTTTTCTCAGGTTCTGCATCCCAAGAACCCATTTGCGCCCACTATGCATTTCAATTATCGATACTTCGAGACGGATGCTCCTCAAGGTATTACTTATGCCCATTGTTCTGACATTTTGTCTCCATGCTCCGTTGTTCTTGTATTTTGCTCTTGAATTGGAAGCAAAAGTTTCCCTTTTTTGCTCTTTCTTTTTTGTTCTATTTTTGTGCTCTTATAAAAATGAATAGGAAAAAATCTACTAGTTTGGACTGATGTCAAACTGGTTTTCTTGTTGGCTTAATGTGAAGATGTTCCTGGGGCACCTAGGCAGTGGTGGTTTGGTGGCGGGACTGATTTGACTCCTGCTTATATATTTGATGAGGATGTTAAGCATTTCCATTCGGTAAGTTAATGTTCAATTTTGCATTTCTGGTTCTATTTATGATATCATATCTTGCTTACAATGGTCAGCATTGTGTTATGGATAAGTGAAAATACCTGGTTTCATTACTGACTTATTTGGTGACTTAATTTGTCTGTTACGTTTCTAATTTTTCCATACGCTTGTAGACTCAAAAAAAGGCCTGTGACAAATTTGATCCTACCTTTTATCCGCGGTTCAAAAAATGGTGTGATGACTATTTCTATATTAAGGTACGTGTCTTTTTTAGGTGCTTAAATTATAGTGTTTTGGTGTATTTCTCTTGATGCATGGTTTTCCGGTTCTTGTTCTGCTAAAAGGCTGCACAACATATAAGGTTGCATTAATCTTCTGCTGAAGTAGACAATGAAGCTGGAAGAGACTTGTTTTATAATGACCTTATGTATTTGGGCTCATATTGGCTTTTGGTCTATGTGCAGCACCGAGGTGAGAGACGAGGGCTTGGAGGAATCTTTTTTGATGATCTAAATGATTATGATCAGGAGATGCTTCTATCCTTCGCCACTGGTATTTTGCAATGCTAACATATCTGTAGTGGTTTTATCAAGAAAAAAGGCCTACTTCCCGTGAATTCCAATTTTGCTAATTTATGCAATGTTTTTATGAACTCCAGAGTGTGCAAATTCTGTGGTACCTTCATACATTCCCATAATAGAGAAAAGAAAGGATACACCATTTACAGATCATCACAAAGCATGGCAACAATTACGAAGGGGGCGCTATGTAGAATTCAACTTGGTACCAAAACTAGTGTTGAAAAATCTAGACAGAAATTTTAACGTAAAAGCTCTTTTATATTGAACCTTAAATGTTCTCACACTTGCTTTTTTTAGGTTTATGACCGGGGTACGACATTTGGGTTGAAGACAGGAGGTCGAATTGAAAGTATTCTTGTTTCTCTGCCACTAAGTGCACGATGGGAATATGATCATGTAAGTTTCTAAGAACTTTTGCGCGCAACTTTTTGATATGCATGATGGGGGGTATAAGATTATGAACTGACGGCAAGAGGCCTCCTTGTTTAAACGCAGAAACCTGAAGTGGGAAGTGAGGAGTGGAAGCTATTAGATGCTTGCATCAACCCAAAAGAATGGATCTAATTTGTCTTTTCTCTTAAAAAAAGTTTCATTTGAGGATTGCCCTTTTTTTCCCTCGTATTTATTTCCTCCCTTCTCATTTCTTGTAAGCTCGTATTTTGTTTAACAAAGTGGTTTTGCTACCGGAATTAGAACTTAGCATTCAGTTGTGTAATCTCCCGGCCATGGAAATTAATAAGAGGATCCATAACATGCATTTCAATCCCAATCTTTCTGATTTCGTTTTTCTTTCTGTATATTGAAACTCTTCAAAAAATAAATTAATTGAAGTTGAATTTACTTTGCTGTAACTGAGTTTGGAAGTGAACCCTAAGATGGGAGATGACTTCCATGCTTCTTTCTATCATGTCACTGGATTTACCAAAACCTGGGGAGTTTTACTCAGCTCTCTGAGAAGAATGAGGATGTGCTGTCCCAAAAGAGAGTACAAATTTTTTATCAGAATGAAGATGTAATCTCAGCATGCCCAAAAGCTCCTCTTAACAGTTAACATCGACCAGCTATTCATCGGAGCATTTTCAGAAACTCCGAAAATTTTCCAAAGACGGAAAAAAAAGATTTAAGGGAGACTAATGATTTCTATAGAAAAGGAGTGTGCAGTGCTGCAATGGGATGATTCTTTAATCTGTGTTAAAGCTTCTACACGTTTACAACTTAAAGGAGTTGTCTGATGCTATGTGCATAGTTGCTGACTTGCTTCCTCGCCACTATTTTTGGAAATCTAAATTGGAAACATAAGCCATAGAACCTCCATTCAAGCAAACAGAAAAACACAACCGGATAACTCCAGATTTCACTCTAAGCAGAATCTTGCTCTTTTCACAGTTTAAGATCATCAAGTACATTGGATTTTCCCGTGCTCTTCTAAGCAATGCCTAACGGTTCCAAAAATAACATGGAGTCGGAATGTTAACAAAATAGCAGCAGAGTTTTATAGCAAAAATTATCAGGCGCACACCCACCCGAAAACAGATCTAGCTCCAAATGCTCATTGGCTGCTGGCTTCCAAAATCTACGGTGGTGATCAAATAATTTCTTATCCTTTATTTGCATTACTGGCCGGCCAATCAAGGAACTTGTAGCCCTGGAGTGAAGGTGGTAAAAAGCTCTGGTTTGCGGTGGGATTATCAGGCGTGTAGATATAGTCCTTGCCATAGCCAACCTCTTTCATCAACTTGGTAGGTGCGTTTCTCAAATGAAGCGGCACTCCCTCGTTTTGTCCAACCGATTCTCTAACAGCCTTCTGTGCAGCCCCCATTGCTCGATAGACAGAAATGGATTTTGGAGCCAAAGCCAAGTAAGCTACACACTGAGCAAGAATCACATTGCACTCAGGCATGCCCAAGAAATGGCAAGCTTGGTAGCAAGAAACAGCCTGGTTAAGTGCTAAAGGATCAGCCAACCCAACATCCTCACTTGCGAACCTTACCAAACGCCTCGCAATATAAAGAGGCTGCTCGCCTCCTTCCATCATCCTCACCAACCAATAAATGGATGCATTTGCATCACTTCCTCTCATAGACTTGTGAAGTGCACTGATGAGATTATAGTGCTCTTCCCCTGCTCTATCATAAGCGAGATGCTTGCTTTGAAGCGCCTCCTTGGCATCATCCAATTCAACACTGGCCAGCCTCAAATCCCCATCACTTCCCACTCGAGCAGCTGCAGTTGCAGCAGAAATTTCCAAGGCATTCAACGCCACACGTGCATCGCCATCGCAATTCGTGGATAAAAATTCAACAGCATCCTCACTCACATTAACTCCCAAACTCCCTAAGCTCTTGGACAGTCCCTTGTCAGGATCATTCACCGCGCGCATCAAGATGGTTTGAACATGGTGAGGATTTAAGGGGCTAAGCGTGAGAACCCGGCAGCGAGAAAGCAATGGCGTGACCAAATGAAAAGAAGGGTTCTCGGTAGTGGCCCCAATAAACACAATGGTACCATCTTCAATAACAGGCAAGAAAGAATCCTGCTGGGACTTGTTAAACCTATGAACCTCATCAAGAAAAAGAACTGTCCTTTTACTATTCTTGAGTTTAAACTTCCTAGCATCCTCAACAGCATCCCTAACATCCTTGACCCCACAAGAAACAGCAGACAAAGAGACAAAACGGTAGGAGGAAGAGCCCTGAGAGTTAGCAGAAGTGACAATGGCACGAGCAATGGATGTCTTACCGGTTCCAGGCGGGCCCCAGAGGATGATAGAAGGGATGCGGCTGCAACGGATAGCAGAGCGGAGGAGGGAGTTTTGGGAAAGAAGGAGGTCCTGGCCGATAACATCATCAATGGTGCGAGGCCGCATGCGTTCGGACAAGGGCTCATCATTGTTGATGGTATGATTATGAGGATTTGAGGTGGATGATGGAGCGAATACTTTGGGACGTTTAGAAGGGGGAGAAGTTGGGGTTGATAGTAGTTGGTGAGGAGGTGGTAGTGGTGCGGTGGCTGTTTGGGTGGGGGAGTTGGAGGGGGAGGAGGGTTCTTGTTTTGGTTTTGATGATGGGAAATTAAAGAAGCGGTCTAGTTTTGGCTGCTGGAACGATGATCCATTTGGGCTGTTATTGGGATGAGGATGGGATGTTTGGGAGAGAATCCACTCGGTGGCTTTCACTGTTGAGTTGCCACCGGTGGCGGCCAGAGCTTGAGCCGCCAATTCACTAGGAAAACCCATGCTCAGTAGCTGCTCCATCTCCATTTTCCTTCTTCTCTCTTCGCTCTCAACGCCTGCTGATGCTATATGGTGAAGATTCGCAGTGCCTGTGCTGGCTTTGCTGCTTCTGGGGCAAAACAAAGTGACCGCCGACTGTCCGATCCGTGACCGAACCGCCTCTTTTTTTTTTTTTTTCCTTCTTCTTCTTTTCCCTGAAAATATTTGGAATTTTATAAATTTCAATTTAGCCCCAAAAATATAATATGAGGTCATCTCTTATAATGATTTCAATTTCATCCAAAAGATAATCATCATCGGACAGTATCATTGTCACCCCTTTATTAGTAAAACATAGTTTGCGCGAACTACTTTTTTTAACATGTGAAAAACGTTTTGTCAAGGAACGTTGCATACAATGTTGACACGTTCTCAGACAGTGAGAAAATCTTTTAAAAAATAAATCAAAATGCATTTTTTATTATTTTCTTGCCTTCAATATACTGTAATTTATCTGTTTCCTGATGAAAATTTAAAAATAGCAACTCGAATATATTTTTATTTAATTAAAAGAATTAATAAAGTAATATAAACATATATATATAGCTATTAGATTTAAAATTAAATACAACAAATTAAAAAAGAAAAAATATCACAGATTAATGCCCAGCAAACTAGGCTAATTGAAATTCAGGATCTACAACTAGTAGTTATATAATATTACAGGGTTTTTTTTATTGTTTTATAAAAATACTTACAAAATTGAATATCAATAAATAAAATAATATTTATTCAAGATCACAACAAATATAAAGAAAAATAAACTGAAATAAATTATTAATTCAATTCAAGATCAACTAAAAAATAAAATTAAAAAATAATTTAATAATTAAGAATGAAATTAGCACCCCCATTATTTATATTTATTTTGGGGATAAATTATAACATGTGATTTTAGATTCTAGCTACCCCAGTTCTTCAAAAAATTATGCTATTAACTCTAGCCCTAAAACAAAAAAAATCCATTTGACCCATATTTTCAACTTAAAAAATATTATAGAATCTCAATAAACTTTTTCTTGATATTTAATTAGCATTCAATCGATTAAAATTGAAATATTAATATGATTAAAAATGATTTTTCACCATCCTTTTCTTTCCTTTAATTTTTTCACATATCTATCGTGGACTACAATTCAAGCAATGAATAAGGAATTTAAGGAATAATTAATGAGAATTAACGAGCACATGCAAATCATTTTCAAATTCGACAGAATATTTTAATTATTACAGCACAATGAATATACAAAAGGTTGAGAAAGTGCCTCATATTGACTGTATTTGGGATAAAAGTGATAAAATCAAGAGGCTTGAGAGCTCAATTGGTAAATATAACATACATTAGGACTAAATTGATATTTACCAATTATAAAACGATACTGTGGTTAAATCGCATTTAAATGTGTGACAAGTTCATTTTTCACAATTAATTTATATTAAATTAATTTTTTAAACAAAATCATTTTTAATATTAATATATAAAAACACTTATTTCTTTCCTTCATTTCTTTCTTTCTTTCTTAAAGTTAGATCTCAATTACAAACACCCTTCCATCAGCAATCAAGCAAACGCGCTACAGCGACGTCAGGAGCAGTAGGAAAGTGAAAGTGGTGATCTTACGATGATTTTCTGCTGCTGCAGAGGCATAGCTGTCTTGCGGCAACGCCTTACTCTCAACAGCCACTTCTCGCTATCCACCGCAAGCAAAGTGCCTGCCGGAGCTCTTTTCCTGGGTAGAGGCGTTCTGATCAACTTGGTGGTGGTGGCATCGAAGAAAAAAGGCTCTACCCATCTCCAGCTACTGCCTTACTCTTTTGCTCTCTCCAATCACTGGCCAACTTGTTGACAATGACAACAAACAGGGAGTGATCGAGGTGGGCATTTCTCGTGAGCTGTTTCATTCTGCAATTCTTCCTCATGGTCTTTTTTGGATATGGGGCAAAGGGGATGGAGGCCGTCTTGGATTTGTACAGGAGAATCCTGCTTTTCTTCCTACTCTAAACCCTTTTTTGGATTCCGTTCACTCTATTGCTTTGGGTGGCATTCGTTCTGTGCCCTCACTTCCACTGGCCAGATTTTTGCGTGGTTATTACTACATCCCTCCATCTATTTCCTTCCATAGCAATGTTTTCTCCTTCTTTATAAGGATGTCTTTCTGACATAAAATTTGCAGGGGCTATGGTGGTTTCGGTGCGATGGGGCATTCTGTGTATCTTAGAGAACTGTTCCTTAGACTGGTGCATACTTCTTCCATCTCTGACTCCGGTATTCATTCTTTTTCTTGATTTATGCAAACAAGTAGCAACCTTTGGTACATCTCAATTGCAATTTATATATGCTTAGGAGATACATTTCCACTTATCTCTTACCTGTTTGCAAAATGCAACTGATTGATTGGCTTTTACGCTGTTTTACTTGGGGTATTCTGTGTTTAACCCTGTCATGAGCCCACGCTCACTTTTCTATTTAAACCCTGAAGTCTTAGATCGCCTTGCAATGTTATCAACAATTGTTTGCTGGATGTTCTCTCTCTTTTATATATTACTGCTTAGATGCAAGTATCGGTTTTATTTTTCAAAATGTAGCGAAGGAGCTTCATGGAGCAAAATCATGCAATAATTGTTGTTCAGTGTTTGAAGGAAATAAAAAAAGAATAATATATATTTTCTAGTTTAGCAGAAAAACTTCTTCGAACGAATAATCTACTGAAAACCTTGCATTTGTAAGACTTGAGGTAAAGGATGGCACTGCAGCTGTAGTCGTCGTGTGGTCTCATACTTCTCGGGTTAATCCAAAAGACTGCTGCCATCTGTGTTGCACGGGGCTAAAACTGTGCAGGAGAATGCCCCTCATCTTGTTTTCCATTATTACCAGTTATGTGTTATTACAGAGTTTTATCTATGCACTTGTTGATGCTGAACAATGAATAAAAGAATTAAAGTAGGAAATAAAGAAATTTTAAAGAAAGAAGCCTAGAATTAAAAGCAAGAGTAAAGAAACGGAAAGCATGAAGAAAAGAGAATTCACTGTCATTTTTATTTAATCATCCAAAACTGTCTAGAGAAATATATAAATAACATAACTCTAAAATATCCAACTATTAGACTCAATCTATCAGTTAAAATTGTCTATCATAAATAACTCATAAATAAAATAAAACAACGAAATAGGCTTAGAATAAATGTTAAATGTAGAGTTAATGCCAAAATTGAGTGCTAAATCAGTAACATAAGCATTTAGAATAAATCGTTGTAGCGTTTTGAATGGCCACGCACTACGTGCATGAAATTTTCAATTAGTTCCTGTAAGGAACTGCTCGGGTTTGATCTGTATCACAACATAATATTCCATATTAAATTCATCATGTCATCCATGTTAATCGGTTTGAAGTTTATATTGCGCATTGCTTGAATTTGCTTAAAGTTGTTCTTGTTGTCTCGAGGCTTGTTATCTCAGAGATCTGTTCAACTTGGAAAAACCTCTTGCAAAACTGCTTCAAAGGTTAATATTGATAAAAATCTGAGGATGACTTGATTCAAGAATGATTAGCAAATGAGAAAAATACTGCCACAACATTTAGCTGATTTGCTCACATTGGATCTTCTGAGTTCAAGAGGATTTTCTGCCTCTGCATGTTGTATGGAATGCCTGCATTACCTGATCTCCTTGTCTCTACTGCTAAGTGGGTACTCAAAGTTTAGTTTCCTTTGAAATTATCGTGGTTCCTAATTGCTATTGAATGGATCAGAAGGCCATTTAGCCACTGAATTCTTGGATATAGAAGAGTTCTCAATTTTATTGCAGTGCTGGCACAAATGCAAGGCACCTTCATCATCGCATATAATTCTTGCTATTGCTTTATCATACGTGTTGTCCCAGCTGAAAGCACACTGTCTAGTGAATTTCAGGTGGTTTTTATAATCAAGCAGCGCATCTATAAATACTCTTTGCTGCTACCTTTTCTTCATCTTGTCTTTAGGCATGAGGAATTGCTCCATCTCCTGAGTTAAAGTCTGCATGAGACAAATCCATGAAACTGATTGTTGTTTAGTTGAAAATGGTGTTAATTGTCCAGTCTGGCAGTCGGAATCAATGTTGAATATTTGTGATTTATTATAGAAAATAGACAGGAAAGATAATTGGAGAACTCCTGAGATATGTTGTGTTTTTCATGAAAATTTGATTTAGTTGAAAATGGTAGGATGAGAACGTGTTTTGAATGTGAGCAATCACACGTTCCCTCACACACAGAGTAACTGTAAATACCATTATAATGTGCCTTGGATATCTAGTCACAGATGATTCCTATAGAGGAGATCCATTCAACAGTAACCCATTTTTTTGACTTATATCATTCCTCTTCAAAGCAAACTCACAACTCAATGGGCTTTATAATTGTGCTAGTAAATACTTACAATCCAGTGTGCTTTCTGATCCATAGTCCATTCATGCATTATTTTATCTCTTCTAAAGGGAAAACACTGTTCAGGTAAGTAATACACAAAGGATCTCTTTTATCATATGCATCTACTGGTTCTTTGTGAAAAAAAGGTTCCTAGAATGTTCTAACTATGATATTACAAGAGTTGGAATGAATGAAGAGCAAATTGGGAGCATGATCTCGCTTTTGCCTTGTAATAGTATCTGTGAAGAAACGAATATAATTAATCCCATGAAGCTTTGAGCGTGCAGCCATCAATTGTAATCATTTGATGTAGCTCCTCTTCTGATGCTAGACATGGTGCTAATGTTCCTATCTGTTGTAGCTGCACATCATCATATGAAATCATGGGGATTGTGCAGCTACTCATGATATCATCAGTTGGCAGAAATCCGTCGTGAGAATGATCCTCATAAGTTTGCAAGTCATATATAGGTGGAAAGTTTGAAGCAGAAAATAGTTCTTTCATGCTGCCCATTTCTGATACTACTGGTTGATCATCAAAAAGCCTATTTTCTGCAGAGACTGTTCTGTAAGCGTTTTCTAGAATTGTTTGAATATATTTTCTCTGTGCATCAATTCTCTTTTGAAGATGGTGCTTTACCTATTAGGACAAGGAGAACAGAATACTCGAAAGGTAAGGAGCTTTTTTTACCCCATTTTTTTTAAGACATAGAACTTGAAATTTCTGTCACTAGCCTTCAGGTTTTCTGGAATTTCTTTGGATTTACCTTTAATTGCTCATCTAAAGTCCCCTGTGCTTGTATTTGCGTTCTAAGCACTTCATTTTGGTGCATGTTCCTGATAAAATGTTGAAGGAAACCTATGAATGAAATGATAATAGTTTCCATGGTCTAAAATATACCGGAGACTGTTTTGAGCAGAAAACACAGGCTGAGTTGCTTTTATGTACGTACTTGTCCAAGCCATCACTAAAGATTCTGGCTGTAGCAGCATCTTGTAGGATTTTTAGATGGTCAGTTGCTGCCCAAAAGAGAGAGACTGAATTAGATTACATAACAGTACATATGCCATGAACTTCCAATTACATGATGGATAGTAGAAGAGGAGTAGACTAGCAGCAAGAATTGAAGGGTATAGGCTAGCAAGCAGAAAAAGGAGGTAGGATGGAATCCTAGTTCCTTACCATCTCTAATTGCCTGTTCATTAAGATAATTCTGTGGTTGCTTTCCAAGCCGAAATTTCTGTGAACATGGTCAATAAATAAGATATCCTAAGATGGGAAAATAAGTGTAGCTGAAAATCTAGAGAAATGAAGAAGAAATTACCTGAAGGTGGCTCTTCAAATGATAAAGGGTTAGACCCTTAACCCCCATAATTCTCATAATGGCCTTAGGTGTGGCCTCTAGATTGGATTCAAACAGAAAAAAGAAAACAGGAGAAACAAAGTGAGGATCCAGGCAGATGGTCAGTCAACAGCCAGTAACACAGGATTAATATATTATAACACTCCATGCATGCGTGATGAATTCTTGAGCGCGCTCTCGCGCGCACACACACACATATACTACTGAGAAGAAGAGTTGATGACTAATTACTGTCTGGTCCTCCAAGCAGGGTGACAGCGTCGACAAACCGTTCGTGAAGCTCGAGAGTCCATCGGAGACGAGGCTTGGGGTCTGTCGTGATCAGAAGATGGCCGCTTTCTCTTTGAAAGCACGGTGGCTCCCTGTCGTGTGTTTGCATCAGTGCTGAAGGCATGCTTGGAATGGAAGGCTGAGAACAGATGCTATATATAGAGAGAGCGATGGAAGGAGAAAACAGGAAATAATGTGCGTTTTGAAGTCCTCTGCAGATCAATTATTAGATTTGCTGCAATGTATAATCGACCACAGATTTCCGAAAAATGGAAAAAGGGTTGAGGATACCTACCACCCAATTATCAAATAATATATTCTCCATCTCCTGTTTTGTTTCATGGGGGGTGAAAATCGTGTTTATATCCTGTAAAGCCCTGAGAGGGAGCAATATTCACGGGCTCTTTATTAACTTTTATTCACTACAGGTAATTAATGACCCAGGAATCTTATATTGGTTGATCTAATGTCCTATCATTACCTATAAAATTGATTTAT
The DNA here is from genome assembly GCA_032356905.1 of Salix exigua. NCBI lineage: Eukaryota > Viridiplantae > Streptophyta > Magnoliopsida > Malpighiales > Salicaceae > Salix > Salix exigua. Next base: position 8,652,883 of record CM063598.1, read on the forward strand.
GAAAAGCAGCACTTAATTTTATATAATATAATATAATATAATATAATTTTTATTTTTTTATTTTTTTTCTTTTCAAATCAATGATTATCTTACACGCTTCTTTACTATTATTGACAAAAATCTGTGTAAATATATTTGAAATTTCTTCTCTATCTTGCAAGATTTTTTTTTTAAAATGTTTTGTTTGTATTTAATATTGTAATATTTGTTTTTATTTTATACATATGTGCTTTATTTTATAGAAGAATATTTATTTTGAAATAATATTTTTAATATATTTGTCCTTGCATAATGTATTTTTTTTATTATTCAATAAGTTTCATTGTTGTTTCTATTCTATTATATATTTTTTATTAGCTTTAATAAACAAATTCAGTGGAAATAAATGAGTAGATGTTTCATATTATAGGATCATATATTTGAATCTATATCTATCTTTTGATTTTTCAAGTTTCTCTTTTAGTTATTGTTGTAGATGATTATCAATTTATATGATTGTAAGTTTTTTTATTTATATTTTGAATTTTTTAATATAAAAACAAATCAAAATAACCTACATGCCTAGTTATATTTATATTTTAAAAGAAATATAATCCACAATAAAACACGGGTTATCATCCACTAATATTTACACTAAGATGTTATTATCATTCACTTTATGCGATGTTATCATGCACGACCAAGTAGACATGTCTCACCAACTTACTATTATTTTATAATAAAGAATTCTCTAATCTTTTTTTAATATTAATCAAAACTTTTTTTTCCCGATATGATCTTAAGACTATTCTATTCACATCAAACTAATGTAATCAGAATAACAGAGATTATATATATAGCTACTAGATATTTATATAGTTGTTAACTTCAAAATTTGTGAGATTAATCATGGTACACGTAAACGTGTATCATATTAATAAAAAATAAATTAAAATTTGAAACTCTTACTGTGCTCTGTCCAAGCTTTTCGCTGTTTTTAATGGAGGTTGGGGGCACTAAAGGCACTAGAGGGTTTTGAACAATGCTTAGGCTTTAAGTAGCCTGCATCGTATTGGTCGAGGTCGAAACCAGTCATTTAAGATCATTTGCCATGGATCATATGGTTGGTTGGCTCTTTAGTCTTTACACTATACCAGCCAATACACATGCCTCGTTGCGGGCGATACCATATTTTTTTTAATATAAAAAATATTAATTGTTTTTTATAATATATTTTTGGTCAAAATAATAAATTTATACAGAATTCCTGAGAAGTGCAAGTTTTCTATAAAATATATGAATTTTAAATCGATATAAATTTATCTATTTAATAGGTTTCAACGAAATAACTAATATAAAATTATCATCATCATTAAAAAAATTAATTATATTTTTAAATAAAATAGAAATATATCAAGAGTGAGACTTGAACCCCCAACCTCTCGAACAGATTTTTAGTCTCCTGCCTCATAGACCCGCTCGATCACCTCAACATTCGTTCATCTTTCTAAAAAATATATATTAAATATAATTTTAATATGGATTCGCTAAAAAGAAATGTGTTGAAAGTGAGATTTGAACCTATGCTCTTGGAGGAGACCTTAATCTGACGTTCTTTAGACCATCTCGGCTACTTCAATAATCGTTTGTCTTTCACGAAAATATATATTAATAGTAGGTGTTACTGTGAATTAGCACAGTAAAACCGGGACGTGTTATATATATATATATATATAGAAAAACACTGTAGATTGCTACAGTGTTTTTTGGGACCGAAAAATAATGAAAAAAATTGAAAAATAAAATACAATGTAACCGACATAAATTAAAATTTCAGAAAGATAAGTACAAAAAATAAAATGAAATAAAATAAAATAAAATCTAAAAACACAAGTACATAAAATATAGATCATTTTTATCCAAAAAGAACAAAAACACCAAAAGAATATATATATATATATATTTATATTTATCTCATGGCACAAGAAAAACACTGTAGATTGCTACAGTGTTTTCCCCACACCTTTATATATTGTAGATTGCTACAGTATTTTCTGGGACCGGAAAATAATAATAAAAAATTTAAAAATAAAATACAATGTAACCGACATAAATTAAAATTTCAAAATGATAAGTACAAAAAATAAAATGAAAAAAATCTAAAAGCACAAATACATAAAATATGAATCATTTTTGTTCAAAAAGGAAAAAATACCAAAAGAATATATATATATATATATATATATATATATATATATATATATATATATTATGGGAAAAACATTGTAGATTGCTACAGTGTTTTTCCCACACCTTTTATATATATAGTAATATGAAATACCCTGTAATTGATCCGAGTGTGTATACATATATATTTTATTTTAACAAACTAAATTGTGTTGATGTTTTACCGTGCCCCTAGATATAATAACAATGTGAATTTTATTAGTAAAATTATATTTTCACTTATAAATTTTGGGGTGTCATCTTTATTATTTTTATTTGCAAAATAAAACTATCCATTTACCCCTTAGCGAAAGCAAAAGGACAAAGATTGGATGATAATATTTTCAATTTGTTTTTTTTTTAAAATTGAACAGTATAATTACTCCTTTGCCGCCAGGTGAGGCACGGATTAAGCACGAGAGGCGAGGACAGTGTAGAGTCTTCATATTTTATGAACAAAGAAACTACCTGACTATCCTCCAAAACGACAAAAATGAAGGTCTAACGCCCGAGGCATGATGACAATTCTACTTCTGGTGTTTTCATGGTTATCGCTTGGTCCAAGGTGTTTAAACAATTTAAAAATTTTAAATTATTTTTTCCCAGGGTTACTATAGACATGCCGGCCGGACACATCATCAGGTTTCATGTGTATGCACCTTTTAGGAGGTATGTGCAGCGATGGTTGAAAATATCTAGTCATCGTATCTGCATGCATATCGTCGTTAATGTTAAAACTAATTCTCTTAAAACAAATATTAATTTAAAATATTTTATTTTGTACAACCCATCTATATCTTACTGAAACAATTCTTAAAACCACTGGGAAATTGGCATAGTTCAGTGCGTGACTAAAATCCATTATTTATTTATTTATTTATTCATCCATTAATGTTTTTGGTGTCATGCTCATGATGTGGGGTCATACATTTCTCGCTCTATACGATATTTATTGACTTTGTACAATAAATTTCACGTATATGGAACAACAACAACAACGCCAACACCAACAATTTGCGTGACAGCAATATATCACCCTTTCTAAAGGAACTGAAAAAATCACCGTGCTCAACAGTGAAGAATCTCTTTTTTATAAGAACTTATCTTTTAGATTTTTTTTCTTTCAATTTGCGTGACACATTATAATTTTTTTTAGTTTTTTATGAGATTTTTATAATTTTTAAAAATAAATAATTTGTCATAAGATTTTTTTTAAAATCTTATCCTGAAATGCTTATCATTAGTGTCAAAAATAAATGTTTTATCCCTAGTTTTTATGGGTTTGGTGGGTTAAGTTACATAATGCATGTTATTTTATATTATAATTTTTTTAAAGCTAAATCATGTTATTTATTGAACTTGTCGAGTCAACAAATTAATTTTAATTCTGAACTAAATAAAAAATATATTGCTTCTTTTACGATTTACTCATAACCTTATACACACACACACACCAAAACTAAATATTACAATGAAGGCAGACCAGAACCAAAGCAAATCATTTAGCCCGAAAATTACAAAAAAAGAAGAAAGAAACTAAATTATTACCATGATTTATCACCAAAATTTTCCTTATTTGATTTAATTTAATTTGTTACTGCTGTATATATGTGGCAAGAAATTAAACTATTACAAATTGTGAATATATTATGTATGCGCACGCATGTTATGATCATCACCCATCAATCAATGTCAAGGTATGGATCTTCCATGGCTGAACGCCAAGCATTGCGACTCCGGCCTTGATAGCTGCTCACCATCGCTGGAGGCGGGGCACCCCATGAATCCTACTGGTGGAACCATGCAATTATACGTCAAACATAACGACACCGTATCTGGCAATCTCACCCCTGCTTCTAATGGAAACCCTGTTATATAGTTATGTTGCAAGTACAATGTCTTTGTGCTGCCTCCATACATATTCTTCGCGTACTCCTCCGGGACCCTCCCCGTCAGGCGGTTGTTATTCAAGAACAGCGCCTCCACCGCGGCCAGAACCGGTGGTAACTCACCAGTCAGGAAATTGTGGCTCAAATCCACGATTGATCCCTCGGCGTACATTAATGGTGATGGTAATGATGACGGGACCCCACCTGATAAATTGTTCCGTTGTAAGAACAATGAAGAGAGGGCGGGCCTGAAGAGAGAGGAAGGTATGGCCCCACTGAACTGGTTCATGCTTAAGTCAAGAAACTCTAACTCCGATAACGACTGTAGCCCGTTGAGTGGGCCCCACATCATGTTGTTCGATGCTGACAAGTAACGGATCGTTGACGGCAGCCTTAACGGCAATGGCCCTGTTAAGCGGTTGTCTTTCAAATCTAAATGCAGGATCTCTGCTGACACGATTCCTGGCAGCTCGCCGGATAATTGGTTTGAAGCCAGAATCATGACTTTCAACTGAGCCAGCTCGGTGAAGAGACCCGGCGGGACTGTCCCGGTGAGCTGGTTGTAACTCAGATCGAGAGTGTGTAAGTTGGCGAGTGAGGATAGTGAACCGGGTATGGGGCCTTTTAAGCGGTTGTTGGTTAAGGAGAGAACTCGGAGGTTTCTGAGCAGACCCAGTTGAGGAGGGATAGGGCCAGTGACGAGGCCAGGGTAGAGGACGAGCTGGGTTAATTCGGTGAGGTTGGAGACGGAAGGGCAGAGGAAGCCGGCCAGTCCACGTGAGTTAGAAAGACCAGTGCCGAGTGTGAGAGTGGTGACTCGGCCGAGAGAGCAAGTGATGCCAGAGAAGGTTGAGCAGGGATCTGGTGCGGTGAAGTCCCAGGTGGCGAAGAAGTTTGAGCCTGGAATGTCCGTCAGGCTTTCTTTCACGGCTGCCAGAGCCGCCAGATCACCGCTGCTTATCTTGTTCTGGTCTTGCTGATGTGAGGGGCGACATGCGTTGACCAGAAGCAGTAGCCGAAACAGGAAGAGAGCGTGTGGTTTGGCCATGATGAGCAGAAAGCGTGAGCAAAACACAAAAGAAAGGAGGCTACTGCCACTGAGTACTTTCTTGATTGGATAAAGGGGCAAAGGTGGTGGGCTTGCAGGGAATTCAGCTATCAACTTCTCTGAACATCGATTCAAAGACTCCAGAGTTTGGGAGGTGTTCGAGGTTTTTACAATGGGGAGAGATCGACTAGAGAGAGAGAGAGAGAGAGGAGTGGGGCAGGATGGGATGGGGTGTGTGAAATTAAAGACAAGCAGGGACAAGATAGAGCAGGGGAGGCAAATGGGTTAGTGGTAGATGTCTGTATTTGTGTCCAGGTTTTACGTTATGTAACAATGGCGATCAGCTTGATAAGTGATTGCTGGATCAAATTGCTTGTATTGCTCATTGACATGATGAGTTTGTCTAGCCTTTGGTGGTGATATTGAAGTAGCCTTTTCAATTATCTTGTTGCCGTCAAAGTATTGAACTACGTTAAATTCAAATTCTAGATTACAAATTAACTAATATAGTTTAAAGTATTTTCATTTTAGTTTTTAAAACTAAAATAAAGTTTTTTCTTAAAAAAAATTGAAGTCAAACAAGGTCGTTGATAACATTGGCAGAAATGACGACGATAACATTTTATCGGTAATACTATAAGCTACATCTTGATGAAAAAAATTATTTTGGTATTTTCGTAAGAATTAGGTGGTAGTGAATTGTCTATTACTTAGTGATGATATTATTTAATTGAAAAAGGTTTTTCATTAATCAATGTTAGTATTTTGTAGATACCATTACAGGCAATGAAATTCAAAAACCTATGAATATCAATGACATGAAATTGATTCGGATAGAAATACCGATGACATTACCAGTAAATATCTCATCGGTCATGCAATTGATAAATACCAACAAATTTACAGGCGAAATTACCATGAGATTTAAAAATATATGAAATACAATAATATGATATTGTTATCGGTAAAACTACTTATGTGACATTGTTATTGATAAAACTACCAACAAATATATTATATCGGCAAATCTATTGATAATTGTTTAATTTATGACCTGATCATCGATGCTACTCTTCCTCCACTTCCTTTCCCCTTCTTCCTTTTGTATTGTTTTCCTTACAACCCTCGACCACCATTTTCCTCTAATTTCATCATGGTTCGACCTCTCATAATAAATTCAACAACCACAATATTTAGTTTATGAGCACACATGTTCTCATTCGATATTTTTTAGGATTTTTCATTTTAAGTAAACAAATCTATCATTTTAACAAAAATAATTTTAAAATCTTAATTTTTCCATATATTTTTGAAGTATATTGATTTTGTTTGGGTGTTTGTTGTTTTTTTATAGTTTTTTATCATATAAATTTATGATGTGTACATGTTAGGAATTGATTTAGATTATATAAAATTATCTCTATTTAGTTCATGTATTTAATTAATATATGACTATTATACATAAGGTTGATATAAGTAACGGAGGATCATTCATGGATCTCGTGAATAACCCCAATAGTTGTGCATGATAGATTATTGCAATGGGTTTAAGATTTTATTAACTTCGAAATATCTAATCCAAGAAACATTAGTGGAGGTGGAAATAAATATTGTAGAAGAGCAAAACCAAAAATATAGTATAAACGACACTAGTAACTTTCATTTTTTTTCAAATACCGTAATTTTGTTTTTTATTTACTAACAAATAATTAATTTGTACCGTATAGGTTGCGTGATTTCAGGCATAAGGTGTAGAAATAAATGCACGAGTAAGAGTGCTTTCAGATTAGGAGAACATGGTAGTTTGAAAGTTTTTCAGACTGCTATACATCTCAAAGTCAATATGGGCGCGGATTACATTAAACACGTGATGATTGAGCATTTCACACGATGCTCACGTTCAGTAGCATAAAATTTGCACCGATGTTTTCTAGGTTCCATTACCTCGCACACTGACGATTCCGTGTTGTTCGTTTCACATGCAAAACAAATGATAATTTTGCTATTAATTATAAATTTTTTTCTTAATATTTGTAACCGATAGCATTTTTTTTTAGACTATGAGTCTTGGACGCAATCCATTTCTGGTGGAATTACAATCAGTTTTTCTGTTGGTAAATTTACAGTCAGTGTTTTTTCGGGTAGATTCAATTCTGATAGAATCACTAATGAAAAAAATTACTGATGAGAGTTTTACGGATAAAAGATTCTTTTCTATATGATTGTCGGGAAAACAATTACCGATTAAAAAATATTTTAGAATACGAACAGAATTTTTCGTTGCAAAAAGTCCATTCTAGTTGTGATTATTAAAAATAAATATATAAAAAATTGGATGAATTGAAATCGGACATTCAAATTTCTTAGCACGCATAACCTAAAAAGAGAAATCTTGTTTTTTTTTTTTGTGTGTGAATATATTAAAAGGGAGACAAAAGGGATTTGAACACAAGTTTGACCGATCAATCAGTACGTTAAACATAAACAACGAAAAGACAACGGTCTAAATTCTTTGAATTAATTAGCCATGGATTATATATAGTTCAAGATTAGATGCCAGGGCATCAGTAGATTCATGAATAAATTATTGTGTGGATTTGATTAACGAAGAGAGAAGGGAGGTGGTAGGCACATGGAGGTGTCACGTGCTCGGCATACAAAAATGTTTGCTACGCGTGCAACTAGGGGGACAGATTTAATCTGGTGTTTATTAAAACTGGATTATTTTTTTAGTTTTTTAAAAATTAATTTGAAAATCAATTGCTACCATATTACTAATCACTCGCTTTAGACCCACAAGTTAACATTGATTTATTTAATAAATCAATATTTTTTTAGATGATAATATTTTCATTAAAAAACTAAAATGATAATTTCTTGAATAAATAAAAAATCATTGTTCTAAATTTATAAAGAGATTCATGAGTTTGTTCCCTGTGATTATTAATATGATGATCATTGAATGCTTACACAGTTATTAATTTTAGGGTCCATAAAATTAATCGAAATATACGCAAATTAATCTGGATACTCACGATAATATTTTCATTAAAAAACTGAAATGATGATTTCTTAAATAAATAAATAAATCATTGTTGTTCTAAATTTATAAAGAGATTCATGAGTTTACTCCTATGTGATTATTAATATGATGATTATTAAAGGCTTACACAGTTATTAATATTAGAGTCTATAAAATTAATCAAAATACACGCAAATTGATCTGGATACTCACGATAATAAAAAAAACTTATCTTGAACTTGTTTTAGAGTAAGCTGAATATTTTTTTTCAATATGGGTAATTATACTATATATATATAATTACCCCGCAATAATAATAAAATGCTAAATAATTTAAAAATTAACAAGCACATCCGGATCAGTGGATCAACCCACGTGTGAGAGTTTGATTTGAACTTGCTTGAATTACAAGGGAAATAGGCAGTGCTAGCTTTTGGATCCCTGTGAGCGAATCTCTCTTCGACAGATTGATGAAAGGCGTTGCGTGACATTACAGTTTGAACTTTGAAAGATTCCCCCTGGCCAGAAATTAAAATTATCTATTTTTTAAAAAACGGTAGAAAAAATAAATTTTAAACAAATAATATTTTGACAGCAATGCCGAACACAGAGACTGTAGAAGATGAGTGGACTGTCGAGTCAAAGCAATTGTACTACTGAGCTGACCATCGTTGTTTTCATCACATACATCGTGGACCATTGTGTCTTATGCTCCCCCCGTCATAGCCGTCTCCTGTTCCCCCTCGTGGGTCTGTCTCGGATTAAAAAAAGTAACAATAATTGATGGTGCTCTGTGGATTGATCGATGCGGATGTCATCTTAATTTGTTTTTGAAATGCTATTTATTTATTTTTATTATAAAATATAATAAAAATAAATAAATAAAAGATTAGAAACCCCATCCAATCATATAAAACAAACACGGCCCCGACTTTTGCTTCAACAAGAAGTTGTCCCGGTATTTAATATTTAATTAGATATTTTCACTTTTTTTTTATTTTAGATTTGCTTGCCCTTAATTAATTTCTTTCGGATGCATTATTGTCGATATGAATGGCATCCTTCAAGATCATTCAAGAAGGCTTAACGAAGGTTGGTAGTGTTGATGAAGTTATTTTTTAAAGTGTTTTTTATTTAAAAATATTTAAAAATAATGTTATTTTTTTTATTTTTAAAAATTATTTTCTATATCAGCATATAAAAATAATCTAAAAATATTATTTTTTATTTTTTAAAAAAATTAAGTTTTTTCAAAAACAATTTTAAAACACGACACGCATGTTAATCTTTGATCGACATATAAACGGATCCGAGGAAATCTAATTCTATCATAAAAAAAAATACTTTTTCTTCAACGGAGGGCCGGTCCTGCTTCTGTTGACGTTCATGAATAGTATACTGGGCCGTGGGTTTTCTTTTAGTACGATACAGTAATGGACTGAAGGACCAAACAGAAAACAAGATCTACTTAACAATACAGTAATGGACCGAAGGCCCAATATTGATGATATTCCTCACGAGTTCAAAGCAAAATCATCACGGTTGTAGGTTTCTAGGACAAAAATGAAGCTAACAAAATCAAAACCATGTAATCTGAAACTTCCAGCAGCAAAACATACAGATAGGGTACACATTCTACTTAAACGAGAAAAGTTTTGACGTTTGATTTCTATCCGTTGACTTGGACAAAAAAAACACGAATGTTCTTCGCCTTCTTGTCTGCCAAAACTACAATCCCATCATTTCATTTGTTTCATTGAGCTTTCGGTTTCTCAATCTTCACGAATGGAAGAGCACCCATAAAATGGACCACTCTGGGGGACCATCCTCGTTGCTGAGCACGGCAGAACATCAAGAATGTGTTTGCAAGGTATGAATTGAAACCCATGAACACATGCCACAATGCATGACCCTGCGGGTTAACGGGCCAACTCGATATCTCGTTGCAGAAAACACGGTCGAAAAGCCAGCGAAAGGTGCCGATGAGAAGAGTGGCGACGTACATCTTGGCAAGCCGCTTAGCAGCGGCATCCCGTGTGTAAATGTAGTACTTATACATTCGAGGGACGCAGAGGAGGCAAAGGATCACATAATGCACCCTGAAACCAATTCCAAAACGCACCACTGAATGGACTGCAGCAAAAGCAGCACCATACAGAAAGAGGAAGATGGGCATTGTACTGCGGTAGTGCCAATCTGGTGAGTAGAGGATGTATAAATACAGGAGCATCTCCCATACCATAAGGGTTTCATCACTCTGCTGTTGCCTGGAAATAAATTCCAACCATCATCTTCAAGCATGAATCTCAGCAATAAAATACATTCCTGGAAGTTCAGAATCCTCTCTCTTTATAGATAAGCATATAAATGTGTAGAAAGATAGAGAGGTTGTTGACTGAGGGCTGTCATTTCTAAGAGTTGTAGATTGTATTCCAACGAGAATATGAATGCACTGCACTAAGCCTGCAGTAATGGTGGATGTAAAAGAGAAAGCACCGCGGAGCTTTTAACCATTTTTATCTTAGGCACGCAGACCTCTTTTAGCCAGTCATGGCTACTATCAAGAAAGCTATCTGTTCATAGCTGGACGACCGCCAAATGATTTCAAGAGCACTTGGAGGCTGGAGCAAAACAGATACTTCCACCCTGAAGAAAATTTCTAATCAGTTTCTATCCATGCATATAACTCATGTAAAAGGGACTGTCCTATAAATTTCTTCACATTCCAAAAATTTCCCTCAAATGCTACAACGGGATTTCGGGATCACTCAATCAAACATCATCGAATCCTTTAAGAGAGAGGGGAGAGCAGGAGTTGACTCCTGGATATTTTCTCATTAAACACCAATTTTACACTTCCCTTCCCTGTCACACTCATTCTACTATTATTCCCAAGCTTAACTGAGTGTTCTACTATTATTCCCAAGGTTAACCGAGTGTTCAAAACTTGCATCAAGGTCTGTAAACATACCTTCATCACCACTCATGTGGTTCGAGCATCCTGAATCCAAGAACCATGTGTCATCTCTCCTTATCTTATGTGTTTCAACATAAATCATCAACAACATTTCGTCTTCTTGATTCAGCTCTGTATAGTGCACCTCCTTATTCACATTTGGACACTCATATTGGAAGTGTCCAAGTCCATGACATTTGAAGCACTCAACAGTGGCTTTGTTGTAGATTTGTGCTCCTCTTCCATGACCTCTTCCCCTGAAATTCATCATTCCTTTACCTCTGCTCCTTGATCTTTCATCATAAACCCTCAATACTTGATCATCTTCTCGGGTTTTTCGAAATTTTTGTTCATGCACCAGTAATGAACTTTGCAGTTCATCTACTGTCAACAAACTTATATCTTTCGATTCTTCTATCGAATAGACTATATAATTGAACTTCTCAGTCAGTGTTCTTAAAATTTTCTCAACAATTTTTACCTCAGATACGTCTTCCCCAAAGTTCCTCATATTGTTTGCTGTCAACAATACTCTGGTGAAATATCCAGTCACAGACTCCCCAAGCTTCATCTCCAGCAGCTCAAAATTCCTTCTCAAAATCTGAAGTTGAGCTCTTTTCACTCTAGCATTTCCTTGGTACTTAACCTTCATGGAGTCCCATAATTGTTTTGTCGTTTCCTTTTGAGCAATTGTCTTCAAGATGGACTTATCAATCGACTAGAACAGATAGTTCTTGGTCTTCAAATCCTTCAATTTCATCTCCTCCAAGGTTTTCTTTTGCCCAGCCGAGAGTGCTTCTCCTTAACCAATTTCAATGACATTCCAATACTCCTTTGATCGCAACAGATTTTCCATCAACATGCTCCAATGTTCATAATCTCCATCAAACTTGGGAATACTGGGTTGTGCGAAATTGTTTGAATCCATTCTCCTTCTGAATCTTCAAGCTCTGATACCACAATGTTAGCAAGGAAGAATTTGTTTGTAACCGAGAGAGAAAGAAATGTGAGACTTTGAATGCTAGAAAATTGAATATTCAGTTCATCTTTATTGAATGAAAACTCTCTGCTTATATAGCCTCTAGAGTAACTAACTTTTGTAGTTTGTTAGTTTACACCTGCACTTAACTTGCGTTACAACTGAAATAATAGAAATACAAACTGAAAAATTGAGAAAACTGAAAATAAACCGAAACAGTTGAGGTGGACTTTGGCAGCTGACTCATCACTGTTGCCTGGAAATATAATTCCAATCATCATCTTCAAGCATGATTCTCAGCAATAAAATACATTCCTGGAAGTTCAGAATCTTCTCTCTTTATAGATAAGCATATAAATGTGTAGAAAGATAGAGAGGTTGTTGACTGAGGGCTGTCATTTCTAAGAGTTGTAGATTGTATTCCAACGAGAATATGAATGCACTGCACTAAGCCTGCAGTAATGGTGGATGTAAAAGAGAAAGCACCGCGGAGCTTTTAACCATTTTTATCTTAGGCACGCAGACCTCTTTTAGCCTGTCATGGCTACTATCAAGAAAGCTATCTGTTTATAGCTGGACGACCGCCAAATGATTTCAAGAGCACTTGGAGGCTGGAGCAAAACAGATACTTCCACCCTGAAGAAAATTTCTAATCAGTATCTATCCATGCATATAACTCATGTAAAAGGGACTGTCCCATAAATTTCTTCACATTCCAAAAATTTCCCTCAAATGCTACAACGGGATTTCGGGATCACTCAATCAAACATCATCGAATCCTTTAAGAGAGAGGGGAGAGCAGGAGTTGACTCCTGGATATTGAAAATAACACAACCATGCATGCAACCTCTTTCAGGGAAAAAAATGTTTTATCTAATCACAGCTCAAAGAAGCTAAAAAATGCAATTTTGAATTTACTTGCCTTCACAGTGCAAGACATGCTTGTGCTGCAATACAACACAGACATTTCTCACATGGTAAGTCACACAAAAGTTCACAGCCACCGTGGCTCCACAAGTTCAGCTCGTAATGAGCTCTATCTGTCTCGCAATTAACCCTACTGATGTTTACAAAACACCTATGCTTGAATCCTTTTCAGCTCATGCATGGATACAAAAGAGGAAGGGGCCTTAATTAAGCGAACAGAAAGCAAGCAGCGGTTCAACTACACCGACGAGGACAAAAAAGAAGAAGAAAAGAGTAGAAATGGAGTACTGCTATAAATTATGCATTTAAAATATAAAACCCAACAGAAAATGAAAACAAATCGAATCGAGTTTTATGTAGTTGGGAAATCCCAAATAAATTCCATAACTTTATGCATTGCGTTGTATTGGATTCTCATTTTATTAAGTTATCATAAATATAAAATTGTTGAGTAAGAGATGGAGGGTAATACTTACAAACGTTGCAAAGTGGCGTGGAAAATCATGCTACCAAGAGCAAGAATCATGTTGGATATGTGAAGAACACTAAATCTCTTCTCAAACCGTTGCCTCAACGCATTTATGAGACCCACGAGTGCCAAAACAATGCATGGAATGTTAGAAATGGTGTTGTGAAACTCGGCAATATAGGAAGAATAGGCATAATTCTTCTCACAACAATCTGTCGTGGACGTTACAGGACCCCAGAAACTCGATATTCCTCCTCCAGCCATTCTCGTCAAAACCCTTCTATTTCAAGAAGATTGAGCAAAATCCCTGTTATCAGATCAAGTGCCTGCAGATTCAGCAGCCCAGAAGATAAACAAAGATTGTTTTTAATTCTCAAAAATCACAATAAGACACAATCCAATCCCATTACTTAATCCTAATAATAATTCAGAATCAATACATAAATCAAGCACCTTTTTTTTTAAAAAAAACTTTAGGTGGTTAAAAGCAAGAGGAGGAGGATGGTGTTGCTGGTGAAAACTGCAAAATAAATAAGTTAATAATCAGGGGCGCAGGGCAGAGTAGCGGAGAAAGAGGGTAAGGGGAGGGAAGGAGAGGAAGATACTCTTTTCTGCATTTCGAGGCAAGGGGTATTTATAAGCACGAAGGGCCAAGCCGACAACCACAGCGGTGGCAGCACGGCCAAACCTGGAAAAAAAAACTAAAAACACAGAGAGAGAGAGAGGAAGATACCCCACTCCTTCACTTCCCTTCCTTATAGTTATAATATATTATAATATATATAATGTAATAAATATATATATATATATATATATATTAGAGAATAAAGTTATTATATTAAAATATTTATTTTTTATTTTTATTTGAAAATACTTTAATAAAAGAGTAAAAAATTATATATAAAATTAATAATTATATTGTTGGAGAGTTTTTTAAAAGTAATTATTTAATTATATAACTTTCTCTTATTAATTGTATAATTAATTACATAATTAAATTAAATGCAAAATAATTACACTATATTTAAAATAATATAAAAAATGGTTCTTCAAAATGGCTTTTAACACTGGAACACACATCAACAAAAAATGTCATTTTTATACTATTCAAAGTGTCATTTTGGAGATTTGTCTCTCCAAAATAGCATTTTCCACTGAAGATGCTCTTATGTTTTGTTTTCTAGGACAATGCTTCAAATTATTATGACACTCTCAATTTTGTAAATTAAGCTTAATTTATAATTGTTTTTCATAAACTATTTAGATTTTTCAAACCATTATCTGTGATAATAGGAAAAAATAAAAATAAAAATCTGATGAAAATATCATTGAAAATGATTGAGATTTTTGAAATAAAAAATTATTTTGATTATAAATTTGATATCTTTTAGGTTTGTTTTTATTATTGGGATTTATGCCCTTTTAAATCTAAGATTAGAAAGTTGATATTTTATTGTAATGATATTACAAAATATAAACAAATACTTTATATTTAATTATAATTCACTTTTTTAAAAACATATTGTACCGTGTTCACCAACACGCTTGACCAAAGTTGTCAATACTGTTCCGTTCTGGCTGAAATGGCCAGAACGTTTCGTGCCATTAAAAAAACCGAGACAAAACGGCGTCGTTTTCTTCTCAGTTTTCATTTCGGTCCGTTCTGAAAATACCGGCCGAAACATCTCGGTATTGTTCCGGGTGTGTCGTTTCGAACTTAAAATCCTCTTTATTTTGATAACTTGTGGTTGTGTTTCTAATTTTGAGATTATGTTTGTTTGACTTTGTGTTTGTATTGTATAATTTAAAGTTAATTTATCTTGAATTTTAATTATATTTGTTAAATTAATATTTTAATTTTTTTTCATATATATATATATATATATATATATAGTATAATGCCGAAACACAAATGTTCTATTCTGTATCAATAGAAAAAACAGAATGTTATTGACAACCATATTGGTGTTGAAAGAATATCATTAATTATTTAATTATTTTTTACATTAAAATAATAAACAAGATAATTTAAAACTAAACAAAATCTTTTTTTTTATAAATAGAGTTGGATAAAATCCAATACTAATTAAATATCTATGACTCAATCATGTAGAAAAGACTTTTCGATATTTGAGTGGTCCTATGGCTTTCGTCCTATAGCGCTCCTCCCTCTATTCTGAACACAGAAATCGAGGCTGTCCTAGGGGTGTTATTGAATGTATTTTATTTTATTTTATTTTTAAAAAAACAAATTGAATTTTTTACAAATTAAATATTTGTTTTTTTTGAAATTACAAGATTTTTATTAATATATAAATAATTTGTGATGAAAAATGAATTAAAGTAAATTATAGTTACGTTTTTAGAGGATGAAACAAATCATATTTTTTTTTCAAATAAGAGGTGATATAATTAAAAAGGTTGAAGATTTTAAATTTTGATTAAATTAAAAAATTTACATGTTTTTAATTATAGGATTTTATTTAAAATTTTATTCTAATCATAAATCTGCAAGACTTATATATAGGTTAATATTTTTTTAAAAAAAACTTAAATTAATTTGTATAAATTATACTAAACAAAAAACCTTGATTAAATTAAATTATTTATTGGACGGTTTATTGAATTTTGAGCTACACAATTAGAATAGCCTTTTTTTTCTTATATTAATATTTATAGTTTAATAAATACAAGAATTTCAGTAATTTCATTTATACCTCCTACCTTTTTGTTTTCAAAGGCTATTTTTTTTTTCTTTTTGAGACAATAACAAAATGCTGCCTTAAATATTAGATGATTTCAAGATTTGAGCATGAAAAACATACATTTGTAATAGATAAACAAATCATTTAATAAATAAATAAGGTTAATATATTTGTTTAATTGTAAATAATTAAGTTCATTGAACGTGGACAGGAAGGAATTCCGTGGAGTGATTAGATTCATTGAACCTGGACATGCATCCTATACCTTTTACATGGCTTCCCTGATTAATTATTTCCTACCAATAATACTCCATGCGACTATTTTCCGCATCCCAACATTACGAGTCAAGCCAGGTAGTGTAGACGGGGACCCCACAATTCAGACCTCCTTCCAAACTATGGCATTAGCATGGCCTCACCATGGAATATTAACTGGGAGCCGATGGACGTTAATACTTGATCATCATGAGCACATATATTTATTATTCCCAAATCAATCTAAATTACACCCTCATGCTTATTGAATTTATTGATATTTTTATTTATTTATTTATTATTTTAATTTTTTATGTCTTTAGATTATTTTCATATACTAATTTAAAAAATAAAATAAAGATCATTTTGATGCATTTCTAAACAAACAACACTTTAAACAAAAAAACTTATACCACACTCCCTCTTTATATCACGGTCCAAACTAGATTTTAAATTGTTGTTTTGATTAAAATTAATTTTTATGTTTGTAAATTATTTTGATATGAATGTGTTTTTTATAAAATATTATTCTGATGTATTTAAAAATAAAAAAAATACCTGTAAAATCAATCGGTGTAGTCCTCTCGAATACCCTTTAGTATAATGTATATCATGCACGAGATTATTGAAAACGCACGTACTTAACACTAATTATTGATCATGAACTCATAAATTGTAATTAAACGTACAAATCCCATCAATTTAATAGCTAATTTTTGAACATTAACCTTTTCAAGTGAACAAAGCTGGATGTGGAGAAAATACATGCAGGATCCAATGGCTAAGCATGAACCTAGTCTCCACTTAGCAGAGAGATTCATCGAAGGCTAGCTTAATAGAGTCCGCATACATAGACGAAACTGCCATGGCCCCGGCCCCACACTATGACCATCTCTTTTCACCTGCTGTCTAGCCTCTTGTATATATATATGTGCGCGTGTTATGTGTGATTATCATCATAATATCGACATCTTTCAGCCATTTACAACACCATGTCCTCATCTCGATTTACACCATCCTGATCTTCTTTTAGGTCTTAGATGAAAGTTAACCTGCAGACGTTTAGCCCTTTTCAGATTCGGTGTTTTCTAGACATCTAGCTGCTTCAATCATTCTCAAGAAAAGGGCAGGTGAAGAGAATATATATAGAGAGAGAGAAGGGTGATTGGATTTATGGATTTATATAGTGGTGAGACAAAAATGGCTAAAACCGGTCCAGTGAGGTTCAAGAGGGTGGATGCAGCTTTCAACGAGGCGTCTCGGGCTACTTGGCTTTGCGAGAGTAGTGGGAGCGAGCACTGCTCTCCTGACAACAATTCTGCAGATCTTTCCGATCTTGTCAATTCTTTTATCGAGAGAGAGTATACGAATCAATTTAGAGCCGGAGGAGATGACAACGAGAAGGGAGACAATAATCTTGCTCATCAAGATCTTACGGGTCATAATCGTCCACAATCAAAGAGTAATATTGATCATCTTGATCAGGACCCCGGGGATATCTGCTCTTTTTCTGAAACCAAGGATATGCTGGAGAGTTTGCTAGGTAGCAATGAAGAAGATGGTGATGGCGCCGATGACAAGCAAAAGATTCGAAAAGAGACAGAGATTGCATGTGGGATCATAGGAGAAAGATCCTCATTGTCGTCGCACCTCGACTTTAAGCGTGGATTGATGTCTCATTTACGTGACCGGGGTTTTGATGCTGGTTAGTACATCTTCCCATTTACGAATAGCAATTATTGCAGAATTCTCACAGTAATATAGGGGTTTTGTGATCAGAAATCACACATTGTTCTTATTTAATCTGTTCTTGTGAATGACTCCAGGTCTGTGCAAATCAAAGTGGGATAAGTTTGGGAGGCATCCAGCAGGAAACTATGAGTACGTAGACGTGAATGTTAGTGGAAAACGCTACATTGTTGAAGTTTTTTTAGCAGGGGAGTTCATAATTGCTCGCCCCACCAGTCATTATACTGAGTTGCTTCAAGTTTTTCCACGAGTTTACATTGGGAACCCTGAGGAGGTTAAGAAGATTGTGAGATTAATGTGCAATGCTATGAGAGAATCAATGAAGGGAGCGGGAATGCCTGTAGCACCTTGGAGGCGATATGCGTATATGAACGCAAAGTGGTTTGGTCACTACAAGCGGACAACGAATGAAGTTTCAAGTAGAAGAAAGGGAACAAAATTTGATGGCGAGGCGAGTTATGCAAAACGAGTCGCTGGTTTCGAGCCTTTGCCTGTGACAATTTACCGTTGCAAAGATGATTTGGCAAGGAAGGGTGGTTCGGGAGTCAGCCATTTGACTGCTGCTTTCAGAAGCGATGGCATTGATATATAGGTTGCTTCAATTTCGTAGCTTGCTAGCACAGCCCTAATTCCAATGGCGAAAGGCAAGGGCCACTAGCTAGTAAATGAAGTCTGGTTTGTGCACCGTACGTGTATAGGGAAATAATTGCCTCCCATTTGTAATAGTTAAAGAGGGAGGGGTTTAGGTTTGAAAGTGATTGAATTGGATGTGGGATGAATACAAATGGACCCTTCATTTTGCTTTCTACAAAATCATTATTCGGATGTTGTTCGAGGTAGATAGATAACGAGGTGCAATCTCTGCTGTTATGGAGGTATATTACACCAAAAATTAAGTAGGTTAAGCAGGCAAACATCAACACACACGCGCGCACACATATATATGGAAAATTTGTTTTGATTTCAATATCGATCACTTGATGATGATCGACTGATAATTTATAATTTAACGGACATACAGAGTATTCCCGTCGTCCATTTGAAGAATTATACTCCAATTCGTCCAGATCTGTCATAGAAGAAGGTTCTAGACACCGCCTCCCATATCTCTTTAGCTGTGAGAAGACGAATGCATCGTTGTATTAACGATGAGTTCATCGAGTCAACCAACCACCTTTTGACTCGATGATTTTCAGTTCTCCATGCCTCCGACTTTTGATCTGCAGGGTCGGGTTTTTTTGTTTCTCCGGTGATGTACTCAGCCTTGTTACGAGCACCCCAGTTAGCATATCCATGAGCTGGGATCTGTGGTGCTGGAAATGCAGATCATTGTCTTCATGGACTACGATCTGTGGTGCTGGAAATGCAGATCATTGTCTTCATGGACTAAGATCAATGGTGACGATCTTTCAGGCCAATAACAACTGATTGATCTGTGGCGATGTTGTCATGGCCACAGCTACTAAGATAGCAATATATAGTAAAGTTATGATCTGACAAGCGATCCTATCTCCTCTTTTTCTTTTTCTTTTTCTTTTGTTTTATTTTTCTCTGTAAATAACCACCACTTTTTATTTTTCACAAATCAATCTCTTATCATAGTAAATTTGGCCACTCTAATATTAGTCTGTCAGCATTCATATGATGATTCAATTATTTTTTTATTCCCCATATTAAGTAGACAAAACTAGTTATCTTTTTGTTTTGACTTGTATTTTAAATATGTTTTAGTATTTCAATGTAGTATATGTGATTTATTTGCTTGTTTTATAGTTTTTAATGTAGTATATGATCGTGTGATTTGTATATTTTAAGGTTTGTATGAGATTTATTTTTAAAATTATGTTTGTATATAATTTAATGAAATTGATTTTGATTTTGTGACTTAGGTGTTTTGTAATGAAATAAATAGTTACGGGTACATTTTATATTTTATTAATTTTATTGTTAAGTTGAGAATTTTAGTAAATGTTCATGGATTTGATTTTTATAGAAAATTGATTATGATTTAAGAGAACTATTCAATTAAATTGAATAAGGTTTAGTTAAAACCAATGTTAGCTAATCTATGTAGTTTACATAATTAATACTCGTTGTCATTAATATTTTATAACGATTTGATAGAAGTAATGAATGATCATTCTTAGATATATTAAGTTTCACCAAAACGTTGTGCATAATAGATTATTGTAATGAGATTGAGGGTTTTATTAATCATGCACTATATAACCTAAAAGATATTAGTGGATGTGCTATTAGATGTTCATATATGATGTATAAAAATAAATAGAGCTCATCAACAAGAAGAAAATATGGGGAGGAAAAAAGGACAAAAAGAAAAAACTTACACACACAAAACCATAAAAACCCTAGAACCCATCTTTTTCCTTCCCCATGGGGTCTGCAACCGCTGACTCCCTCTTTAGGTAGCTACAACCCTCCTCCACTCTCTTTTCCTCTCCTTCTCCGGCCAGACCCTCTCTGCGATGGATCGACAAACCCGTCAACTCCTTTCTCGTGTAGTTGCTCTCATTTTTCCGTCGAGCACTCCTCTATGCCGCCGGTGGCTATTTCCTCTCGTGCTGACGACCCTTCTTTTCTTCCGACCACCAACAACTTCCTTTCTCCGCACGAGACCACACAGATCTACCTCCAAGCAACCATGCCGCCTCCTTCTCAGGTCACTAGTCGTTGTTGATCAACAGCGACCTCGCACACCAATAGCACCCGATCGACCACTCAGCTGCCCTCCACGGTGACTCTCTCTCCTCTCTGCCAACCTCCGTCTCTCCTGCTCCAGCTCCTCTCCTCGTGCCGACGACCACTTGAATCAAGCGGATCGAAGAGCAAATGTAGTCGAAACATTGTTTGCGTGTTGTGTTACATTGGTATTGTTTTGCAGTCACCGTGAAGGCCACCACCTTAGAGAGAAGGAAGGGAAAAGGCAAATTCACTCCCCTGTCCTGCTTGCTCCATTGGCGACAGTGCGTGGTTCCACGGGCGAGCAAGTAACGGTGGTGCATGAGCTTACATGCCACCGGTGCTCTTGCGTTGCCTCCACTCGTCAACAATGTTCCTGAGGTGGTGTATTTTGTGAATTTAGATGTCATGTGTTTGTTTAAATTGTTGTTATGTTCATTTTTGTAAATGTTATGTAATGTGTAAAATGTAACAAAAATAATGAAAAAGAGAATGGGTGCGTGTGTTACATAAAAAATTATAAAAATTGCATTTCAAAAGAAAAAACAAAAAATATGTTGTTTTCGTGCATATGGTCAAATTCAAGGTTTCCAAGTATATTTTTCATAAAAATATATGTTGCATCTTTATATATTTTGAACAAAAATTGGATATCGTAACTAGTTTATAATTATCATTTGGGATTTGACCAAAATATAAAATAAAAAACTTAAAAGTTATTTTGTTCTAGCCATCGCAGATGTAAAATTACATTGTAAAGTATACTCACAGAAATAAAAAACAAGGTTTTCAAAATGTAATGTAAAATTCATTGTGGTTAGTCTGTCAATTCACAATGAGGTAGAGATTCTCTCACAGAGAGAAATCTACGTCAAACCTTAGAAAAAGACCAATAAAAATGACATAGAAAAACAATTAAATAACAATGCAGTTTATCTTAGGCAGGGTGTACTGGGGGTGATGTGTCTTTCCCTTGCACAACAAGTTCTCTTACCCAGACTCTCGCAGACCAATAGGTTTTCTAGTGACTGTAATACTCGTGGCGAATCCCGATAATTATAGCTGTAATTTTTAAGACTATAAAACACATACCTTTTTCACCGGCGTCGTTGTCTCCCTAAACCTGGGATGACGAGGCACTGAGCGTGAAAAAAACATCATCGCGACAAGCACAAGCTTTCTTCATGAAGATCATGAATATCCACCAAATCTGCAACCTGAAATCTCAATTTCCTATTACTTTCCGAATTGTCCCCCATCACTCCCTCGCTGGTTCCCTCAACCTCTCCTTCAAAAATCCACATCTCTCTCTTCTTCTTTATTTCTTTTATTGTTTGTTACTCCTATAAGACCCACCTTCAAAATTTTCACATTTTCAAGAATTGAAACTCCAATTTTTGACTAAAAAAGACAATGAAGAAGACGAGGAGAGGAATTTAGCAACCCATTTAACGGAACTCAGGGACCTGGCCCTAGAGGGTGTGGTTTACCAGAACACACTGAGATTGGTTGAGTGTTCAATGTTTACTGTTGTCACTGGTATCGTTTATTTCTTAAGCTATTCTTTCTCAATTGAGGTTTATTACATGATTTATTTAAATTGGTTACAGAGGGTGTGCCACTGTCCCTTTTTCAAGAATTGTTAATTAATTTCTACGTAGGCCTTTATTTGCTTCCCTTTTCTACGGAGGTGTTCTGTGAAGGAGAAGGGGAGAACAGATGGGTTTGTATGATTTGCAAAGGAGGAGAAGTGAGGGACGGGAGGGTGAAGGAGAAGGGTTTGCTAGATAGGTTTGTATATAATTTGTAGAGGTTGAGTTTGAGGGATGAGAGGGTGAATGAGAAAGGGAGAGTGAGTAACTAGAGGCAATGTGAAGGAGAAGATGGTGAGGGTTTATTTTTGGTGAAACAGTGAGGGATGTTAGAGTATAGAAGAAAGAATATTCTAGAATAGTGTATTTGCATTCTAGAAGTATGAATGATGATAGTTTGTTATGTATAAATAGGAATATGGACTCACAAGAAATGTATGGAAAAACAAAATTGATTATTGTTGAAATACAAAGTTCTTCATAAATTCCTTTCAATTACCTGCTTCTCTCTTCTCTTCTCTAAACAGACTTTTCCTTTCTTCCTAAATTCCTTTCAATTACCTGCAACATTTCTCAATCCTAACAAGGGACGGGAGGAAGTGTGGAGGAGAAGATGGTGAGGGTTAATTTCCTATTAAATAAATGTCGATGTTATTATTTTTTCCGGATCATAAACCACAAGACGAGACTCATGAAAAAGCAGCTCATAAACTACAGGATGAGACTTATGAAAAACAGCTCTTTTGCTTTTCATGAAATGATATTTAATCGATTTTAATAGGTGGGATCACACAAATTTTTAAGTTTTTTTACTTTAACTAAATACCAAAACAATATTTTTTCCAATCTCCAGTCGGACCTCACTACCAAACACCCACGTAGCAGAGAGATTCATCAAAGGCTAGCATAATCAAGTCCACAAACATAGACGAAATTGTCATGGTCCCGACCCCACACTTTGACCTTCTCTTTCCAGACCGATTTTTCAGCCAAATACCTGCTTGAAAGTTAACGGTTTCGTTCACTGTTTTGTTTCGAACAAATAATATTTTCTTAAATAATGAATAATTTTACAATGTTAATTTATATCTTAATCCGACCGTTACGAGGAGTCTCTTGACATATATATATATATATATATATATATATATATATTAAAATTTCAAAGCAATCAGAGAATGTAATAACTCTGCAAGATAGATGATGATATTCTCGTAATATTATACATGTTCATAATTTTGTTTAGAAAAATCATTTTATTGTCTTTTCTTAGATTAAATTGCACAACTCTAAATAATTTTATTTTTGGATTTGAACTATTTTTTTTATTAATATATTTAATTATACACACACACTTAAACAGATCAACTCCAAAGCGGTAGCATTGAAATGCTCGAAACAAAAACATTCCATTCTAATTGAAAAAACAAAGTACCAACTGAAATGATATTGACAACTCTTGAATATATATGTGTGTGTCTGTGATTATCATCATAATGTCGACATCTTTGTGCCATTTACAACATCATGTCCTCATCTCAATTTACACCATCTTGACCTTTTTAACTCTTAGATAAAAATTAACCTTCAGACGTGAAGTCCTTTTCAGATTCGGTGTTTTCTAGACATCTAGCTGCTTCAATCATTCTCAAGAAAAAGCGCAGGTGAAGAGAATATATATATATATATATAAGAGAAGGGTAATTGGATTTATATAGTGGTGTGACAAAAATGGCTAAAACCTGTCCAGTGAGGTTCAAGAGGGTAGCTGCAGCTTTCAACGAGGCGTCTCGGGCTACTAGGCTTTGCGAGAATAGTGGGAGCAAGCACTGCTGTCCTGTCAAAAATTCTGCAGATCTTTCCGATCTTGTCAATTCTTTTATCGAGAGAGCCGGAGGAGATGATGGCAACGAAAAGGAAAATAATAATCTTGCTCATCAAGATCAAACGGTACGATCAAAGAGTAATATTGATCATCTTGATCAGGACCCCGGGATATTTGCTCTTTTTCTGAAACCAAGGATACGCTGGAGAGTTTGCTAGGTAGCAATGAAGAAGATGATGGCAATGACAAGCAAAAGATTCGAAAAGAGACAGAGATTGCATGTGGGATCATAGGAGAAAGATCCCCATTGTCGTCGCACCTCGACTTTAAGCGTGGATTGATGTCTCATTTACGTGACCGGGGTTTTGATGCTGGTTAGTACATCTTCCCATTTACGAATAGCAATTATTGCAGAATTCTCACAGTAATATAGGGGTTTTGTGATCAGAAATCACACATTGTTCTTATTTAATCTGTTCTTGTGAATGACTCCAGGTCTGTGCAAATCAAAGTGGGATAAGTTTGGGAGGCATCCAGCAGGAAACTATGAGTACGTAGACGTGAATGTTAGTGGAAAACGCTACATTGTTGAAGTTTTTTTAGCAGGGGAGTTCATAATTGCTCGCCCCACCAGTCATTATACTGAGTTGCTTCAAGTTTTTCCACGAGTTTACATTGGGAATCCTGAGGAGGTGAAGAAGATAGTGAGATTAATGTGCAATGCGATGACAGAATCAATGAAGGAGCGGGAATGCCTGTAGCACCTTGGAGGCGATATGCGTATATGAACGCAAAGTGGTTTGGTCACTACAAGCGGACAACGAATGAAGTTTCAAGTAGAAGAAAGGAAGCCAAATCTGATCGCAAGGTGATTTATGCAAAACGGGTTACTGGTTTCGAGCCTTTGCCTGTGAGAATTCACCATTGCAAAGATGATTTGGCAAGGAAGGGTGGTTCGGGAGTCAGCCATTTGACTGCTGCATTCCGAAGCGATGGCATTGATAGATAGGTTGCTTCAATTTGGAAGCTTGCCAGCACAGCCCTAATTCCAATGGCGAAAGGCAAGGGCCACTAGCTAGTAAATGAAGTCTGGTTTGTGCACCGTACGTGTATAGGGAAATAATTGCCTCCCTTTGTAATAGTTAAAGCGGGAGGGATTTAGGTTTGAAAGTGATTGAATTGAAGGCGGGATGAATACAAATGGACCCTTAATTTTGCTTTCTACAAAATCATTATTCGAATGTTGTTCAAGGTAGATAGATAACGAGGTGCAATCTCTGCTGTTATGGAGGTATATTACACCAAAAATAAAGTAGGTTAAGCAGGCAAACATCCACATATATACATATATATATATATATATATATAAATGGCATTTTTATTTTATTTCAAGATGACTTGATGATGATCAACTGATAATTTATAATTTAACAGTAATATAGAGTATTACCGGCGTACATTTAAAGAACAATGCTCCAAACCAATTGTTTGGTTTCTCCTATATATCTATCATAGAAGGTTTTAGACACCGCCTCCCATATCTCCTTAGCTGTGGAAAAACGAATGAATTGTTGCATCAACGATAGGTTCATTGAGTCAATCAATTAGCTTTTGACTTTTCAGTTATTCATGCCTCCAACTTTGGATCGGCAGGGTCGGGTTTTAAGCTTCTCCGGTGATGTACCCAGCCTTGTTACGAGCACCAGTTCGCATCTCTATGGGTTGGGACCATAGTAGTAATTAGTTTCATCCAGTATAATTCCAGTTGAAAGTGCATAATTGTCTTGATGGACTACGATTTGCGGCATCGGAGGTAGGCACGGTGCTGCTGCTGAATTGGTTTCCATTGTAGATGATGAACAACAACAACAATAATACTAAAGAATTCAAAATACAGTATGTAGTATATGAAAGAAGAGAAAGAAATATGATGGAAAGGCTTCTTAGAAATACTCTAATACCATGTAAAAATTGTATATCACTGTATTGGTTTTCTTCTGGTTACAGGAGGAATTTATAGAGAAATACAACAATTAATCCCTTGCTCTCATTAAAGAATTACCCTAAACTCATGGGATTACAATCAAATTTCCTAATATTTATCCTGACTAATAGCTATTCTAAATAGGAAATCCAGCTCCTGTTGACATTACCATATTACGTTGACGATGCTAGGAGGTGTAGCACCTGAAAGTTGATTGCTGGCCAAGTATGACTCCTTCAAGCTTAGAAGATTTCCAGTCACTTCTGGGATAGAACCATTGATCAGGTTATTGCCAGACAAATCCATATAGCCTGTGAAACAGTTCGTGAAGGACGGATCGACCCGCACCATGCATGGTGGGATCAAGCGATTCTGTTTAGCCAGCTCGATGGGAATAGAGCCATGAAAACTGCTGTTTCCAAGTCTTATCCAGCAAGAAAAGATGGAATTTCCTTTTCTGGAGCGCCTGTACGGCGCATGGGAGTGAGATCTATGTCTCTAACTCTATTGTGGTGGTTGCTGCAAGTTATACCAATCCAGTTGCAGACCAGGTGGTTGCTAACTGGTTTAGTGGATCATCATTGGTGAGGGTCTTTCAGGCCAATATTAATAATAGCTCATTCATCTGGGCGATGTTGTCATTGCAACAGCTAAGATAGCCATGGTTCAGTTATGATATGACAAGCGATCCTCTCTCCTCTTTTTCATTTTTCTTATTTTTTTCTCCGTAAATAACATAAACCTCTTTTTATTTATCAAAAATCAATCTCTCATCACAATAAATTTTGACCACTTTAATATTCATGTTATGATTCATTTTGTTTTTGTATTCCAACATTAAGTAGACAAAACTAGTTTTCCAGGGTGCAGCAGCTATCACAATAAATTATATGGTAGTATATATTTGTAAAAGAGCTAAAAGAGTTTGGCCATCAACTGTTCACTAAGCTTGGCCATCAACTGTTTACCAAGACTAAAATCACTTGGACTTGCAATTTATTCCAGTGCTTTCGCGTGTATGTTTTCCTTTTGTTTTTAATACTTGTCGCCCCTCTTTCGACTTACAATTTAACATCTGTAATATAAATACAGAAATTTCAACTTTTCCGCTAAAATCCTAAACCTACCCCCCACCCCCCACCCCCAACACTCTGCATTCTAAAATAAACTTAGTCGTCACCCTCCTTTTCCCTCAACTAATAGCTTCCCTTCAACCTTCGAATTAGAAGATAATAAAGAAGAGTTCGATCGGCTCGAACTCTTACGTGTAAAAGCAAAGAGAGAGATCCTTGAGGAAGTCTCTGTCAAGCTCTTCACCACCAGGTCTACTCCCTTTTATTGTTCTTTTAGTTTATGTTCAAAAACAAGAGGAAATATTGGATTTTCAACCGTTTCTATTGTTGCTTTTGGGGTTGTAGGTGTGTTTTAGCAGAGTTGAAAAGACTCGGAAATCTTATTCTTAATCTCTTGAGCGATTAATAGGCTTATGATTGCAAGGTGTGATTTTATGGTGTAAAAGGCTTTATCTTTTGGGTTTTTGATGTTGAATTTGATGGGTTTGTGGATTTATGAAATTGGGTTGTAGAGATTTTATTCTTTTCTGGGTTTGGTGTGATTTTGATGTTCAATTTCAATGGCAGGTGTGATCATGAACAAATGAAGAATGCAGAGGGTTGCATTGTGGAGATTATTGGAGAAAAAAAACCTGGACCACTTCTTTGATGGTACTCAGGATATTGACATGCGGAAAAAGTTTCAGGAGGTTAGTTTATTTTTATTTTATTAATTTTAAATAATTTTACATGATTTTTGGTGGTTAATGGATTGTTTATCCCTTAATTGTTTATCAAGCCTTTTCAATTCTCTCTCATCTTGAACGTATTTGACCACAGGAATTGAATCCAAAGGCCCCCGCTTTTCTTCACCTGTGTTCACTCTCTTTCTCTTTAATATCTCTGTCTTCGTCCAAAGTTTGTGTTTTTTTTTCCATTCTTTTATATTTTCAAGTAACTATATTTTGATGCTTTTTTGGATTTTTTGAAGGCTAATGGAAGATGACGTTTCAAACCTGTTTTGAAGAGTGTCAATGTGAACTCGAAAGATTGCTCCAAAATGGTGATTGCGCTTGCCAGCAATGATAACAAAACTCAGGTTTCTGATTTTTTATTGAAGGATTTTTTTATTTTTGCAATTATTTGAACTATTAAATAAGAGAGTTGTGAACTGGTTTTTTTTTTAAATGAAAAGATTGATTTTTTATTTATTGATGTTTGGCTGATTTGAGAAAGATATTAGTTACTGGGGCTTTGTTTTAATAGGAAAGATCAAAGCTTTTTGTTGTTTTACTTATGTTTTGTTGATTTAAAAAAGATTTTTTTTAAGGCAGCAATTGCTAGACTTGAAGCATTGAAGAATGATTATACAGGGATGGAAACAGTTGAAGCAGTTGAAGATGATGAAGCTTCTCTTGAAGATGACGGTATCGAGTCTCTCATTCATTTCTCTCTTTTGTGTTTTTTAATAGTCTTGAAAAAACCTTTGTTGCATTATCCATTGATATGCTTTGCTTTGTATAGTTTCAAATTAAAGAGAATGTCCTTTGATGCATTGAAGGCGTGCCGTGTTTTCCGTGTATGGTGTGTTTGTGTTTTCCCCTGTCATTTTTTCTTTTGCAAGAATTATATATAGCTAGCTGGTTTTGTTTATTAGTATTCACAAAGAAGTTTCTTGTTTGCATCTTTTCCTGTTATTTTTTCATGGTGTCAATTATCTATTCTAATGCATCTTATGTTTCTTCAAGCAAGTTTCTGACTCTACTATTTCGATTGAAACATGTCCCTTTTTGTGAATTTGTTTTTCAATAATGTTATGCAAAGCTATGTCCCATATTTATGTTTAATTAGCTATATTTTAAAATATTGAAACATGTCCCTTTTTGCAAATTTGTTCTCCAATGATTTTTGCTTAGCATGCATTTATTTTAAAAAAATTGAACTTGATATTGTTATCCATAACCAGCATTTGAATATTTGAATGAGGAGAATGAGAATCTTTCTTAAAGTTCCTTCCAAGTTATTGTCACAAGAAGTGGTGGTTTGATGGGATTGCATAGCAAAGGGCAAATTGATCATATTGTTTACTTCTTTTAGCCATATTGTTTTAAAATATTCTTTGATCTCAATTGCAGTCTATATACAAAATAAGCAGAAAGACACAAAGCGTAAGACTTTGCAAGTAAAAGCACTTGAGAACGCTAGGAAAGGCCCAAGAAATTTCCTTGAGCTCTTACATGAGGTATGAATGGAAACGCTAAACATGTATTGATTGTATGAATAGTATGTCTAAATTGAAACATGCAAACCTGAAAGCTTTGTTTCCGCATATTCCATCATATATGAAAGCAGCGGTGGGGCTTCCAAGCTCTACTTGCCATGGGCATTTCTGCATTGTTTGTGAGTTCATTTCCAATTATACATGTGTGAAGTATTGAATGTGTTTTTTTTTTCAATCTAATTCCAGAAGATACATGATGATACCCCTTGCCTGAAATTTTTTGCCTCATTGTTAAGACCTCAGTGGGGCTTTTTTTGTAGACATAAGACTTCACCTCCATGATCTCACTTTGATATACTAGAGCTATTTATGGATTGTGCCACTCGATTTTCATTATTCTTCAAACATGTACATCTGTTTTGCTTCATTCAATCAAATGACCAATGGTGTATTTTGATTCCTTTTACACATTTTTAGCAATCGTCTTGCTAGGTTGCACCGTGTTATTAGGTCATTTTGGATATTTAGTCAATATTTGTTACTTTGTTGAAATCGTGTTCTTGAAATTTTTCTAATTTGTTTTTTCCTTTAAATTATTTTCTTAGTATTTTTGAACTGTTTTGATGGGTTTATATAAAAAATTCAAAATAATAATAATATTTTAATGATTTTTAACCAAGAAAAACTTTCAAAAATAACTAAATAACTATTGCAATAATATTAAACACTCCTACAAATCTATCTTTATTTCCTATGTGAAAGCATAATCTTTTTGTCGTTTCAAGTGAAGGATTATTTTAATGTTTTTCATTGGGAAATCGGGGTTGCCCTCGAAAGCCAAATCCAAGCGAGCGTAAGACAGACAAGTCGACATTTGCCAATTACATATTGCATCATTTCTGTTATAATTGCCTTCCTATGACTAGAGTTGACTCTTTTGGTTCTAGATCATTAGTTACGGACAATAAAAATAAATGGAGTTGATTTTTCAACTTCTAAGAATTCGATAGATTTTCTTGAAATAAACACTATGCAGAAACATACCAAATCAATTTCTTAATGGAATAGTCCTATTAGGGACATAACTATTACTAAAATTTAAACGAGGTCTTGGATTTAAACAGATTTAAACAATAATGAAATGATTTTTATTGTTCATATATACTCAGAGCCACTATGATTTTTAGCCTTTTATTTAGGGATATTTTTGATTTTTATATTTTTGTGCATAGTAAAATAATCATAATATCTATGTGTAAGACAACAAAGACAATGATCACTGAGAGCATTACCGTTAATGCATATATTTTTAAATGGTTAAATATAAAATACCTCTATATAAGATAAAACCGAATAGTAAATGTCATGGTCGATAAGGTCATTGCACTTTTTTTAAATAGCTAAATACGCATATGCCTTCATATAAGATAAAATCCAAAAGTTATTGTTTCATGTGTAGTGGTAATTTATCATTGTTTGATTATATATTTTGGCGAGATACTATTTGCACGCTGTCGTACATGACATTAGTTTCATGTCACGCAGATTTTGGACAGCGCGTGTGGTGTTGTCTAGCATATAAAAACCACATTGGAGTCTAGAACTATTCTTCTTCATGTTCTTTTCTTACATCCATTTTTTAAATTGCTTCTCCCATTGGAGATGCTCTTATATCAAAACCATTTGGAAATAATTAAAAACATTCAAATCCTGATATCTCACCATAACTTGACGGCATGATACAATCTCACCGACCGGCTAGAATCAATCAAGGCTATCATCTTCTGTCCGATGGAAGACAACATAAATTGGACAGCAGGTCTGTAATTCTTTGCAAGGCAATCATCACGATCCAGAAAAGGCAACATGCCTCCTTATATTCTATATAATTGTTTTAATGCCGGTTCTCTCGAGTATAGTTTATTAAAACTCGATTGCATGATATAAATAGTCCAACAGGGTAGTTTTA
The DNA here is from genome assembly GCA_032356905.1 of Salix exigua. Taxonomy (NCBI): domain Eukaryota; kingdom Viridiplantae; phylum Streptophyta; class Magnoliopsida; order Malpighiales; family Salicaceae; genus Salix; species Salix exigua. Next base: position 8,684,430 of record CM063598.1, read on the forward strand.
AAGTCCTGTAGACTAGCTTTGCTGTCTCAAATGATCAAGATTTAGGGTAAACTTTCATTTTCGAAGGTGGAAGTTGCGTAAATTTGATGACTTTCTTGGTTTCAACATGAACAAGAACTCGTTCAATTTCTGGGATTTGTAGATTTCAGCTTAATTTCAGATGACGATGATGTTAAAATGTCATTTCAAAATGTTGCTCCGCCACTTTTGTGGATTCCTTGAATCCTAACGTCCTCATCCTTGGAGATCAACAGACCTAAACAGCAACCACCCTCTCTGGTCTGCTATTGTCCTTCCACCAAGGAATGTTTCAGAGTTTCAAGATCCCAATGAAAGCTGAACTTGACAGGCATGATTACATCGAATCACAAACATAGTGGCCTTTTATTGTTTTAACATGCTGTTTTTGTTCAAGGTTTCGATCAAATCTAGATGAAAAATAACAAAAACAAGAGCCAAGCTTGAGAAGAATAGATGTTGTCACGGATAGACGCTAACTGCTGGGAAATTCGAAGCAGAAAGCCTGGAAAGTGACGATTGAATGATATAAGAGAAGGGTCTCTGGAAAAGGCTAAACCCTATGCCATTTCCCTCTTCTCTCCCTCCTCTTTCCATCTGCATGTCCCCAGGAAAGAAAAGACAGAAAATAAACAAAACATGAAGTAAATGAAAAGGAATGTGAGAAGCTCGGTAAGCAGATCTATCGATCGGAGATAGAAAATCAATCTCACACAACAGCCGGCCAGTTAGCTTCTCAGCCAATTAGATTGATATAGCTACAGCCACTTTGGCAATTCAAGGAGAAGGCCATTTTTTTTAACACCTCCCCTTGGTACATGTAGCTTAGCCCTAAACAGCTGGTATAACACACTACAAAACATGAATGAAAGAAATTGATGAAGGGAAGGAGATCAGGCGGACCCAGCAGACAAGAGTTGTGAATGTGTAGATGAAACCCTACTGCTGAAGGGTGCGTTTTATACGAAGAGATCGTGGTAGAGGTGGTGGTGGAAGGAACATCTCAGCCGCCCAAAGATGCTGTTCGTCGATCCTTACCTTTGTTTCCATTAAAGGCCCATTGGACCATTGCTTCGAATAGGTCGCCGGCCCGCCTCCTATCTTTTACAATCCGTTGACTTTGTCAATTGAGAAATTGCAATATATATGTAAATTTCCAAAATAATCTCTTACAAGAATATTATTAATATATTTATGTTTTTCCGACTTGTTTTTATGATATTATCTTTATCTCTTAATCCACATCTTGATAAGTTCATTTAGGTTAACTCAAATCATTTTTTAATTGGATAATTTTTTATTTTATCCTTTAATATGTGATTGATTGTGAATCATATATATTTTTTAGGCTGATCAAGTCAACGAGATTATAATAAATTACTAAATAATCAGTGTACCAAATATATTAAAATAGAATTCGTTCTTCCAAGTAATTTGTTTCTTGCCATTTGAGAGCATATAAAGAAATACGCATAGACTATTGAAAAATCACATTACCATTTTGACCCTTCTAAATAGCATCTTTCCACGTAGATTTTCGAGAGCCATTTCATCAAGTTTGTTCGGTAGGTGTTGCGATCGAAAGTGTTTATGAAAAATTTGATTTTTATTTTTATTTTAAATTTTTTTAAAAAAATGTTTTAGATCATTTTGATGTGCTGATGTTAAAAATAATTTTTTAAAAAATAAAAAAACATCATTTTGATGCATTTCTAAACAATAAACACTTTCAAAAGCTACCGCAATCGAACTCCCAAACAGTACACTTAACCGCTATAAATGTTTTCTTGAGCTAATCAAATTTAACAATTATATTAAAACCACTTATATATAGTTGAAGAATTTAGGCTGGATTAAAGGGTATTCAATAATCTCTTTGAAGCAGCAAGAGCTTAAGTGGTACCAATAATTCAGGAAAAAAACAATTGGATCTTTCTTTGTAACGGGGAATGGTGGAGTTTACAAAACGAACCTCTAAGATTTCTGAAGTCTTTGTTCTGCTTTTAGATAAAGATTGTCCATATCATTCTAGTTGTTTTTCGGTTTTTCTATTGGTATAAAATGTTTTGATTTTAAAGTATTTCGAGTTGTGTTGTTTCGAGGGTTGTACTTGTTTATATATATATATATTAATTTAACAAATATAATTAAAATTCAAGATAAATTAACTTTAAATTATAGAACACAAACACAAAATCAAACAAACATGATCTCAGAATTAGAAACACAACTATAAGTTAATTAAAATAAGAAGGATTTTAAAGTCGAAACGAGCACACCCAGTAACGGTATTGATATCGCTTTCGACCGGTATTTCTGAACAAGTCTGAATTAAAACCGAGACTAAAACAACAATGTTTTGTCTTATTTTTTAAATAGTACAGTAACATTCTGAAATCGGTACTAACAACTTTGCTTCGTATACAGGAACTCACAAATCTATGGAGGAGGTGCAACTTTCAAACTGTGGAATCAAGGGAATTTATCGCTATTGATGAAGTTTATGAAGGTATGAACTCATTTAAAGCTCAGGTATCGACGATCTTCAGCCCTTATTTCTCTATAATTTTTATGGGGATGCAATCGTTAATGGTGATTGTTTGGGAGTGTGATTGTGGTTGTTTTTAAAGTATTTTTCGTTCAGAAATGCATCAAAATAATATTTTTTTTATTTTTCAAAAATTATTTTTTATATCATCACATCACATGAAAATGATCTAAAACATCATTTTTTTAATTTAAAATAATTTTTTTCTATCAAAACATTTTCAAAACACAAATATAAATCATCCTATCTAGAATGTGTTTACTAAGGGTAGCTTCAATAAAGAATTAAAGGAAATTAAAATTGATTGTACCAATTCCAAAAAAGATAAAATTGTTGTTATCGACATTAATATTTTTATATTATTTTATAATATATTCTTTAAAATAAAAATATTTTGATTTTAAAAATAAAAATTATTGTTATCTACATTAATGTTTTTCTTCTTTGTAAGAAAAAAAAACCCAATAATTAAATATCAGCATCTCTCTTTTGAAAAAAGAAAAGAAAAGGTAAAGAAATTACCACTCAAGAAAAAAGTCAAAGTTCAAAGGTCGTGATCCTCAATCCTAGAGAGTGCCCCCAAAAGTAAAATACCCATACCCGAGAGCCCGAACCCGAAACAGGAAAAAAACCCAGCTGTCCGTCATCTCTGCCTATATTGGTTTCGAGAAAAGAATAGAAGAGAGTAGGCAAGAAGACAACTTCAATGAGAAAAGAAATTTAATCCCCCCCCACCCCTTTAATCAACTATACAAGAAAAGACAAATAAAAGGATTAATACCCAGTTTTGGGGTGGCGGGCGCGCGATCCGGCACCGATTTGAAAGCAAATAATGGAAGGAGTCGGGGCGCGGCTGGGGAGATCTTCGACTCGGTACGGGCCAGCCACGGTGTTCAGTGGGCCGGTTAGGAAGTGGAAGAAGAGATGGGTCCACGTAACCCCACCGTCGTCTTCATCAAACCATATCAATACCCCCTCGCATCACCATAACGCTACTAGTAATGGCACTGCCGCTGCTAACAATTCAAACTCTTCTAACGGTAATAACGGCTCCCATCTCATGCTTTATAAATGGACCCCTTTGTCGCAATCCAACGGCTCTTCTTCTTCTCCTGCCACTAACAACGGTAACAGCGGCATTGATGATAATAAAAACAATGCTAATCTCTCCAATGGAGACGCCCCCGATGAGCCTCCTAGGCGTAAATTCAAATACATTCCGGTACCTTTCACCCCCTTTTGGTTTGGTTTCGATTGGGTTACTTATTTTATATTTTTGGGATTTTGATTTTAGAAATAATTTGGGGTTGTGTGTGATTGGATTGGCTGATTTAGATCTGGGTTATTGATGAATAGTGGTTTTGTTTTGGTAGTCACGAGTAGAGGTTTTGGAGTAAATTGTCAATGGGTTTTGTAAGATTGTTAGGATTTTACGAAATTGTGGGTTGGGCTTTTTGCAATTTCCCCCCCTGCAGTTTTGTATTTTTGCTTGTCTGTTTTGATGTTTATGTGGGAAAATCCAAGGGATCAATGATTTGTAGCCATGCAAGGTTGGTTTGGGCTTGATAGTGAGAAAGATTCCGAGTTTAGTACGATTTCAGAGCTATAGTTCTCAGTCACCCCAGGGCAATGTGGACTTGGCGGTGAAAGATTGCCTCTTTAGTTAGGATTTTGTAGATTGTAATGTAGAGATACTTTGACTATGTGACATTGTTTATTTTAATTTGCTTTGAGGCTGCTTTCTAGAGTTTTCAGACATTTACTAGGGTATAGACCCCATTTGCATTCCATTGGTGGGTTAACAGCTAGTAATATTCTCCCGGTCCCAAAATGTTTTCTTTAGTCTGTTATCTACGAGGATCATTATATTTTTGGATAGTGACAAGTACCCTCCAGGTAGTCACAGTTATAAAGACTTTCAAGGATGCAATTGATTCAAAAAAAACGTGCATGAGTTTTGATATGATTGGTTGTGTGGTAATCAGTATAGTTAGATTTTGATTTAGATTCTAGGTGGGTGCGACTAAGGTTGGCTTGGTCATTTGTGTTGTGTCATGCATGGCCAAGACCTTCTGAAGTCCATGCTCTTTAGCCATTAATGTTGTTGGCTTTTGGGTGCTGACTTCTTACTTCTCTTTCATGCTTTATAATAACACAGCATGGAAAGTAGAATAATGTTCGGCTGAAATGAATGAGAGAACAAAATCATGTTTATGTTGATCTTGTGTGTTTTGTATTTTTTTCATTCACTTGGTGCAAATGAAAGGGTAAACTAGGATTCTGGGATAAACACTGAATAAACTAGAGGAAACGCTGGTGGTCCAAGTCAGGCATCAGTGGATGCACTCAATGGTTCAATTGGAGCTTGAATTGGTCTGAATTGCTAGCCTATATGTCAACTAACTTCAGGATAATTTCATTTACTTTTTAAGTGTATGGTACCCATGCCCTTGTTGGTGCTTTGCTGTCACTCAATTTATTTGAATGTTTACAAGGACAAGGAGCTGGAAATTCATCTGTACAAATACCTTAATTTGGAAAATACAGTTGTTCAGCATCGGAATCTCTATAAATGTAATCACCCTCATGTTCCAAGCTATGTTCAACAAGACTTTGGAAATTGGAATGCCTTGAAGTAATCAACAAAAGGCCTTCTCTGGAGAGACTTTTAGAGCCCGTTTTCTTGTCCTTGTTGAATATAATTGTTCCTATCCTTAAGAATAAGAAAAACTGAGAAATCAAGCTTGAAATGATGATCTAGTGTGCCTAGAATTATTATAGGTATTGTTGAATGAATGCTACACATTTTTAAATCACAAGGTAGTGGCTAGATTACTGTTCAATTCTGTCGATTGTTTGGTTTGTTTGTGAATTAATGTTATAGCAAGTCAAGAACCTGCAACTTGACTTTGTAGTTTAAGCTGAAGTGGTAATAGATCATTATCAAGATATATGCATGACATTCATGTATCTGTCGTACAAAAGTGATTCAATGTATCTGACACTGTGTTCCTTCAAATTTTGTATACTACGGGTATTTCTATAAGTTTGAAGTAATCCAGTCTTACATCATATGTATAGGGCTACAAAACTATGCATCTTTACAAACAAGCTTTATGCTCACCATTTATCTAGCTTTCACTCATTTTGAAACAGTTGCATGGACAAAATTCTTGTCAGTTTTTCATTTGTTCTATTTATTGCACATTGTTTAAACATTGGTGTATTTGATGCACATAAGGAGAGTGGCCTTTAATTGTGTGGTGCTTTGCTTGAACTCTGGGCCAAGCAGTAACTGGGTTGAAGTTGTTGTTGATAGAGATGCAGTGAAATGAAGTTTTGATAGAAGAATGCAAGGTCTGGAAACTGTACTTTTGTACTATTTTTTTTCATAATTCACCGAAGGAAAATATGAGAGGCTGTCAGGAACCTCCCGAATGGTGGGAAGTTCAGCTTTTGAGGCCTTGTATAAACTTTGAGCACACTGGTGTGATATTTGACTTTCATTGGAAGGCTAAGAACGGCAAAAGCTTCTTCGGGTAGTTTTTTTTTTCCTGGAAGCTTATGGATCTTCGTGCATGGAACCATGAATTTCCATTGTGTTACGGTGGAACCAGTTGATTAGGAGATTTGGACACTGGGAACTCTTGGATCTGTACACTCTTACATATCAGGAGGAACAAGGGTATGGTGAAAGATAGTGGGAACTAAAGGGTTAGAGCCCTTGGCAAGAATACTGTTAAGTGGCAGAAGTAATTCAGCAAAAACTGGTGGAAGGGTTTGGTTCCTGCCCAAAATTAGTGTGATGGGTCCAAATTTTGTTTCAAAAGCTAAGTGATAATTAATCAAATGGTCAAATTTCAAGAGATATATTAGTGTGTCTCTGTAGACAATTGTTTGGTAGTTTTTTTTTCTTTTCTTTTTTTGCGGGGGGGTTGATGAAACCAAGTTAATTTAGATTTGTTTGGAATGAATCTGGGAATCTGGTACTGAATTTTGTTTCCCATGATAATCATCGTGAAAGACTACTTTGTAAAAGGGCTCTACTTCTTCTGGCTATTCTTCATGGAAAATTTCATTTTTTTGAAAAAACTGGAAAATGCATTTATGCTTTGATTATGAGGTCCATTCAAGTATTAGTCTGCATTTGTGTTGATAACTTAGTTATTGTCCATTATTTTGGCTATTTGACAACGCAGGTTGATCTTCTAGAGAAACAAAAACAAGAGGCCGAAGAACAAGAGGCCTTGGAAAAGGTTGATGATGAATCAAAACTGAATGAAACTGACCCTTTAGCAGAACTAGTTTCCAGGAGTGACAGCGCTGAAGAAAAACCTGACATAAATGATATACCAATGGAAGAAAACGAGGTGAATTGGCTTATGAATTTCAATTCTTATTTACCATCCATATAGGATTATCTTGTTTGAAAATTCCATGTCGCCCTCTTCGCCCACAATTTACTTAGCTTTGAACTTCAAACTGAAAGTTTTCATCTAATTTTGGCTCAAATATTTACTTCATTCTCAGGATGATAATCAAGTGGTACGACAAGATCTGAATGAAAGCACTTTGGATTTGAGTTTAGGATTGGTCTCTTGATGGCGACTCAGATTCAGAAATCGGTCTGTCCAGAGATGGGAAGTTGAAAAGGGTTAAATTGAGTAGTGATGGTACATTGCGGGATCCTTTCTTCAGATTATTAGACATATAGGATCTATGAAAATGGTCTATTTGTTTACTAGTTACCGAGGGCAAGTGTGTCAGTGGCAAAAAGCTTGTACCTTTGTAGCTCTCTACTGAGCTGATTGCAACTTGTACCGATTGAGACATCTATTTTTTTAATTATTGAATAACTGAGTTTCCCCCCTTTTTTTCCGTTTCTTTTTTTCTTTTTTTCCTGGTTTTCAAGATGGTTGAATCTTTCTGCTGTAAACATAATTCATGACTTTTCTGTTTTTTTCTGAACTTGGATGTGCCATGTTAGGACTGATATGTGAACCAGTTGGTGTCTGGTTTCTTGACCACAGCTCGAATGCTATCTGTGAAGCTGCCTGTTAAAATTTGGATTAAAACCCTTCTGGTGCATATTTATTATAATTTTACTGGAAAAGATATATAGATCATGATCGCATACAATGTATGCCGCTCGAACCTATGAAGTTCCAGGGATAATGAAAGATTCAAAAGCAGTTTACGACGTGAAAGTTTACTGTGGTTCAAACTGTTATTAACTGCAAGTATAGGAGTTCGATTGGAAAATGATTTTACAAAAAAATGAAAATTTTTATTTTTATTTTTTATTTTAAATTATTATTTTTTGATATTTTTAGATTAATTTTGATGTGATGATATTAAAAATAATTTTTTAAAAATAAAAAAATATTATTTTAATACATTTTTTATGAAAAACACTTTCAAAAACAATCTCAACCATTCTCAACCGAATACACATAGGCAATAATTCCACAAGGGAAATGAGCAACGTTGAACACTTGTAGCTTGTAAAACACCACAACATTCTTGATCAAATGAACTGCAAATTATTAACTCGAGGAAAATGAGCAACGGCGAGCACTAGTAGAGCTTGAAAAGCACAACAACAATCTTTTGATCGCCGTACAAATTGCCATAACTAAACTATCCAAAGCCTTGCGCAAAGGCAGAATGACTTCATTTCAGGAGGATCAAACAGAACAACAGGTTTCGTCATTATTCGTTTTCAACAGCAGTGGCTTCATTACAGGGGGATCAAAGAGAACAGCAGGTTTTCATTATTCCTCTGCAACAGCAGCTTCTGCCTCAGAAAAGTAATCGTGCCTGGAGATGTAGAATAAGTGGTTAACAATCTGTACAGCTAACGCCCTGGCCAATAAAAGTAGCAAAAAATGCAGACAAGAGTACAGAAAGAGAACCATGGATAATTCAACATATCAAGATGAACTATCTGTCGCAACAATGGAATTAGAGAGAGATAATCTAACTTTCTGCTAAATTCCATAAGAAGATGCACAGCAATTCAAGAATAACTTACTGTATTTTGCGACTGAGTTGGTAGATGCCCGTCGCAGCCATGGCAACATTTACACTAAATAGATTCCAATTTTTCTGCAATTTGGAGAAGAAATAAGAAAAAGTCAAAACCAAAATTTACTAAAATTTTCAATCAACATAATAGCATACAAACATGACCGTGGAAGGACCCACAACAGTCTAAGTGCAAGCACATATCCTTTCTTAAATCTTTGTAAAAAGTTCAGGGATAGCACTATTATTCCTATGAGATGAGAACTAAAATTGCATGATCCAGTGCCTTACCCATCTTATCTCTCATTTCTCTAAATGTTGATGAGAATTCATCCATCAAACCAAATCAAGTTCCGGTACTTGCTCACTGAATAATACCACATTTTTCATTTAATTTATGTAGGAAAGTTCCCCATTTTTTGTAAATGTGAAACTCATTGGATAACTAAAAGTTAGCCTATCCATCATTCCACGGCACCAATTCAATCAAAATGACTAAAAGTTTCAACCTTTTCAAATAAAAGCTTCTCTTCCAGGTTCTCTTATAGAAGAGTATGATCACATGCTCTTATGAAAGAGCAAATACTTATGATCAGACTATACAAACAGTAATCATTGGTTATTAGTATAATATTTCTTTTTAGTATTCCACCAAATTCAGATTGCACTCGCCATCATACCTAAAATCAGCAACCAGCACACTTATATCATTCAGATCTATATATAAACTGCTATAGCTAGAAACATCCAACATACAAAATCAAAGATGCAAAGACAGGCATAACAAAAAAAAAGAAGGAAAAAGGACCAAGTGGTTCTCAAAACTTACGGGTGTAATTACAGTACTGTAGCGTGACCATATAAGTCCAGTACAAGTGACCGCTGGAAATCAACCAATGACAAAAATGAGAGTAAAATAGAGGAATACGATATTATCAGTATTGAATCAGGCAGCAGAAGAATACTCTTCTGCTTTCAAAGTTATGCAAGATGATGTGCATGACAGGTAGAGACAGCTACAGGCTTGGCAACACTAAAAATGTTCAACATACATGGAATATGAACGCATAAGATATGAAAGAGAAAAAGCCATGGATGGATGGATGGTTACTTTACCTATTTGCTGGGGATAGGAAAGTTTTTCCGGAGGTTTAGCGAAGTCAGCAACATTAGCAATGCTAATACCCCATTTAAAAGTAGGTGCCCAAAAATGAACTGCAAAAACCAACCCAGCAAACAATATCTCTTGAAATCAAAATCAAACAACATCCTCGCCAGCCAATGTATTCACAGCTGAAAAACACATTCTTTTAGCTTATATATATATAAAAATTAATAATACCAATATACTGCACCAGGAGTCGATGGCTTATACAGTTTATAAGCTCTAGGTACCACCTATCTACTCAAGACAAAACCCATTACGAGGCTGCAAGCCAGGCATGAGATAATCCCTCTTGATGACAAGTCATATAGCTGATTTGGGTCATCATATTGTAGCGATTCCCGGATTAAAATATAAAATGGGCTGAAAATCATTCCAATATTTATCAAAATAATTCTAAAAAACAGAAAATTGATAAAAAAAACACGGATAAATGAAATTAGAAGAATTAAATTGGATTGTTTAATGTAAAGAACACGCAAATCTGAATCAAATATAATCTCAGGTGATAATTTTTTTAGTAGCGGATCGGATCGGATCGGAAGAAATTCTGAATAGATAAGCTTGGAACGTATAATTCAGCGAAAGAAAAGAAAAGATTTTTAGCAGAGGAAAACTGACTGGTTTTGGGACCGGCTGGGTGGTTCCACAGAGCTTGTAGCTTCGAAGTCGCCATGGATTAAGAAGCCAATAACCCTACCCTGACACAGCCAACCAAGCCACAGAAGTAGAAAAAAGACGAGAGACGGAGATTCAGTCGGTCGCCTTTGCCTATTCAGTGGCTTGCCCTCCCTATATCTTGCTGGCGTCCCCCCCAATCGTTTCACGCTATGTGGACACACGTTGACTCTCCTAATTTCACCTTCTTTTTTTTTCTTTTTTTTAATTAATAAAATATCACCCACCCAACGATTTCAATGATATTAGTAATTAACAAATAATAAATTAACATTGAGAATTTAAAAAAAATCATTTATAAAAAACATCACCCACTCAACGATTTCATTAACTACACATAATAATTATATAAAACAAAACTTTTATTTCCTAGAAATCACCATGTTGTTGATATCCACATAAATGCATTAGTTTGTTCACCTCATTATTAATATTTTTTTGTTCTTGAATTTTTTTTGAATTTTTTTTATCATTTTTTCATTGAATGTTATGTTTGAACATTTTGATGTATAGATTTTTGCTTTTTTTATATAGCGGAGTGTTCGAAGTCAACTTACAGCGTACTATAACTATTCTTCGATTCATCGAACATCCTGCAAATCCAACAAGCATATAAGACATCGTGGACGTGATAAATATAAATGGTAGGACTTGAATCCTAATGTGAGAAGAAAGCAAGTCCTTTCAATCACTAGAACAAGACCCACTTGCATAGATGTTTGCCTTTAGTCTTAACCCTATTTTTTGTATATATATATTAAAATAAAATCATATGTAGATAAATAATAAAAAAAATTAATTTTTTACTATATTTTGATATGATAATGTTAAAAAATATATATTTTAATATATATTAAAACCAACGTTTTATCACAATACCAAATGATTTCTATTAGTAACCTTACTGTCCTCGACGAATGAGAAGTGATGGATTTGTTTGACAATAGAAAAGAAAAATTCCACAAGCATTGTTTTTATCATACAAAAAGTCAATTGCTGGTATCAGTTAAAACTTTTAATTAAATACAATTTTAATTTCACTGATAACTAAACCCGTAAAACAATAAACATGTTGAGAATGATTGCCCGGTCTGGTTCTGGCAAAAGAGAAGTATAAAAAGGGAGTCACCATGGAAGACCAAAAACAATGCATCAGGTTCTGCTCAATCTCACAGCGAGAAGGCTAATTGAAATCTTTTCACTAACCCTTCTCTTGGGCACCGCCATCTTCATAGCATCAGTTTTCTTGCAGCCAAAAAACCCTTCTTCTTCTCAAAAACAGCAATCCATGGCTGCTGCTCGTAGCTTTGTACTATGGCTTCATGGACTGGGTGACTCAGGCCCTGCCAATGAGCCCATCAAGACCCTCTTCACTTCTCCTGAATTCCGTACCACCAAATGGTCTTTCCCTTCCGCTCCTATTGCCCCTGTCTCCTGCAACTGTAAGCCTCAAGCCATATCCCTACATATATTATAGCAGTGTTTCTGTTTTTGTTGTTTTCTGTAATGATCTCGTTCATTTTAGTGTTATTTATCATGGGGTTTATGCCAAAATTAGTTTAAGGTTCTTTTTCCTTGTCTTCAAACCAGTGAATCTTTGTTTAGGTTTCTGAATGAAATTTCTTGTGTGGGACTTGTTTTTATGGGTGTGATTTATGGGTTTTACATATTTTTCCATCTTAATCATCGGTTCGCTCTTTAATTTTGATTGATCCCTCTTTGTGAATCCACTGAATATAGGCTCTACCTATTGCTGATAGTGTTTGTATTTTCTGGACTGTTAATGGCAGAGAATAAGTGGTCAATCACATCTTGATGAGAATGAGTAGATTGAAATAGAGTATGTTAGCATTGTGAATATTGGTTATGAACATGGAGCGGAAGTTCAAAGGTTGGAAATTTGATGCCTTTTAGTTTTGGTGGCCAGGAAGAGAGAGCGTAAAATGAAGCTAACAAGAAGAGTTAGTGGGAAAGGAGATCTTGAGAAGCCTATTTTGTTGCTCTGTTTTACAATTGTTCAAACCAGATTTGGTGGACTATCACTTCTGAATATTGATTTATTTTTCATTGTTTTCATTCACTTTAATCTTTATAACCCCTCCTTTGTCTTTTGGGCGGAGTGCCCATGTATGTGGTCTATTAGTTATAGAGTTCCAGACCATGTTTACCCTCCTACTTTCCTTCTTTTGGGTGTGTTATTCTGGTTGCTTTATGGATCCTATCCCCCCTTCTAATCATGTTTTTTAAGCTCGGGTCTTATATACCAATAACTTTGGAATGAGCTCATGCGAACTTGTAATTTCTTTTTAGCCATGAGATATTTTGATTTTCTCTCTCTATGTACTCCATTGCTTTACTAATTAGTTTGTGATTGTCCTTGTAGATGGTGCTAAAATGCCATCATGGTTTGACATCCATGAGATTCCTGTGACAGCTGTAAGTAAAGCTTTTGTTACATCTTTTCAGATTGTTCTCCTCAGACTTCTGATCCCAATTCATCTATTCCATTCTAGTGACATTAAACTTTTTCATTGACGCCTACTTTGTAATTTGAACTTTTGCTGGAAATAAAGCAGTGTTCGCAAGGGATTCGATGTTAATTCTTCTGGTTGGATATTTATTTTCCTCGGTATCAGCAAATTTCTTAGCTTTGGCAAAAAAAATTTCCACCTGTTGTTCTTGTTCTTCGGTTCACCAGCCAGCTCTCTCCATCTTTACCTGAAGAGGCTGACAACTCTTTTTGTCTGGCCATTTCAGCGAGAAGCCTGTGTACTCTTGCTTCATGGTGTTTCTACATCAATTTTTGATTGTTCACTGTCCATTATCATCTTAATCTTCTGATACAGAAAGAATAGACTAGTTAATATTTTGAATATTGTAGCTGCAGTTTGATTGAATTGTTAGCCTTGACTGGTACATTTGTTTCAGTTTTAAAATATCTAATTTTGTGTTGAAATAATACACTAGCATAGTACATAGCTATGGAATAAGCTTTGCAAGTCTCATGCAATGTTGAGTGATAAAGAAACATATGGGTTATTTATCTTCTTTTTTTGGCTCGAAACTTGAGATGGTCCTGCCAGTATTTTCCTCAAACATCCAGGATGTTGGACGCTTTTGATGCCAGATTTTGCTTGTGTTTTGGTTTGTTTGTTTTGCTGACTTGCTTCAGGATTCTCCAAAAGATGAGAGTGGTTTGTTGAAAGCTGTTCAGCATGTGCATGCAATGATAGACAAGGAAATAGCTGCAGGGACAAATCCTGAGAACATATTTGTGTGTGGATTCAGCCAAGGAGGTCTCTTTCTCTGCCTCAAACCTAAACACTTTGAAAATTGATCTCATTTTTTTTCAGGACCTCCCGATACCTAACAACTTCTTACAGGTGCCTTGACCTTGACCAGTGTTTTGCTCTACCCGAAAACTCTAGGAGGAGGCGCAGTCTTCAGTGGATGGGCTCCTTTTAATTCTTCTATCATGGAACAGGTTTCAGTAGATGCAAAGAGGGTACGTCTTGCTAAAGACAAATGCTTTCTACTCTTAGAGTGGGAACATGTTGATTCCCCAGAATTTTATTCTAAGATAGTTTCCTCTACTTTCTTCAGTTTTCTGTGGTAGCCAGCTACCTTGTTCTTTTGTAGTTGTATCCATTTATCATTCTCCGAGTGATTTGCTTGTAACAAGAACATCACCTCTTGGATTTCACGAGACTGATTCATAGTTTAACTTTGCACAGACACCTATTCTGTGGTTACATGGAATGTCTGACCCAACAGTATTGTTTGAAGCTGGACAAGCAGGGCCACCATTCCTTGAACAAGCCGGTATAAGCTGCGAGTTTAAGGTGATACATCTTGTTCTCTCTAAAAATTTTCATTTTTCTAACATTCAATGTATGAAACCTGCCGATCATCTGCGCTTGTGCAGGCTTATCCTGGTCTTGGACATTCGATAAGCAACGCAGAGTTGAAATACCTGGAATCATGGATCAAGACTCGCCTGCCGAGTTCTTCTTAGAGTTTTTTTCGGCACTGCTGAACTTGCATAAGCTTCATGTCATAGCTCAGGGCTATTTGGTAGTGTCTATCACATATATGGGGGAAATTAATATTCAAATATTATTATCATGCACGTTGTGGTAAAATGATTCCAGTGTCAAGCAGTCAACTGCTGAAATATTTCGAGCATTGTCATATACTGACAGTGGATGCTGTATTTCTACAAACTCTTCATCCCTCAACATTTGTGTCGCGAGATCATAAAACAAAATGATAACTCTGTAAGGTATGCTTGAATTGAATCATGCTCCACATATTGAGCTGTATAAGAACAATTCTGCCAGGGATGGACATGCACTGAAGTCAGGTGTTTATGAGTTTGTTTTTTTCTTGGAAAAATATCAAAATAATAATTATATTTTATATCTTTGAAATTTATTTTTAATACCACCATGTTAAAATGATTTTAAAATATTAAAAAAAATAATTTTAACAAGAAAAAAAGATGAATTTCACTCCCATGTAATCCCGAAATGGCCCGTGGGCGTGCAAAAAGTTTAGGACTCGTGAATTCAAGCACGAACTTGCGTGTTTATCTTCAAGGACTTGGCTGTGAACAATTTCATGGAAGCAACTTGTTATCAGGGAATAAAGCATAATGTTTTTTCAAGATTATCCCATGACGAGTAGTGAATTTGTTTTTTATATAATAATGCTGCCAAACACACACAAAAAAAAAAAGTGCTGGTGGGTATCACATGGGCTAGAAAAAAAAATCATATCAATTAGAAATTATTTTTCGAATATCAATTAGAAATTATTTTTCGAACTAGAAAAAAAACGTGTAATATTAAATATATTATATGCAACCAATTAGATTGTAATAATTTAGAAATTATTATTTTTAAAAAACTATGGAAAAAATTCATGTAAGATAATATACACAACCAATTAAATTGGGTAAGCCTAAAAATTATAATTTTTAATTAAAAAAGAAGAAGTAGAAGCTCTATGCTATTGCTGGAAAGCTTTTCAAATAGGTGTCACAGGAAGAACAAAATAAAATATAAAAAAATAAATCCAGAGCATGATTTCCCCCCCTATAATGCTATACATTTGGCCAAAACAATTAGCTTAGATAGAATTTTTACTAAATAATATTAACAAAATTATTTAAATTATAATCCACAATAATAATCTAGTTATATCCCACCAGCCCTTTAATTGAAAAGTGGCGTATAAAGAGGGGCAGTTTAGTGACTAGACAAGAACAACAGGCTAAACATAACAACAACATCAGTCCTTGGAATTTCTGTCATGTTGCTTCTATTTTAAAACTTTATTTTACTTCATGACATATTAAATTATTTTTTATGGTTTAAATGTATTTATATTGAAAATAAATATTCTAGAGAATATTTTAATATATTTTTAAAATAAAAAACAATTGGAATCACAAATGTAGCCCTACTAACTCATTTTCTCCTCATGTCCCTCCAAAACTATGTCACCAACATCTCTGCCATGAAAGCGCGAGCGTGTTTGCCATTTGCAACGCATGCTCTCTCCTCTCGTATATGATATCACCTCTCCTTCATCGAACTTTCAAAGTCTTTAACTTCCAGTCTTCGCCTCTGTTAGATAGCCCCTAAACTATCCCCATCTCCATCTCTTCCCAGAATCTATCCGGAGCATAGACTATGAAGAAGCTCTACCGTAAAGGCACGGTGCACCCATCGCCGCCGGTGATATCAGACCACCTGGCCTTTCTTCCAGCCGCCATCCTAACCCTCACAGCAGCTCTTTCACCGGAGGACAGAGAGGTGCTGGCCTATCTTATCTCCAGCTCAGGCAATAACAACGTCTTCTGCAGCAAGAGTAGTTCTCGCCAGAAGACAACTCTCTACACCAAGAGCAGCAGCAGCAATAATGACCATCCTCCTATGTTCAGCTGTGACTGTTTTCGGTGTTACATGAGTTACTGGATTAGATGGGACTCGTCACCTAATCGAGAGGTCATTCATGAGATTATTGATGCTTTTGAGGATTGGTTGTTGAAGCAAGGAAATGGTAGCTCTACACGTGGCAACAAGAGCAAAAAGGACAAGAAAAGGAAGGGAAATAGTCAAGGGTCTGGTGAGTTGAACAAGAGGGCAGAGTTGAGAATGAAGCAGAGGATGGATGGGTCTAGTTCAGTGGATGAAAAGAGAAGCGGCGGAGGCGGGGGTGAAGCCGCCGCCGCCGCTGCTGCTGCTGCTGGTGGTGGTGGTGAAGAAGTGACAGATAAAGGGTCTGTCAGGAGGCTTGTGAGCTTCATCGGGGAGAGGATTTGGGGTGTTTTGGGGTAGTGAACTAGATGGAACCTGCAAGCTACTGCTTAATTTTCTGGCATTTCAATATAAGATCATAAAGGGAAGGTTTCTCTTCCTTGTTTATAGTTTTGAATCATCGTCAATTTTGATTTTTTTTTTCTCTCTAGCAAATTTCGTATCATGTCTTTAGCTAGGTAAGATATATCTATGAATAGCATTAAAATTAAAATCTATCAAAAAAATGTTTATTTTCGACATTAAAACTAGAATTAATCCGGGAGTTCAACTGCTTTACGATAGTTGTCAATTTAGTTCCATTTCATTGAAAAACGAGATAAAACGATATTCGGTCAAATTCCTGCTGGAAATTCTTGGTAGAGCTTTAATTTTAAAATCTTTTTTATTTTGATTAACGTCTAATTTTGAGATTATATTTGTTTGACTTTGTGTTTATATTGTATAATTTAAAATTAATTTATATTTTAATTATGTTTATTAAATTAATAATTTAAACTATATAACACGTTGAAACACTCCAAAATATTCTGTTTCAACAATTATGGCTTTAGCAAACATTCAAGGATTTGATAAAAGTGGAGCCTCCATCGAATCACAAATTCAAAGTGGTAACTTTTGTTTTATAGTAATTATTTTAAAAATTTCCTATCAAATCAAGACTTTTTATAATATGAAAAACACTTCAATTATCAATTTAAATAAATCTTTTTAAACCAACAATATTACCGTGTGGTTAATGTCTCAAAATAGAAATAACTATAATAAATAAAAAAGTACATGCTTTTTTGCATTTATTTTTAATTTTCAAATCAAATACATTTCTTTATTTTGTTTTTGAGTGGATAACATAACGTAACGTAGGGGAAATGGCAGTACAAGAGCGATAACGTTAGAAGAGATTGCAACCTAGCTCATTTGATATTTTATACCAGTAATTAAGTTAAGTTTTTTTTTTAATTTAAAAGGGTTTTGTTTTAAATATATTAAAATATATATGCTTTTTTATTTTATTTAAATCCAATTATAACATTTAAAGTAAGAAAATAAAATTATAAGAAAACAAAAAACAAGTTGCTAGACGGTGGGGGGTGAGGTGTTTGCGGTGGAAACGATCGAAAAGGTGTAGAAAGGTGTTGTCATCACTTATCGAGGTCGGCAAAAGCAGGCACAAAAATAAAATGCTTCGATTAAAGCGAAGGTGATTGCATTATATGGTAATGTCTTTAATGGATTTAAAAAAAAGAAAAAAAAGAGGCAACCCTAATCCACTGTTCGTGTCGCCACTTCAGTCCAAATATCTTTTGTTGTTGCATACATTTTTTATTTGATTGAAAAATGTATTTTATAAATTCAAATATATTGTTTTATGTTTTACTGGGGTGTATGTTTTGATTTGGACTCGATAACTGCTGTGCAGATCATAATTTATTTACCATCATGTCATATCTCTTGGGAATGCTTATACACATGGTCAATGATATCAGTGAGGTTATTTTTAAAATTATTTTTTATTTAGAAATATATTAAAATAATTTATTTTTATTTTAAAAAAATTATTTTTGATATTAACACATGAAAATAATCTGAAAACTAAAAAAACTTATTTAATGAAACAAAAAATAAAAAAAATCAATCTTTTTAAATATTTTGAAAGTAATGACAAACAAAACCTAAATATATACCGTTTATTTTTATTTTTATAAAACCAGGATTTTAAAATATATTTCGTTTAAAGTAAATATAAAATATCTTACATCACAATATTAAACCCGCATTTTTTTTTATTGGAGTAATTGAATGTTTTGGTCATTATTATCCTAGCTTTTTGATGATTCTGGTTAAAAGCTTAGGCCATGATTTGATCGAGTTATCCTATAAATTAGCAAGTCTTTATTGGGTGTATGCCACTTCAATTAAAAAAGTATTTTTGAAAAAAAAATGAATTTTTTATTTTATTTTATTTTAAATTAATTTATATATATATATATATGGTTTTTATGTGTTGATATTAAAATTAATTTTTGAAAAAAATATTATTTTAATATATTTTTTAAAAAAATAATTTAAAAAATAATTTCACACAAACTTCCAAAGAATCAAATTTAATGGGAGATTCTCTCGTCAAGAAAGTGTTTTTTCTTATGTCAAAGTCGATTGGATACTAATCTTTTCACTCAGCTTACTGTAGCAGTAATGGCAATGCAGATTGCTGCTGATAATTGGTATTTAGCAGCAATTTAAGCTCCGTGTTTTAAAAATATTTTAAGATATTAACATATAAAAATAATTTAAAATATAAAAAAAATCTCTGAAAAAATATATTTTTAATATATTTTTAATATATTTTTAAATAAAAAATACTTTCAGAAATAATCTGGACCGTGGAAACAAAAAGGCCAAAGCATCCATCTCTATCCAAAATGGTGCAATGATGCAAAGGTACATAAATTTATTTAAAAAGAAAAAAGAAAATTCCTTGGAAATGAAAATACATGAACAAAAGTGAGGTGCTTGCCAAAGTTCGATACCATCTCTCCTTTTTCTTCTTTAGCCCTTTACACGCACACATATTGAGTTGTGGAGAAATCGAAAGTAGCATTGCATTTCATTTTATTGCATATACAATAAATGAATAAAAGATTGTAATTTCAGTGCCTTTAAAAACCACATTTCACTTGAAATAACATCAAATTTTGTGTTTTTTTTATTAGTGTTATTCGATTAATTTCAATTATATCACGGCTTGATATCCGTGACTGATATCATGGCGTTATGACAAAAGATTTATGATCTGCACAACAGAT
This sequence comes from Salix exigua, assembly GCA_032356905.1. Lineage (NCBI taxonomy): Eukaryota > Viridiplantae > Streptophyta > Magnoliopsida > Malpighiales > Salicaceae > Salix > Salix exigua. Next base: position 8,703,996 of record CM063598.1, read on the forward strand.
CTTGAGTTCGAACCATACGTGCATCTTCAATTTCTAAAAACTGGATTTCTAGCATCCAAGAAATTGATATCATGGTGATGACATGGTCAAAAGTCAATATTAATAGTTTGTTTGGGAGTGAGATTGCGGTAATTTTTCAAAGTGTTTTTTGTACCGAAATATATCAAAATAATATTTTTTTATTTTTTTTAAAATCATTTTTGATATCAGCACATCAAAATAATCTAAAAATATCAAAATATATTTATTTAAAATATAAAAAAATCAAATTTCAACAAAAACACGGGGTGAGATTTCAATGCGAAATAGGCTCTAATGTGTCATCGACGGCATCTGTGTAATTGGGTCAAAAAAGGTGGAGGGATAGCATCTTTTTGGGTGGTGTATATCTGTTGCTGGTTAGTGTATTCTCTGGAATGCGAATCTGCCTGGCTGCCTGCCCAATCACGCACAGGAACAGAGACAGCTAAGCCCAGATTCTTGGCAACCTTACCTCATTGCCCCATATTCCTCTACTGCCCCTGACATTTTTTTATTTATAAATATTTGATATTTTTTTATTTCTATTTATTCTTTCGTAATTGTTAGTGCGTGTTTAATTTAATATCCTAAGTGTAGAATGCATAATTTTCAATTAAAAACATGTTAAAATAACGTTTTATAGGCTCTTTTTTGTCAGAACATTTAAAAATACCTAGAAAAATCGATTTAATATTAAAATTAACTTTTTATTATATTATCATATATTCTCTTTAAACTTGTCATTCATTAAAATATTATTTTTTTACTTTTTAAAATTATCTTTGACATCGTAAAATAATCTAAAACTACCAAAATTTAAATTTAAAATAAAAAATATTTTATTATTATTATTTAAAAAAAACTCTTTTAAATATAATATCAAACAGGATCTAATAATTCATGAATTAATAGTCATAATCATGGGATATAGTGTTTACCTAACACAAAAAAAAAAGAGGATGAGCACATCGGATCTCACTAAAAATAATATGAGTATTTACTCTTATTAAAAACATTATTATTTAAAAAAATTATATTCCTCTATCACTTTTTTTTTATTAAAAATTGGTAGTTACAACTCGAAAACTACAAAAATTCTCAACTTGCTCTTCAATTTCAGATTTTGAAAATACAAATTTTGATTAAAAAAATAAAAAAATCAAGTAGTGGATTGAACTTGAATAACCTATTATTCACTATTGCATGGTTGATCCTTTTTAAAGTAATTTAAGATGCTTATGGTGGGGGATAAGCATCTCATTGGAATTAATTAAAGATAAAGTCAATACCAAATGTCTCATTCATTATAAGAGTATATTAATTGGAATCAAAAGTTTGAAATGGTAAAGCAAAACCAAATAATGTTCTTGGTGATACCATTTGTGACAATGACATTGACTCTCTTTTGCTTGGAATTAGTCAATAATCATAAAGTTCATTTAATTTCGGTGCGAGCAATATCAACCTTATCCTTTGAAACTCTTTTCAATATTATGATAGCGGTCATTTTTTAATATATATTTTTCTTGAAAATGTAACTATTAACCTAAATCTTTTCTTTTCTTCATTTGCTCATCTTTTGTTTGTTAGTTCAATATTTAAATTGAAATGACTAAATTAACCTATTAAATTCAAATATTTGGACCTTGTAGAAATAACAAACCCTAAAATATTTTTGAAATAGTTTCTACTTTGTCTTTCATTCATTGAAATGAAAAGAGTGATGGTATTCCACTCACAAAGTCATTCATAATTTACACTCTTATGGTTTATGGATCAAGCAGCTTGCATCTTCATCCATTTGCTTTATTGGATCAGGCAAATTATGGTCTCGTCACAGTCAAAAGTTGATAAATTTATGTAAGATTTGAAATTGAATAGCTATTAAATAGGGTCTAGTTTGATTTCAATTTTTTTTCTTTGCTGAAAATATTCAACCCCTAATAGTATTGTCTTGCTTTTCTCAATGGCATGTGAGCCAGCTGCCTAAAAAGCTCTTTGACCAACACAACAACACATTTACATGACCACCTATGATTGCTTAAACCCTTTGCATTAAGTTGTTTAGCCTCAATTTAATTTTCTTCTTAGTACCTAATCATATTCCTTAATTTATAGATCAATTTTCAACCATTTTTATGAAGTATAAAAAAATGAAGACAAAAAACATTTTAATATTGTATGTGTTAAGTAACCATCTCACCTAAAAGCTTAACCTATTAGATGGAGCTCCAGAATATGATTTATATTATCCTCTAACAAATCTCTTCAAGTGAAAGCTTTTTGGGCTTGAAACTTGCACATATGCCCACTCTATCTTGTGTTTGATTTTTATCAAATAAAATGAGAGTAGTGAGATTCGAACTCGTGACCATTAGGTCAACAAAACTCTGATATCATATTAAAAAACTATCTCATCTAAAAACTTAAGCTATTATATGAGAACCCCGAATATAATTTATATTATTCTTGAACAATATGTTATCAACCGTCATCAGTACAATATAGTTAAGAAAATAATAATAATAATCAAGTGATGGAATATAAAATTATTAAATACACATTGAAAACAACTAAAAACTGCTTGGATGATGTTAGCATGGACTGTTGAAGAGAAAATCATGGAGAGAGAGAGACAAAAGGGAACAAAAAAGCAATAGCTAGTTAGCACACTCTTTATTTTTAATTGGATCAAGCACAGACATAATAGATATTCTATCATGATTAGGGCTAACCCTAACTTTTATGATTATCAATAATTAAGTTGAAAAATGATGGCAGTAGGTGGAGATTCCCTAACTGGATTGCTAGCTATCATTTTCACCCATGATTGAAATTTGAAAATTTCTTTCTTTTTTGGAGACAGGCACCATATATTTACACCTATTGTGGGCCATCCTCTCCTCTGCTGTATAATTGAATCTTCCTTCCACTATAGCTCCAGCCTGCCTAACATTTCACCTGCTACAAGGGAAGTAAGGCTTCAATTCATGGTTGATGTATGAGCTCCATACATCTTGAAAACAACATTGTTCATTCAAGAATTTTAACATAAGTTTTCTCTTAGCTTCTTTGTGTTTGGTTAGAATCTTCAGGATTGAAAAACATATACAGAATAGACAGAACCATATTTAATTGATTGATGAGATGAAGACAAAAACATGAAATAAATCTGTTATCGAGATGATTTTGAAGAAGATATCTCTTCTCTGTTTCCACCATCTGCATTTTTTTTTCTGTCAGAGACAGTAACCAAACACTAACAAGCAAACCACATTATCAGACTCATGGCATCCATATTCAGTCTCTTCTCTGCAAAATTTAGCATTCTTTGTAGTTCTTAAGAGGTCTATCCAAAGTATGGAAGTACCTTGAATTGCAGTTAGCCATGTACAGGTACAGATGAACTCATGGATATACAGCCTTTCAAGCGTTCAAGAATGGCATTCCCGCTGACAAGCCCCGAGTGTGAAGCAAGAGGAAGGCCTTCTTTGACGCATTCGTCGTACTTCTCCAGTGCAGAAACAATGAAACTGAAATCTGGTCGCTTGGATGGATTGGCTGCCCAGCAGCGCTTGATCAAATGTGCAAGTGCTGGCTGACAACTTGCTGGCAGTGGAGGCCGCTCATTCTGCCAAGGAAACAAAAACTAATTTCAGAGTTAAGAATATAGTTAGCAACTAAATGATCATTTTCACTGGAAACAACGATGAGACCAGATATGTTCATCCCACAGAGAGTTTTCCTTTTATTGTGAAATCAGTATATTTGGAACGATGGGATCATTATATAGAATATGCATTCTAAGCTCTATCACGTATCTTCTGCAACAACAGCTTTCCCCCATAATTGCTAATTACAGATGGTAGACCACAGGAAGATTGCTCGCATAAAACTGATTTCCATGTTTATCCCACAGAAAGTTTCTTCAGACTATAGTTAAGAAACCCAGTCTGCAGTTTGACATAGCTTAAGGCCTGGTCATGAGTTGACTAGGTTAACCCCTTTTTTTTAAGGAAAAAAAAATCCAGGATTTCCCACAAACTCTGACTATTCTAGGCCCCAGGTCAACCTTCAACCTCCTGGCTGGGCCGAGTTTAACAGCCATGCTTAATACAAAACTTGCAAAAATAAATATGGCTTGCTTTCAGCTATTCACAGAGCCTCATATTACTCAGTTTCATCTAAAATTATGTACCAGCTAATATGCCTAACAGAGCCCTTTCATATTTCAAATGACCAAAGTGGAAGCTCTCAGGTTTCATCCTAATCTTATTAGTCCTAAAACAAGAAACTATTTTCTGTTTCTATAAGCACTTCCACATGGTTCAAATGATGTCTACAGATATTATTTTTGTGCACACAGATCAAATGATATTTCAGAGAACTAGATCAGAAGTAAGAGTTTTGATGAGCAATCTCAGAGTCATACCCTGAAAATACAGCATGTTCAACCTAACCAAAATTGGTAGTTGTCTGCCTTTTAGAATCTCCATTGAAACAAATTTAACAAAACAGTAACACAGTTAAAGTTTACAGCCTCACAACAGATGGAAAACATTAAGTTTTGGAAAGCAGCAGAACCCCAAATCATGTTATTAAGGCGTAAGCGGCCATGGAGCATTGTAGATTTACAGTATCATGGGGATAACAGAATTAGTCCACTCACTACCTGAGGAAAAACTGAGGCAGATATAGAAAGGAGATGCTCCTTCTGCTCATATTCCCTAAGGATGGAGAAGAATAAAGCTGAATATCAACTTTGTGTGATGCATGCTCATCGAAACTTGTTTTCGACTTGAACTAATTTATGAAAAATTGTTTTTCAGTACTGTGTTGTAGCTAGGTTCTGGAAATAATCTTTCTCATCATTTCCAAGTTCTCACCAAAATTGAATGAATCCATTCAAGATATTTCATTGTTACTGTTTTTGGTTATCCATTGGCCACCACTGAGAGATTTCACAAACAGTTTCAGATATCACCTTAATTAATAGCAAACATGAGTTCAAAAGGGGTGCATTGCTAAATAAGATACAATCTTGAAATTAGCAGATGATCAATAACATAGCAATACAAAAATAACAGACACAATCGCCTCCTTTCTCCTACCAAGTTTTTCATGCAAATTTCCCTGTTTTAGATGATTGTTCTAAGAGATAAAAGATCTCATGATTTTATGAACAGTTGCTTTTGGTTAGTATCGTGATAGAAGGGACGGATACTTAGTAGATGAGACAGGGATGGAGACATAAATCTATGTCTATAACAGTTTTATTTTGTGGGCCCAGGTGAGCAAGTAAAACCCTAGCTATCCCAGGCTCTTACAAAGAGTACACGCCCTTACTCAAACTCGAGACATGTTGTACAAATCACAAGATTTTTGCTATCACGCCACACCCCTTGAGACAACCAAGGGAAAGTTCCACTGCTTCGAGTTGAGCATTTTATTTTGGAAACATCAAATTGTAAGAAAAAAGAAGCGTGCAGGCAAATATTTTTTCTATGGGAGCTTGTAATTAGCAAATGCATGTTGAATTGAACAAAAATAATCTGCATACCTTCTCGGCTACAGCAAATGCAGCTTGCACAGGGGTCATTCCTTGAAAAGGAAGCAAAGCTGTAGTTAGCTCCCATAACACAATCCCAAAACTATATACATCAACTTTCCGGCTGCAGTGTTTCTCCTTGATCATCTCAGGTGCCATCCAGCGGTAGGTTCCCTTGTTCCCTTTGGTTTCTTGGCACTGTGTTTCTAGACACGATGTGCCGAAATCGGCAACCTTAACCCTCATTTCATCATTCAGAAGCAAATTATTTGATTTCAGGTCTCTGTGGATGACTCCCTGTGAATGAAGATACTCCATTCCTCGTGATATATCGAGAGCTAATCTCAGTATTGTTTCTGTTGAAAGTGAGTATGGCTCTTTCTTGTTGAGATACATCCTCAGAGTTCCTTGTGACATGTATTCTGTGATGATACAGTACACAGGTGGCTTTTTACAAGCTGCGATGAACTGCAAAGAAAATACTTCTTACCATATTGATATAACCAAATTGAAGATGAGTTTTTAATTGAACATCCCTTTTCCACCTATGGAAATTGAATATAAAGCAAGACTAGAGCCTAATTCTTTTCAGAAGCATCAATTACATGAGGTCAGAAACTCAGTGAAGCTTCAGGTTGAGGTACAAAGCACAGATACAGATAAGAAATTTGAGACTTTCATCAAGCTGATACTGGGAAATTTGAGGTTGTCTCAAAAAATCAGGCCAACCCAGTATGGCATCATCCAAAGGTTGAAGACAGCTTAGGATAATAAATCAAAAAAGCTCTCACATTGGAACAGATTGTCTTGTCTAAATCAAGTAACAGATTTAAACACATTAGACCAAGGAAATACCCGCAGGATACAGTGATTACCTTTTATACCTTCACTAATTACTCGTTAACATATTAATCGTATCAGCGAAATCATTGCTAATTAATAAAAGGAAATGGTTTCTGTGCTTTTAACTGAATTGGAAAGCAAAACCACAGACAGACCTGGACTATATTGGGATGAAAGAGACGCGAAAGCAAAGCAACTTCACATTTGAATTGCTGTTCAAGCAAAGTTTTAGTCTCCTCCTGGTTTGGAATCCTCACCATTTTGACAGCTACAGCTCTCTGCTTGTAAATCCCACGATAAATCCTGCTGTGAGCTCCAGAGGCAAACTTGTTGCCTATAAATAATTGTGAAAGGTCAGCAGTCCATTCCTCTCGGTCCTCCTTTGAATCCTTCCAAGTCTCTACGTTCTCAGATTCCAATATCATTGACCATGACTCCAAGCTGTCAAATCTCTTCCTCTCCAAGTTCTCCATTTCAGAATTAAAATGGGATTTTGACGAGGAAGGAATTGTTAATGTTTTGCTCTTCGATCTTCGAAGACGAAATGCATGCAAACATGAACTAGCCATTGAAGAACCTCTCTTGCTGTGTTTGATATGACTGCCAAAGATATGATTAAGAAAGGGGAGGGGATGTCAACACAAACAATCAAAAGGAGCTTTCCTCCTGAAAGTGTGGATTGATTTTAGAAAGTGCATGAACTGATTCAGAAACATGGGTTCTGCAGAAAATTGAAAAGGACAAATGGATTTTCATGAATTGAGCAAAACCAACAAGAAACAGTCATGCACACAACAAAGAAAACACGCTCAAGTTCTTTGGCGCATGAAAAAACCAGCCTAGCGACAGCTTTCCATTCTGAAATTTTCTCAACAGATGATGATAACTACCAATAAAGACAAAGACCAAACAAAGAAAGGTTATGAGTATTCATTCATGGCACGAAGAACTGAAAAGAAAAGAAAAGAATAAAAGACAATTCATGAAAATGCAGGGGTGTTACTGTAGCAAACCAAAAACTAAAAACAAGAAGGAGAGGATAGATTTTGACGGCAGGATCAAGAGATTAGGTCGTTTGGCAGTGGAAATACAGATGAATTCAGAGCAGAAACTTCACGGGGGGCTCGTGAATGCTCCATTGAAAAGTAAAAGAAAGAGCTTTTAGATTATTGAGGTAGAAAGAGAGAGGCATAGAAAGAGAAGGATAGAAGGGGGAGCTCCTTTCTGGACAGAATCCAACTCCATTAAAGCAATCTTTCCTTGCTTGTTTCCTTTTTATCATCATTAATGTTAAGTGGGTACAGTGGCAAAGTGTCGCCGATGATCACCAGATGATCCTCATCGATTAACAATTTCTCATTTTCTCCACTTCTTAAGCTACTATAATGAAATTCTCAAACTTTAGGACATATGCCATCTTTTGATTGCTGTTACACTGCCATTTGTGCACCACATACAAGTGGCTTTCACAGGTGGAAAGTTCTCGACATGACAAGTGGCAAATCATCTGACACCACTTTCTCTTCTCAACTCCTTCCTGTGAGATCTTCGCTATAAATACTTCCATCATCGCTATACTATCTTCAAATATAGTAAGACTCCTCTGTATTTGGTTAAATAATTGGCAACGCGCAGAAACACTCGTATAGGAGTTCTGTGACGGTAATTTTTCAAAGTATTTATCATGTTAAAATAAATTAAAATGACGTTTTTTTTAAAAAAATCATTATTAAATAAACATATCAAAATAATCTAAAACACACAAAATATATTCATTTAAATTGATTTTTTTTCTTTAAATTAAGGTCAAAAACATGTGGGATCACAATGTTAAATGGGCACGTAATTTAGCCACTGTGTCATCTGTGGATTGATCAAATGATGATCCAATTATCAAGACACTTTGATTTAAATAAAACACAATAATTTTGATACAGAGATGAAAATTATCAACAAAAAAATCAATTTAGTGAATATATATATATATATATATATATATATATATGTATGTATGTATCAAATGTCTAAATTTCCCACTTGGAAGGAATATATTAAAAAAATGAGGAGGAAGGAGGCAAGTTCAGGTGCATATCCTAATGGAATTGTAACCCATGATTACTATTTATTCCAAACCAATGGAACTTATCTTGGATGTGGGTTTTAATTAATAAAATGAAATAATATGTCTACGATTTACTTTTTAAAATAATTTTTGTTTACAAAATATATTAAAATAATATATATTTTTTATTTTTTAAAATATTTTTGATAGCAATACATTACAACGAAATTAAAACGTCTAAAATTAATTAAAAATTTTCAAAAATATAATTTGACAGCAAATACAAACCCTATCTAATCCATATCTAACGCTATTCCAGAAGGAAAGCACAGGCAGTATGAGGAGAGAAACAGGATAAGCAAGGAAATGGGATTGCTAACCTTACAGAGACGGCATTATTAATGTATGGCGTTTTTTTTTAATATTATGATATTAAAATAAGAGATAATAAAAAATTAGATTAAGTTAGTATCAATTTAATCCTCAAATTATTATTTTTTATTATTATGACTAACACTAGTCTTACTTAACCTATCAATTTAATCCCTAAATTATTAGAATGGTGTGAATAGTCATTCAAATAAATCTCCAGTGTGCAGTGATCTTACTGGAAAGTTTTCAAGTAGCGTATCGTAATTACAGAGAATATAATAGATTTTAAATTCGAGTCATAACCTGATTTTTTATAAGAATCTGAGACAATTAGAGTTTTAAAGTTCTCGAACTGGAATATCACTTCTGCGGGCCACATCTTGTATGGTTTGGGCTGTACCTAGTGCATCTGGCAGGTCCAGCCCGTACTTGGATCCGGGTCCTCCAGGCCCACGGTCATCATTGTGGCTGTGGGCATGCTCCTTTATCACCTATAATAGCTGTGTGGATGTATACACACTCTTGATATGTCACTTGAAGATCACCCACCTGCTTGCTCATGCAAAAGATATCCGAAAGCGATGGCAAAATATATCCATGCTTTACTAGGATTCGAAAATAGCAATTGAAAATGGAGTGTCTCTCAGTCAACCTCGTTGACCACATCCAAAAAAAATTAAATCAAGCCTTACGTTTCCTAAATAGGATCTTGATAACGAGCTTTCTATGCAGCTGTATATTAATTAAATTTTATCTTCTAAAACCTTTTTTTTATTTGAGAAAACCATATCTTCTAGAGAATGTATTTTATGGGTCCAGGTGAGTAAATAAAATCTCGGTTATTTCAGACTCTTATAAGAAATGTATATTCTGACTCAAACTCGAAATCTACTGTGCAGATCTCCAACCTTTATTATTATCCTCACATCTCTTCAAGACAATTTCTCTTCTAAACCCTAATGATCCAAGAGAAAGTGAACTGATTTTGTGCAAATACACTATTGTTTTTATAGTGCTCGTACAATTATTTGTTTGAAGGTATAATTTAAATTGTTTGTGAAAGGAATTTTTATTTCAAAATATATTAAAATAATATTTTTTATTTTTTAATTTATTAATAACACATGTGAATGATATAAAAATACTAAATATAATTAATTTAAAGTAAAATAATAATTTTTTGATTTTTTTAAAAGTGTTTTTGAAATAAATTATAACTTAACTTGTGACCCATTCACCGATCGACACGTCCATGCATTTGAGAAGTAATGAGAACATTTCTTCTAATTTACTATATGCTAGACTAGGCTTGAGGTCTACAAATTGAGCCTCCAAGCAATCGATGACACAATCCACGCTTTCAAAATTCATAGGCTAATAAACTAAATAATGTCATACAACAAAGGTTAACCCCAATTTCGTGCCGTTTATATGAAAAATAATGATATTTTTTAAAAAAATATATTATATTTTAATTAAGATATGCTCTTAGATTGCCACACACAAGAACATTTTATATAAGCATGGTTACATCACGTCGACAACATGTGAGTGAAGGGATTTTTATTATACTTATATTAGAGTCAAAGTTTAAGATACTTGTCTGAATATTATATATAAAGACATAGATATATAGATTTTATAATAAATAAGAGACAAAATTTGAAATCTAATATCATAGAGTGATTCCCCGTTTATTGTCTGTCTAGAAGGGTGATTAAAATTATTTTTAAAAGTGTTTTTTTATTAAGAAATATATTAAAATAATATTTTTTATTTTTTAAAAAATTATTTTTAACATCAACACATAAAAAATGATTTAAAATTACTGTTTTTTTTTTAATTTAATAAAAACTTGAAGGATAAGAAAGAATGATAACCCTAGAAACAACTTTTCTTGAGCATTATGCCCTAATTCCTCGAGTTTGTAGAACAAGTTTACATAGAAAATTATAAAAGCAAAGTGGACAAGAAAAGATGCAAGGTACTTAGGCTAACGTGATCATGAAGAGGTGGGAGCGACAAAACAAAGAATCCTTTTGTGAAAGGAAATGCTTGATGGACACAACAAAGTGACAGCTATGAAGCTTATCATCCCGTTTCCTAGCCGGGAGGAATGGAATTCTATTCCCAAATAATAATTTTGATTTGATTTGATTTGATTTTAAGAATTATATCATTACATTTATATTATATCATTACCTTTATATTATATATATATATATATATATTATATGAGAATAAAAATTTATTATTTTTATATTCTTATTAAATATTATATTTTTTGTTTAAAATTATTTTTATGTTTTTAGTTGGTTTTGATTGTTAATGTTAAAAATAAATATTCAAACATTAGCGCATAAGAAAAAACATATGTAAGAAAACTTAATTTAAAACAAATTAAAAAATTATATTTTCTTAAAGCATTTTTAAAACAAAAAAAACAAGCAACTCTAAAATTGCACTTGAAATTATTAAGTTAATATAAAGTTAGCTTGATTGACGAAATAGATTAACCCATGATTAAGTTGATTGAGTTAAAACTCAAATAATTTTTTTATATTTAAAAAACAAGAATATATCAATCCTTTTTTTTACAAAAACAAATATAAAAATAATAATATTATGATAATGCACTGGTGTTTTTGAGATATTTTCATTTTTTTGTTTAAAATTATAATATTTATACTTTTAAATCGTTTTGACGTAATCAATAATAGTTTTTTAAATATAAAAAAATATATTATTTTAATATATTTATAAACAAAAAAATATTTTAAAAAACAATTATTATTATTATCGCGACCCCATTTGTACATTGACGAAAAAGAATTAGGCATCACGCAAACTTGGAAATCAGTAGGCCAATTAGTTCTTATCAAAACATTGTATTTTTGTTATTAACATAATAAAGTTTAAATCAAATTGAGTTTGAACATGCTAATCAAACCATTAAAAACTCGATCAAGTTAACTGGGTTTTACCAACTCAATTCATGGTTCAACTCAACAAAAACCAGTGATGCAGAGTTTTAACCGAGTTCGTCACGTGCTAAAACCTTTAAAAGCCAATAATAGCATGACTACAGGACAGACCCAACACATTTAATTTATTTATCAATGCTTGCACATGGCAGAATGTTATTATAAGTTTTTATATTAAAAAAACTAGAAAATTCATGAGATAATGAATGTGAAAAATTAAAAAGGAAAACTATTATCTTTACACAATAAAAAACATGATAATGCTAAATAAAAAAAATAAAATCTTCTAGGAAAAATATTTATTTTCTTAAAAAACTTTTGTATCAATATTCTCAAGCTCATACCTTTGTCAAAAATTGTCTCCCGTCGTAATTTTGCAACTCCATCGTGGATTGTAATATATGTTTTGCTCAGTGTTTTCATCATGAATTTCTAACACGACATATTTAGTAACTGTTTAAGAGTAATTGTAATTGTTTTTAAAGTATTTTTATTTATAAATATATCAAAATAATTTTTTGACATTAGCATATCAAAATGATCTAAAAACACTAATTATTTTTAATTTTAAAAAATAATTAAAAATTCGATTTTTCACAAAACTTATCAATCACAAACAACCACTTAATTCCTAACACAACACTTGTAGAAGAACTGTCCTATTGTGAATCTCATTATTAAAATTTTGAATAATAACAATTAACAAAAATAGAAACATTTGTCCCCATCAAGGTCGCATCCACCCCCAACTTCTTCTTCTTCTTCCTCGGTCTATGTAACCTAACCCCAATCATTTCCCAATTTACATGATAATTGCAGTTTATCAATTTTTTTTATTCAAGAAAAATTTATTTTTCAAAAAATTTATTTTATAAATCTAGGTGAATGACTGAACCCCTAATTATTTTAGATTTTTATAAAAAAATACATATCTTGACTCAAACTTGATATATGATGTGCAAATTTTAAATCTTCTTTATGTGAAGTGACATTGACCTAGCATCCTACTTAATTAAATTTATCCATTAATAATACTAACGTTTAATAAAATAACACAACATCATTTAAAAAAACACTCAATAATCTAATAATTAAGATAGTGTTTTGGATTGTGATAATTGTTGTTTTTAAAGAAGATTTTCATTTAAAAATCCATTAAAATAGTTCAAAAATAAAAAAAAATAACTTAAAAAAATATTTAAATATAAAAAACACTCTAAATTGCACTTATAGTTATGAGTTTAATCAAACAAAACCTTTCTATTCCTTTTCAATGTAAAAAACAAACACACTCTAAATTAATTGATTTTTTTATCTTATTATTTAAAACAGAAATGTAATCACTTTTTTTATAAAAAAAAATCAAAATAATATCATCTTAATAGAATCAAATTAACTCCCTCGATCTTGAACTTTAAGCTGTCATCTTGAACCTCGGATTCTGCCAGCAGAATGAATCTTATAACTGTTTCCGGAACAAGGATATATTCGACCTTTGGCCCAGACTTTGTCAACAGCTGGAGCTGCCATCTCTATCACCACCGACTAGCTCGAATAGAAACTTTCCAAAAGTGCCCTCAAACTATTGAAGAATTCCCACCACAACTTAAAAATAATTCTGCAATGAATTCTACTGCCAGTGAATCCCCACATTTTGCTTGTGTGAGCGTGACCATCTTCTTGTTTAATAATATATTTTTTTATTCAAAATTATATTAAAATAATATTTTTTATTTAGAAAAAATAATTTTTAAAGATACCAAACTGTGAATGTCATGACTATTTAGTAGTGTGTTTAAGATTGTTGTTTAATGTGTTTTTTTTTTTAATTAAGAAATATATTAAAATATCTAGAAAATATGAAAACATTTAAAATAAAAATAAAAACATTTAAATATTTTTCAAAATGGTTTTTGAAACCAAGTAGCAGATCTACAGGTGGACCACGATGACTCATTATTTAGGAAGGTTTTACTGGACCCACTCTACCATCCGAATTTAATTTCTTTTGGCTTGTCTAATTATGATTGGATTTATCCTGGCCGTTCAATATGTCTAATCTAATTGCACTAAGCCACGATACAAAATGTACAAGATCTTCTGGCAAGCAGATCTACACCGTAGGACCCATAATCCCCCATCAAGCAGTTCCTTGTAGAGCCATTTGCAAGCGGCTAGACACTGACAGATTAGGAGTAGAGTTAAATTATATTAAAATAATTTTTTTTTAAAAAAAATATTTTTTGAAAACATTAATTTTTTTATTTAAAATAATTTTTTTTCAAATTTTATTAATTTTTTTTAAATACAATAATAAACAACTATCGTTATCCAATGCTCTGGACAATTCCCAACCAGTCCGGGAATGCATGCATTTATTTTTAAAAATATTAAGTTAATATTTTTTTAGATTTTTAATAATTTAAGTAACAATATAAAAATAAAAAATCTAGAAATATTATTTTTCCGTAAAAAACTATTCTATAAAAATAATATACAACCAACCAAGTCCATGCACCTCCTAAAAATAAGCCTCCACCACATAGTGCATACCATACCATGCTTATACTGCCCATACCTGATTAAAACCTCAACAACACACACACACACACACAAAAAAAAAAGAGGAAGAGGAAGAGAGTTCTCAGTTCCATTTTCAAGACACGTCATTATCACATTTCTCCAAGCCCTTTCTTGTCATTTCCCCCTTCACTACCCCCTTTCTCACTACCTCTCCACCACCACCAAGTAACAACTGACCACAGCACTCTGTCTTCCAAAAACGCGGTAAAGTTTCAAGCTTTGAGCAAATGGGTACCCGAATTCAGTCTCACCAGCTCAAAAGCGGGCTGGTGGTGTCGGGTCTACCTGGACAGCAGCAAAAAGAGAAACAACCCACCATGGCATCACGGGCAGTTCCTTATATAGGCGGTGACATTAAGAAATCCGGTGAGTTGGGGAAAATGTTTGACATACCGGCGGCGGTTGACCCTCCAAAGCAACCACCTTCACGTGCTTCTACTTCTTCAAGCGGATCCATGAGGAACACTTCTTCAGGTCCCATGAGGAACTCTTCTTCGGGTCCCATGAGAAACTCTTCAGGTCCCCTGAACGTCGCCCTGCCAACAGGGCTTTTCACTTCTGGCCCACTTGGTTCCGGACCACTGGGATCAGGCTTACAAAAGAAATCGGGTCAGCTTGACAACAGTGCTGTCGGCTCGGGTACAGGATCCGCATCAAGCAAGGCAGTTTATGGTTCTGCAGTGACGAGCTTAGCTGATGATGTGAAGGTGGGGTTAAGGGTTTCAAGGCCAGTGGTGTGGGTGGTGATGGTGGTGGTGGTGATGGGGTTGCTTGTTGGTGCTTTTTTGATGGTTGCAGTGAAAAAAGCTGTGATCTTGGTGGCTGTTGGGGCTGTTTTGGTGCCTTTATTTGTGGGGTTGATTTGGAATTGTGCATGGGGAAGGAGAGGGTTGTTAGGGTTTGTTAGGAGGTACCCTGATACTGAGCTTAGAGGTGCTATTGATGGACAGTATGTCAAGGTTACTGGGGTAATTTCAGTGTTTTTCTCTTCACTAACACTACTATTATTTATTATGTGTCTGTCTTTTTTGTGATTAGATTAGTGCTAGTTATGGTAAGAGTATCTATCCATCCATTAATCTAACGCCAAAGAATGTTAAATCAGCGTGCCTGCCATTATTGTTTTATTATCTGCTGGTCAATTCTGACATTTTATAGGTCTATTTTAGTGGTTTGTTCTTAACTTCAAAAGATTTATCATGGGTTTGGAATTTGTCATTATTGAATTTCACTTTCAATGGTTGCTCGATGAAGAGAGGAGAGAGGCCGCAAGCGGAAGAAAATTGAAAGCTACATAAAGGAGAGATTTATGGAACAGATTTTGGATGAAAAGCCATTTTGACCTACGGACACGGATCTTCATCCATCAAGGGTTGTCTCGGTGGTGTCAAGGTGGTTCCGGTGGCTGATGTGTTACATTTCATCTAACATGGTGATTTTGTAGAAAGGGGGATTTTTTTTTGTTGGAGAAATTTAAATGAGCCTTGTGTGTTTAGTCTACCCAAGGACAGACCCTTTTGGATGTAGACGCAAGCTTGCATATTATTTGGGTGGTATAGAATCGTTGTTTGCCTGGATGCTTTATCCAGGATTCTTGTCTGAAAGTTGATTTTTGTGGGTGTTTGCTGAAAAGAGGAAATTTGATCTACTTGATAGGTGGAGTTGAGCCAGCAAAGCTGTTATGAGCTATTACTTTCTTGTATGTGTAGGCGATGAGTGGACCATAATCTACTTATTTAGGGGTTAAAGTATATAATTCTGAAAGCTGTCATAAATTTGCTCGATGAATTATTGCGAAGTGATTATATTTTTTTTATCCCACTTTAGGAATTTACTTTTTTGGTGGAGGCAAATTTGTTGGTTTAGAATTCACATGACAGCAAAAGTTAAGGAAAAGCTATCATGGTTGATTTTTTTTTTTTGTTGCATGTTCAAAATTGGAATTTGGAGAGAATCATAATTTGCTTCTTTCAGGGTTAAAGGTTAGGAAAATGTGAGATGACGTTCAAATCTTCTGGAAGAAATATTGCGAGGCTCTTATTCTTTCTCTAGAAGAGCAGTTGATTCTTCCCCTAAATTGTCTTTGGAGTTGATGTTCATATCAATTGGTTATATGGAAAAATATTATGAGGAAGAATGCCAGTGAGTTCTGTGGTGTATAAACAATTCCTGTGGCAAGTCTTATGAAATTTTTTTTGTTACCTGGAAGAGAATTTTTTAAAGAGTAACCACATCAATGCTTGCTTTTTATGACATGCCATAACCATAACTTTTTGGAGAAGGGATCAAGATGGTTGACTACTGTTAAGTATATCAAAGATATACTGAGTTGAAGTTGAGAAGGCTGTTTCTTTAATAATAGGCATGGGTGGTTCAGCTCTTTCTATAAGAGAGGCTTGATTGAATAGTTTCCTTTTTTTTTTTGTTATAAGAACTGATCCATGTGAAGATGACCAAATGGACGCCTTGTCTATCATTGTCTTGCACACTAAAGTTGTTCCTGGTGACTTTGTTTCAACATGGAAGTGGAATTAAGTCCATTTCATTACGCACATGGACCTTGTATGGTTAGCAGCATCATTGATTTAATAGGTTGAAGGCAGTTCTCAAATCATTTGTTGCTATGAAAGCCAGCCAGCCCGAGTCTGTCACTGCCATTTCTTGTAGTGTATCATGACCTGGAAAGTCTACATTTCACATTGCAGTGATGCAGTTGTAGAGCTTGAAAGTCAAATTTAAGAGGGCAAAGTTAAAAGATGGAAAGGGGTGTTAAGAAAGTTCAACAGATTGAAGGGCTAGAGGCAACATGGGCTCATATACGGACCCCCACCACTGTGGTTACGTGAAACTTTGAGTGCTTATTCTCATATGGAACTCATAATGAATGAATTTTTTGGAGCTTCTTTAATGGTCAAAGCTTGCATTTTTAGCACTTGCAACAAATTTGTATTATATCTTGCAGTATAATGTCACAAACAATGTCTGATTTATCTCTTTATGTAGGTTGTCACATGTGGCAGTATACCTTTGGAGTCATCTTACCAGAGTGTATCCAGATGTGTGTATGTTTCATCAGAGCTGTATGAATATAGAGGGTTGGGTGGAAAGTCTGCCCATGCAAAGCATTGTTTTCTCTCATGGGGTTTGAGACATTCAGAGGTTAGTTTGCTGAGCTCTCATGTTGATCTGCCCAAATATTAATGTGGAAAACAGTTTAGGAAATGATGATTAGGCTTCAGCTCATGGCACTTAGGTTTTCATTAATGAAAGCATGATGAGTTCAATATACTCAAATGCCAATGAATGTTTGGGCAATAGACAAAGCACCTGACACCTAAACTATGTTTTTTATACCGAGACGTGGAGCTGACCAAGAAAATGGAAGTTACTGACTAGGGGAAAACACATTGGGGTCTGGGGCAAGTTAATATGATATCAGAGACCAATAAGTTGACCAGCGCATCATGTTTACTGAACACTTTGAAGTTGTTAAACACATGCAAGACGATAAGCTGATAGGCGATGGGAGTTCTTTATATGATTCAGTACATGGCTATTTAATACACCAGAAAATGCAGATAGTTCTAGCTCTTGTGCCATTAATGACAAAACATAAATTGACTCCCTATGATTAATGAAAACTGGGAAGACAGTCTTTGGTATCTAAGAAATGTAACTGTGGTGTAATTGCGTGCCTGTCATTTACAGTAGCTAATTCAGCAAATTGCAACATTTCAGTTCTTGTTTTCCAAAGTCCTGCTTTACTTTCTTTTTTTATAAAAAAGCCTCCAGCACTGTGATGATGCATTGCTTCTGGTGAACAGAAGTTTGTTGCTGATTTTTACATATCAGATTTCCAATCTGGATTAAGAGCACTAGTAAAGGCAGGCTATGGAGCTAAGGTTGCTCCATTTGTCAAGCCAGCTACTGTAGTGGATATAAAAAAGGAGAACAAAGACATGGCTCCCAGCTTTTTACGCTGGTTAGCTGATCGCAACCTCTCAAGCGATGACCGGGTCATGCGTCTCAAAGAAGGGTATGGCTTATGGAAAGTGTTGAGCAAACTGATTCCTTGATTCCATGGCAGTTGTAGTAAGTTTTTTGAGTTGTTCAATGCTTCTAAGAAATGTTTGCATCTCAGGTATATCAAAGAAGGGAGCACTATTAGCGTAATGGGTGTCGTTCGACGACATGACAATGTGCTGATGATTGTTCCACCACAAGAGCCTGTCTCAACTGGTTGTCAGTGGTTCCGATGCCTCCTTCCATCCTACGTTGAAGGCCTTGTTTTGACATGTGATGACAATCAAAATGCTGATGTGGTTCCTGTGTAGATATTTAGCTGTTCATCATAATCTAAGTTCTCTTTTAAACTGGATTTCACAAGTAAATATTTGAAGGGTGCCAACCATGGCAATCATCAAGCACCCCAAAACCACCTGGTACCTTCTTTTCATGTTTTAAGGAGCATGTATATGGCACAAAAGTTGCAAAGATGGAAAGAATGAAGGCGCCATGTGGCAATGAAACATATTCTAGTGATAGTGCTAAAGAATTATGAATTTTGCTGATTTGTGTACATAAATCCCCAAGGGGTACGGGAATTGTTGCTTTCTTTTGAACTAAGATCTAGCAAATGTGCTGTAATTGTATTTATGTTCCATTTATAAAGTTATAGAAGGTTTA
This sequence comes from Salix exigua, assembly GCA_032356905.1. Taxonomy (NCBI): domain Eukaryota; kingdom Viridiplantae; phylum Streptophyta; class Magnoliopsida; order Malpighiales; family Salicaceae; genus Salix; species Salix exigua. The sequence continues at coordinate 8,723,095 of CM063598.1, forward strand.
GGTGTGTTGTATTTGGATTGCTTGTTTTCCCTTGAGCTCTCTGGGGCCTTTATTGTGAACATGACGACATCTACATTAATATTCTGCTGTGCTCTTCTTGGAGGCATGCGTATATGCTAGCAAATTCAGGGGATAATTACCCTTGTATTTGATCTACCTTTTTTGTTTTTCTATGTTTTTTACAATATTATTGGATGTGCCACGCAGCTGGTCAAAAAAGTAAAAAATAAAAATCCAAACTTTGTTGATAATCTTTTAATAGGAAAAAAATTAAATTGCATGGGGTGGAGTCTGGCTTGATGTTATTTGGTTAGCTTGGTAAATTTAAAAATAATTTGAACTATGGTTAAGAATATAGTTTGATTAAAAAAAGTAATATTTAAGATAATATTTAAAATAAAATATTGATATTCTAATATATTGAATTGAATATGAGATCATGATAGCTTTATAAAAATTAAATCAAAATAATTTTAAAGTTTAATTTCTAAAAATTGAAAAAAAAATCCCTTGAAAATGTATAATTTTTTAGTCATCCCGAGTTAATTTGCTAAATTTATAATATAAATCAAAGGATAAAATTGCAATAATAATAATAATAATAATAATGGAGAAAAGGATACAATATCAATAGTAGTCAACTTTGGTTAACCCAATAAACCCATAAAATTGATCATGAGACCACGATAACCTTGTAAAGAATAAAATTAGAAAATAGCTTGAAACAATTTAGGTTAACCTTTTAAACTCATACTCGACTCAAGTTATAAGATTAAGATAACCCCATAAAAAAAATCAAAATAAATTACAAAGTTTAATTCACAATATACCTGAAAGATAAAATTGAGAGAAAAACAAATTTTGTTAAAAAGAACACAATAAAACAATCAAGGTTAACCAATAAAACTCATGACTCGGGTCATAAGACTTTAGATGATCTCATAAAAAAAAAATTGAAATAAATTATGAAGCCTAATTTTGAATTCACCTAATATCGAAGGATGTAATTGATTTTTTTTTTTAAAAACACTGAACCAACCCAGCTAACCTCCTAAGTTGGAACCCTAAGTTATAAAATTGATATAAACACATAAATCAGAACAATATTTATTTGGTGGTGCACAATAAAAACACCATCTCTTATAATTTTAAGTAACCCAAATAATTTAATAGACTGAACTGAACAGGATAGTTGATTGTTTAAAAAAATGTTCAAACTAGTTTTAACAAAGTTGATACCTGTCATGTGGACTTGTTCAACAATTTCCTAAATTTATTTTGAATCCCAATATACATCTCGAGTCAACGAAATCACCACTTGACCTGTCGGAAGGGTTTAATCACCCATTCTTCTACCATTTTTATATTATACGAGTATACATAAATGTAATGAATCAGGATTCTGGGGACTGACATTGTTGCAATCAAATGTTTTGAAAGCTTCAAAATATACATGGAGCCGTCTCGTATCAAACTCCTTTTCAAGAGCTCAGCATGATTTCACAAAACCACAGGGATATAATCAAATTGGGAAATGTTGGATCAAAGGAAAAATAATCTTTAACCAAAGGAAGGCCATCTCCCATCAAAACATGAAGCAGAATACCAAAAGGTTCCAGCCGCAAGTCAGGTGGGGGCATGCACGACTCCGTAGCATTCTGACATGGAGATTATCTAATGAAGGGAATACATAATGGCTTCCTCGTACATCCTGTTCAACTCTTATTATATTTAACCAGCATATCACTAGTCAATCTCATCCGACAAGGAAATCTCACTGAAACAATGTCAATTTGCCAAAAAGAAATGAACAAAGAGCATCAACGTAAATTTTCCCTTCATGAATTTATCGACACAGGTTTTAAGCTGGTACTCTGAAAGGCCATATCGTGTTTTTTACTCTGGTAAACTTTAAGAGAGGGAAGCTACAGTCTAGATGGCATCCCCCCGGCTACCACCAAAGTTTCTCCTGTAATGTAAGATGCATCGTCGGAAGCCAAAAAGGCGACTGCTGAGGCCATGTCGTCTGTGGTGCCGAGCCTTTTGAGCAAGGTCTGATCCTCAATTGTCTTCCTCTGAAATAATTTGGAATCCAATTGAGTCCAAGACAGGTCAGCGGCTGCTCTTTTATTGAAATTATAGAAACAACTCGAAGCAAAAAATGTAAACTTACAATGGTCTGATTGCCTGTAATGAAATCAGCGAAGTGTGTTGGTACAAACCCAGGAGCTATACAGTTCACTCGAGTGTGCGGTGCCATCTCAGCTGCAAGCACCTAAAAGGTATTGAGAAAGCATTACGAAAACAATATTAAAAACAAAAGCCTGATGCTTTTTGCACACAATCCAAAAATACTAAAAAATAATAATGTATTTGTCCATGTAAATTTATTGTCCATAAATTATAAGAGAAGAATTGGATTCTCTTTCTCCAGAGTTTATTAGTAAAGGGAGGAATCATACATGCATATAGGCAGAAGAAAAGAAACATGCATATGATCCAGCTTATCTATAATAAGCGAGGCAAAAGAAAAGAGGCACGGTCTGTTATTTCAAACAAGGGTTCTAACTTCACGTTCATCATCATATTCCAGTGAGTTGAATTTGTCAAGTTCTTGATGAAATGGAAATGGAAGGAGAACACAACTGGAAGATACCTTGGTAAGCCCAAAAAGGGCTGTCTTTGTGACACCATACATAGCCATAGAAGAATGTGGATGGTAGCCACCGATAGAGGAAATCAGAATAACTGAAGAACCCTTCTTCATGTGAGGGGCCGCATCCTGCAAAAACAAGGAAGTGAATATCAAATAGGACTTGTATTGCAAAGTGACAACACAAGGAGACTAATGAGTGAACCTGACCGACCATGGGAACAAGAGCAGTAAATTCTAGGGGTGTAAACAACAAACAGAATATCACAAGAAACACAGCAAAACCAAGATGTAATCATCTTTGCTACAACCAATAGAAAAAAGACATTTCACGTATTGAGTTCTATATGTAAACCTTTTGTTATTAAATATTACCTTCAGTAGGAGGATCGCTGCTTTAACATTAATTTCCCACAGCTTATCCAGGACTGATTCTTGGGTTTCCAAAATGGAATCTGTTGATGGATTGACAGCAGCATTGGATACAACAACGTCTATCTTTCCATATTTCTGAAACCAGAACCAGAATCTTTCTATCAATCAAGATGACAAAACAAAACAAAAAATCTGCTCATTCATTGCAAACGAACACTTCTAGGAACTTGTAAAAAAGAACCAAATAAATAGGCAGGAGCATATCACACATGCACAGATAAGAGAAAAAAAAAGAAGCTAAATGGCTAAACATCTCGAAATTACTCTACTGGATGCAAACAAATAAAGATGAAATGCAGTATCCTCTTTCATCTTTCAGTCATCCTCATGAGCATGGTGGTAGAGGAGGACTAACTACAGCCTTTTGTTGGACTAGCCTAATATTTACAAGCACTGGCTAATAGTCCAGTATGTAGCATCAAATTAATTAGGCACCAATCCCCTTTAGTGGTTACTCGCATACTACAACAAAACGAAGCTGACTTTCTCACCTGTACAGTAGTGTCTATGAGATTCTTCCTCTGTTGTGCATTTGATACATGACAGACAACACCAAGCACCTTGATGCCTTTAGCTTTGAGTTTCTCAACCGACTCATCAACATTTTTCTGGATCAATTCAGCAAAAGACCGAAAGAAATTACATCGGCACATTAATCCAAAGAAATCAGTTACAACTATAAAACAACATAAAAAGGTAGCTTCAGCACTTAAATTTTCAAAATATCTTGTGATCAAATAGAAGTAGCAAACTACGTATCGAGACATCATTAATGGGGAGAAGAGTTTCCTGTGGTTTTATCACTTAGAAGGATAACCTGTTGTTTTCTTGTAGGAGCTTTCTATTTCTATATAATTGTAATTTCTCGAGACATGGGAAATCAATTTGTGAAAAAAATGAAAGTCCTCTCTCTCACACATGTTCTTTTTTCTGTCTTTCCCTCTCTTTTATGGGCCAATTCTTTTCTATACTCCCTCCTTGTGTGCTTAGCCAATTTTGGAAAACAGCACTATCACAGTTTTGATTCTCTACCAGTATCAATAAATTTTGGCCTTCGTATTTTTTTTCTTGCAACACTCCATTTAGCAGTACTAATAGAGCTACTTTCAGCTCATCCCATATGATTTCAAACAAAAAAAATAAAGACCATGATGTGTGCATTGGGAAACAAAACTAAATCCAATTCATAGTGATGAATGAAGGTCACTCAACTGAACATGATTTGGCATAACCTTGCTGCTCTTAAAAATCAACATTTTTTAAACAATTTTAGGTGAAATCTAGTTCAAAGTTAATATACTTCCTCAAATCCAATGGCAGCAGAAACCAGAGAAAGCCTAAACAATCAAAATTCAGGAAACCAAACAAATCCATAAAAAAAAAAATCAACCTTGATCCCTGAAAACAAGAAATCATATGATAAAGAAAATTAAGGAAATGTTAAAAGAAAAGGGAGGGAAAAAAAGAGAGCAAGGGCACCTGCTTGCGAGAAGAGATAACAACAGAAGCACCTTCCAATCCGAACCTCTCAGCTATGGAAAAGCCAATTCCTTGAGTTGAAGCAGTCACAATTACCACTTTCCCTTCAAATCTCTTTCCACTAATAATCTTACTACTCATCCTTCCGTCTCTAATCTCTCTCTCTATCTCGTTTGCAAATTACAAGACAAGACAAGTCAAACGAATCTTTTATAGGAAATATTGCTATTACTGTAATTAATGAAACAGATTAGCGTTAGTCAATAGAAATATAATGGATGGATGAGGATGACACCTTCTGTTCTGTCATTTGATCACACCGTTGATATTCATGCTTATTTAGTTATTTTTTCCATTGGACACATCGTCCACTATTTGGTCATGACCCTTAAGAATATCTAATTTAAGAGGTCCTTGTACTCTTAATATTATCTTAATTTGGTCCTCTATCTACCCTTTGCTTTACTTTCATCCCTCTTCTTTTTGCTTTGTCTTTTGTAACTGGATTCTTTCCCCCCGTTGACATCCAACAACGTGAAGATTGGTGTCAACTCATATCATATCATTATTTATTTCATAACGATGTCATGATGTTTATTTTTCCTTACACAACACTAGGCAGGATATAAATATAAGTTCAAAATTCTTGTAAAGCTCGAAACTTACCCTAATAATAAAAAAAATAACATAGAAAAGGATAATGTGAATATGAAATTATTTTAGGTCTAGAGATGTTCTCATCAACCGGTAATGTTCATGAAATATGCTCCAACTTGGACTTGAAGTTGTCTCAATGGCCAAACACCACAAAAGTTTTTGTCTTTATTTTAGGGTTGAGTTGTATTGATAACCCAACATGAAATGGTTGTAATTGCCATCATTCATCTTAATAGAAGTGGATGAAATTGTCATCTTATGTGTTTCACGATGATAGATTTAATAAATTTTTAAAAACAAATTATAATCCATAAAAATTCTCAGAGTTGCTCTATTATCAAGTTTATCTTTATTGACAAATAGAATATGGAAAAAAAACACATAATACCAAAGATTTTAAGAAAGAATAACAAGTGTTTATAGTCCTACCATGCTTTTAAAAGTGTTTTTTCTTCCAAAAATCTAGTTGGAAGTTGATTATGAAGAAATGCAACAATATGATATGTCCACTACTACAGGAACATGGAGATCATTACATGAGCATGGGATTATCAAAAAAGTGGAGAATGTGTTGCAGAACGTGGGTAGTTGAGAAGTGGGTTATTAGTTAATTCTTATGTAGTGAGTAGTTGAGAACGTGAGTTATTAGTCAATTCTTATGTAGTGGGCAGTGTTGCAGTTCTTTCTTTAATTATGTCATTTGATTCAGTTATGTTGTAAGGCTATAAATATCAACGTTAATCTTAGCAAAAAGTATGCAAAATATATTCCAATTTCCCAATTCTACTTTGTTATTCTTCTTCCCCAAATTCTTTGTATCACAATACTAGTTGTTTTGCAAGGCAATCCTTTCTCATGTAGCATGTATCTGGTTATACATCTATTTCTTCTTTCATCAACTCTATTTTGTTATAGAGGGTTAGGTGACATAAGTTAATGCTCAATGCTAGCATCTTTAAAGAATAAATTGAATTTTTAGGTCTTATGACTTCAATAATGCACCCATTTTGATTCTATATATTCTTCTTGAATCTCCAAAAGATTCTAGCCACTTTAGATTTATATTTAGTCTCTTCCAGCACTTGAAAGGTGGATGACCAATCTTGCCACGATGTTGACATGCCTTTTTTCTAAATCTTTCCTTGTTCTGAACTGATCAATAGTAATTTTACTGCCTGATTTTTCTTGAAGAATTTTTTCTTATTCTTTTCAGAATCTTGAAGCTTGGTTGGTAAAACTCCTTTTGCAAATCAATCCTCCTTCATAGCCTTTGTTCTTATTGAACTTGCAAGGCATTCTGAAGTACTGCCAAAGTAATTTTGGGTAGATCTTTTGTGTTCTCCAAAGTAGTGATTGATACTCCAAATATTTGAGTCACTCAGATAGTAAACTTATATTTTTTCTTTAGATAGTTCTTGACATTAAAAAAAAGGTTATGTTAGAGAAGCTTGCCTCAGCTTCCATTGCTAGTCGTTTAAGACAAGGTGCTCTGATAGTATCAATTGATGATTTAAAAGGAAGTAGATAATGGAAAACATGAGAGAATTTGATGATAATAGTCTGTTCTAATTCTGCAGATTTGAGTTCCATTTTATTCACTGAAACTTCATTACATTCATAGAAAAAAACAACAACTGAAATCTCAGCATTTAGTTGCTGATAACAGAGTTCTGAGAGAAAACAGAATAGAAAAAACAAGGATCATGAGCATAGATTTTCTTTCATGAATTCATTGACGTGGGCTGTCAGCTGGTACTGTGAAAAATCACAATGGAGGGGAGCTACAGTCTGGACGGCATCCCTCCGGCTACCACCAAAGTTTCTCCAGTTATGTAAGAAGCATCATCAGAAGCCAGAAAGGCGACAGCAGAGGCCATGTCGTCGGTGGTGCCGAGTCTGTTTAGCAAGGTCCTATCCTCAATGGCCTTCCTCTACAATAATCAGGAACCCAATTGAATCCAAGAAAAGGTCAGCAGCTGTTCTTGTTTTGAAATTATGGAAAAAGACAAAAAAAAAAAAAAGAGTAAACTTACAAGAGTCTGATTGCCTGTAATGTAACCAGTGAAGTGTGTTGGTACATACCCAGGAGCTACACAGTTCACTCGAGTGTCAGGAGCCATCTCCGCCGCAAGCACCTGCAAATATTGAGAAAGTATTACGCACAAAACATTTACAGACAAAAGCATGATGTTCTTATATTCACGAGTTAATCCACAGTAAGAGAAGCTGGATAAGAGCCATGGACTATTATGTTCAGACAAGGCAGCAAATATAAGTTCATCGTCGTATTTCAGTGGGTTGAATTTGTCATGTGTTCTTGATGAAACAGAAATGAACGAGGAACACAAGTGGAGGGAGGGAACCTTGGTAAGCCCAAAAAGGGCTGTCTTCGAGACACCATACATGGCCAAGGAATCATGTTGATGGTAGCCACTAATAGAGGAAATCAGAACAACTGAAGAATCCTTCTTCATGTGTGGGGCCGCATCCTGCAAGTGGATATAAAATAGGACTTCAATTACAAAATTACAAAATCATGGCCAGACTAATTCAATTGCTTACAAGGATCAACTGGTTAGCATATTAAAGTATAAGGATCGTATTGTTAATGCATATAAATCTCTTAACTAAAGCTTTATCTGTATACCTCCCCAGCCTGAGAATCACATATAACACAGAGCAAAACTGAGATGTTAGCCATCTTAACTACAATCAAAATCAAAATCTCCCAATCGAGTATGATATTTCTAATAGAACTTACCTTCAGTAGGAGGATAGATGCTTTAACATTAATTTCCCACAGCTTATCAAGGACAGATTCTTCAGTTTCCAAAGTGGAGTCTGTAGATGGATTGACAGCAGCATTGGATACAACAACATCTATCTTTCCATATTTCTGCAACCAGAACCAGAAGCTTTCTATCATTCAAGATGACTATAAAATCAAACACAAAACACTCTATCTTGGAAGCAAACAAATAAAGATTAAATGCAATATCCTCTTTCATATGGCACAGTCATCCTAGAAGAATACAGTGGATGAAGAAGACTAGCCTGTTGCTGGACTGGTCTAATATTCATGTGCATTAACCAATATATGCAGCCTCATATTAAGAAACGAAGCTGACTTTCTCACCTGTACAGTAGTCTCGACGAGATTTTTCCTCTGTTGAGCATTTGACACGTGACAGACAACACCCGACACTTTGATGTCTTTAGCTTTGAGTTTCTCAACTGCCTCATCTACGTTTTTCTGGATCAATTCAACAAAAGACAAAAAGAAATTACATCCCGGCAGTATTCCAAATAAATCCAAAGAGAAAATCCATACCAGTTACTGCTAGAAACAGCATGAAAAAGCTAACTTTAGTGCTTAATATTTCAAATTTCTTGCGATCAAATAGAACAACAAACCACATGATAGTTGAATGAATGATGGGAAAGGGTGTTATCTGGAAGTAGCAAATTATTTGTCGATACATCATTATTTTGATTCTCTACGAGTATCAGTATATTTTGGCCTTGGAATATATTTCTTGCAACACCTCATTTAACAGTAGTGATAGAATCACTTTCAGCTCATCCCATATGAGCTCAAACTTCAAACAACAAAGCAAATACAAACTAAATTCAACTCAAAGCGATGAATTAAGGTCATTCAGCTGAACAGGAATTGGCATTATCCCTGCTGATCTTAAAAAGAACATGATTTTTTAAACCATTTTAGGTGGAGTCTAGTTCAAAGTTTATATACTTCGTCAAATCCAATACCAGCAGAAACCAGAGAGCCTAAAACAATCAGAAACCAAAACAAACCCAGAAAGAAAAAATCAAACTTGATCCCTGAAAAACAAGAAATGATATGATAAAGAAAATGAAGGATATGTTGAAGCAACAGAAAGAGCACCTGCTTGCGAGAAGAGATGACAACAGAAGCACCTTCCAATCCAAACCTTTCAGCTATGGAAAAGCCAATGCCTTGTGTTGAAGCAGTCACAAGTACCACTTTCCCTTCAAATCTCTTTCCACTGGTAATCTTACTACTCATCTTCCTTCTTTAATCTCTCTGTCGTTCACAAATTACAAGACAAGCTCGAGAAACAACGTTGATTTTTTTATATATAGAAAATATTGCTACCACTACGATTGATGAGACAGTAGAGTAAGTTAAAAGTGTAATGGATGGATCTGGAAGACATCCCCTGTTCTGTAATTTGGTTCACTCGTTGCTGTTTATGCTTCTTTTTTTCAGTGGGGGGGGACAAGCACTCCAAAAATGTCAGATTTTTGTGAAAGATTTTTGTATTCTTTGATCCACTAACTGCCTTTTGTTCTGCTCTCATCCACCATGCTCGTTCTCTCTTCTGTAACGAGATCCTTTCCTCATCGTCATCGAAGAACGTGAAGATTGGTGTTAGCTCATATCATTATTTGTTCCAAAATCATGGGCCGGGGGTTTAAATCCCTTAAAAACACTTTTCGTCGATAATTGCAGTGTCAAACTAAAATACCCACCAATTATTCCTTCTCCTTGAAAAGGAGGTGATTCAGTCTCTCAACGAGTTCCAGAATAGCCAGTTCTTACATTGTGAGGACAGACGATGTGTACAAGACTCGATAATGAATTTCACTACAGCATGGATGACCAGTGATTTCGGCTCCATGCAAGCGAGTTGGGGTTGGAGTGTATTTTTTACTAGTTGAGGGTATTCCTACCCGTTTATATGAAAATATAGAGAATAGATCACTAAAATATAAAATAAAATTTTTTGTGGGAATTGATTAAAGATGTAGAAATTTGCTTTAATGAAGAGAATTTAATTTCAGTTCATACAATGCTAAATCTATATAAATATGCTCTTGAGCGTTGAAAAAGAGAAAAAGAAAGAGATGATGAATGGTATAAGCATGGACAATAGGAGAGAGAACTGAACGGTCTGTTTGTTTTCGCGGTATAACTATCATTTAAAGTTTATTTTTTTTATTTTAAATAATTTTTTGATATTTTTAAATCATTTTGATTTGACAGTGTTAAAAATATATTTTTAAAAAAAATATTATTTTAATATATTTTTAAATAAAAAATATTTTTAAAATCAAATATAACCATGGTACCAACCATTCCTTAAATAGGCAAACACACAATCAACATATTTAACATATTTACAAACTATTAGTCGCTATCAATCTCTTATCATGCTTTCACACGGCACCCCACCTACCCATATTTTTCCAAACCTTTTGGCTCTATCTTTGAACGTATTTTTTATATATAAGAAATTCAACGATGTACTATTTAGGGATAATATATTTTTTTAATATGAAAAATATTAGGAAAACAAATCTGAGTTTCAAATTATTAATTTAATCAATAATATAAATAATATAAGAACAATAAATAGATTGAAATATAAGAACATGCCCAAAAAAGATCTAAAAAAATCAAATAATATATTTTAATTGAATATATTTTAAAATTATAATTTTGCAAAACATAGTATAACTCTTTAAGGGAATATAACGAGAGAGAGAGAGAGAGAAAGTTGTATTCTTACTGATTTTTTGACACTTCATTATAAAAGTGTTTTTTTATATTATTTTCTTATACTAATGTCAAAAATATTTTTTTAAAATAAAAAATGACATAATAAAAAAAATGTTACTTATTTATAAACCAATTTTAAAACATATTCATTAAATATAATGTTGCTGAAACCACTTAAGATATATAATTAATTCTATTATACTATATGATTAAGTTGTATTTTAACTTGCAAACAACTCAATTCACGACAAAAAGAGAGCACAATCGCAATTAATCAAAACAATAAATGAATATTCGTGGAATTATCTTGTACTTGCTCAAAAGCCAGCCAAATTTACGGCAAGGCATCATTACTTTCAAAAACTGACAATCATGCTTAAAATCCATGAAGATCCCTAATACAGATAGCTCCAAATGTATATTAACAAGAATGTCATTTAAGTATATTTACTAAAGAATCACAAGCATAGAACTTATGCATCAAATAAACTTCATCTCACCGCTCTGTTTCGATTCTGGATTTGTCTTCGAGGATTTTATGCATAAGGATTCCTAAAACTTTTCAAGAGCTCTGGGATTTCATAGCCAAGCATATCATCAACAGCTTGTATCATCTTAGGCTTCAGTTTCTCAAATTTGTCGATGCTGTAACCATTCAAGACTTCTTTGAAATGTTCTACATTTGGAAAATCTCCAGCTGGTAAATGAAATTCCCTCTGGACCTGTTTACAGAAAAGTTGTTTATTCGCTATGTAAAGAGGGAAGGGTGAATAGAGAAAAAAGGTCAAAAGAGAAACCTTTGCAAATTCATCTTCAAGATTGTCGATCAGGCGTTGTTGAGTCTTAGCCTTGCCCATTATCGCAGGCATCTCCTTCTTGAGGTGGCTAATTATGTAGGCATGCATCTTAGCAGCTCTAGCACGCTTTACAAATTCATTGATCTACAATATGCAAAATACCATCTTACCATTATTACCATAACATTATAACTGCCCTAGAATATGATATGCCAATATTCAAAGAACGCATTATACAAACACACGGGTACCCATTAGCTACATGCCCAAAACATTGAAAATCACATACAAATATGCATGTTAGAAGAGCCAAAAAATAACAAAAATCACTTACTCGACGATCACAAGCTTTCTTAGGAATATCAACCAGGTCCATTAGAAGGTCATTTTGTTCTTTTTCAAAAAGTTCACAGAACATTTGGCTGGCAGTTTCTTCATTAATAGGTTTGTCATTGAATGAGCTGCAAGATGAACAAAAAGACCGATGAACTTAGAATATACAGTTAACAAAAAATGCCAGGATAACTTAAATGACAATGCAAATACACTGAACAAATAGAACATCTTGGGTTGATTTAAGTTCCACGAGTGACAGATTTTGTAAATATATAAAAGAAAATCTTGCAATACGATGAAAATAAATGAATCAGATGGGTGTAACAACAAGAAAATACAGCAGAAAATGAAATGGGCAAGGTGGTGGCATGGTAGTCTAAAGAGAAGCTAAGATTTAAACAGCAAAAATAAGCGAAGAGAAAGGGCATACCCAATATAAACACGCATAACTTCAGGGGTGTTCAGAACTTTTCCAAGTGACCACATTAGAGCCCCATAAACTCTCATCAACTATACAGCATCAACAAATATGCAAGTTATATGGAGCTTCTAAACTCGTTTATAAAAGTGAAGGTAAAAGAAAAACAAGCATCCAACCTGTTGAGTATCAACTTGGTCAGCCTTGTTCAACACAACACGTATCTTGTCATCATTGCCTCGTAAAGATGCAATTACTCGCTTGAACTCATCACTGATATCAAGTTTATGAGGATCAAATAAAAGAAGAATCAGATCACATTTTGCTGCAAACCATGATATAACACCAGTAAAATCATAACTCCTTTGTGTCCGTTGCTTCTCTCCAGAAAGAACCCCGGGAGTGTCAACAATAGTGATTTCATCTAGCAGCTGCATGTGCATCAACAGTGGTAAAGGTGATAAATAACATAATTGAGTATAAACAACAGCCGAGCCAAAATTAAGTGCAAAACCAAACTTACCGGATGAGGCATCTGTGCACACTCAAACTTTGATAAGAATGCTCCTCCAAAATGTGTTAGGCCACTAAATGGCATATCTGCTTGAACAGCAACAGTGTTCCCAGGTATGCTCCTTTCATCAGGTCCAGACTGAGGTATAAAAGGACCATCAGCAATTGGAAACAACTATGATAAAAGACAACTGAATGTCCATCATTAAAATAAAATGAAGTAACCATTCGTGAGCGACTCAAAATACTGGGTCACTTTGAGGTGTTTGGCATATTGGTTTTTGAGCTTGATAGATGTTAACAAAATGCAAAAGCCATGAATGTAAAAACACATGCATAAATGGTAACAATTCCCTTTTCATTTAAACAGACATCAGCTACTTTACAAACTCAAATGAAGAAATTAGATTTAGAAAGTTCAAATCTGCATTGGGCTTCAGTTTTCTAGCTCTTAAAAAAAAAGCTCAAACAATAAATCACATCCATGTAGAAATAAAAAAAGTTCAAACATGTTTTGTTACTCCATTTGAATCCATTTTTAGGAATACAAAAAAGCATGAAAATGATTATACCATCACAACAACAAATCTGTCAGTTGTTGGCTCTGGTCCGATGTGAGCTCCTGCAAAGGAAAAAAAAAAGGTAAAATAAGCAAGATTTTTTTTCATGGATGACAGGAAATATTTGCTGATAGGAAAAGAAAAGAGAAATGGAAGTACTAAACAAACCTGGATAGTTACATCTAAGCAAGTGTTTTATAAATGTTGTTTTCCCTGTAGAATACTGACCCAAAAGCATAACCATAGGTCTAGCATCAAAATCGCTGCTTGTCTGGAAAATCAATGCAAACAGTTGGTGAAAGCAACATCAAAACCAAGAAAAGAATAGAGTGGAAGGAAACAAAAGGAGACAGAGAAGAAAGCAAAAGATAAGCAACTCAAGAGGAATTAATACATAACCATCAGCTTTTAATCACTGTATTTATATTCATTAATGTTTAATCCAATTATCTTTCTTTCGGAAATGGGGCAATAATAATCAGAGAATGCCTGTCCAACAATAGCCAATCCCTGTATTGCAAATAATGAACCACTATATTGCCCACAAGAGTCTTGCAACTAAATTAACACGATATCCCTAAGTTGTATTTGTGTGGAAGTTGAGGAGGAATGATACCAGTTGATTTATCAATGCTGAAATAACATCACAAAATTTTCAAAATGGGTATATCATAATTTTCAAAATCAAACAGAATCATCAACGTTGAAATAACAACAAATTATATAAAGTATCTGCTCAACCACTCACCAACAATGGGGAAACGAAGTCATTAAACCGATAGGTGGCTTCCAATGGCTTTAGCTTTTCTATATACAATCTTTTTAAGCCATCGATAATTGATGTAACTGCATTGAGCGGCATCTGAGCAAAAAATGAAAAAAAGGGAACTCATTAAAAAACAAAATAAACATGCATTGCAGGGTGGATGGGAACAAGTAGCATGCTCTACTATATATAGACAAGAACATTACATTTTAAATTCATTGATGTCTTTCAAAATCAGAATCTAGTGCAAGAAAACTGTACCCACAAGGTATAGGACACAATTCCTAAACAGTGTAAATTGCAAGGTGACAACAAAAAATGGGCTGATAACCTAAACCAACAAGAAAACCGATGCCAAACAACGCACTGAGGTCAGATTTTCTTTTACAGATGATGGCACATTGTTACATGTTGCTCACCTTTCTTGATGATTTTGCACCAAATTGAGGAGTCCCTGTTGATAGCTGTAGCTGTGAAGATCCTACATTACGACCACAAGCCAAATTAACTAACAATCAATGCCATTTGTGACACCGAAGTTAAAGAACATCTTACCATTGATATCATTCTCACTAATTCTTGAACCCTTATTTTTCTGGAAAAAAGGAACATATTTTAGTTCAACCCAGTGACCCGACCATACAAAATAAGGTAAAGCAGACCACTTACAGCTAGTAAGGCATCAATGCCATCCATCACAGGCGGCTTCACACCCTCCATTTTAGCTGAAAGATAAATAAATAAATAAAACACTAATTAAAGCACAAACGTAGGGTATATAAAACCACTAAATAAAAAAAATCAGAAACCAATTTATTTGAACGTACATGCGGTTTTAATAGTATCTGGAGTAAGTTCGTGCCCTGCTTGCGCCAGAGAAACAAGCTGCAATCAATCAATCAATCAATCAAGCCAGATTCTTACGATTTAATCAATTAAGGGGCCAGAGAAACAAGTCGATAAGCCACGTAGATCGGGAAGACCAACCAAACCAAATCCCAAGTATCGGGAAGTGCGATGAAACAACTCTCTGCTCCAACTTTGCTCCACATCGACTACGTTCTAATTTCGGTTTCATTTCAATAACTATTTCCGTTTATGTTGCAATTAATAGTTTAATCACTGCAGTAATTTTCCATCATGTAACCGTGTAACGGAACCTTACAATTCGAGGATATAACCGAAGCATTGATTGTAGTAAGGTTATAAATAAGTGCTTGAAGAGAAATAAAGGGATATCAAATTATTCAATCCTAAATTACCTTGTGGTTTATTCTCACCCGAAGAGAATACTCGTCGAACGTGGCTATTAGCTCTTGATCGGACCTATCAATTGGTATCGAGTCGGTTGAAATGGCATCAAACAAAGAGAGAATTGAACTGTTGGAGGTCTGGTCTTGGTGGAGTACAAGAAGGAGTACAAAAGATGGAGATGAGCATGTCGGGAAAAATGCGTCGGTTGGAAGATACTATCAACAAATTGGCAGAGGCGTCGCTGACCAAAGGAGAGTCAAGCCTTGGAAGCACTGAACCGAGAAGACACCTATCGTCTTCCTCATGAGGAGAATGAAGGAAGCAGACAAATCTTCTCCTCTAAAATGGCTAAGCTAGATTTTCCAAGGTATTCGGGACAAGACCCAACAGAATGGTTCAATCGAGTGGACCAGTTTTTGAATTTCAAAATACTCCGAGCAACCAAAAAGTATCCTTGGCGTCTTTCCATTTGGAAGGAGAAGCGAATCAATGGTGGCAATGGGTTCAACGGACATACAAAGAAGAGAGACGAACAATGACATGGGAGGCTTTTGAAGGTGAATTATGGGCTAGATTTGGTCCTACAGATTGTGAAGATTTTGACGAAGCATTATCTCGAATAAAACAAATGGGTTCCTTACGTGATTACCGAGTGAATTCGAGAAGTTGGGAAACCGAGTTCGGGGTGGACTCAAAAGGCCTTAGTGGGTACCTTTATGGGAGGACTCAAAGCCGAGATTGCCGAAGGAATCCGCATGTTCGGACCACAGATCACTAAAGGAAGCCATTAGCCTAGCTCGCATGAAGGACGAACAAATAAAAAAACAACGGCAATTTGTGCGACCAAATCAGGCAACTCGAGCTCCACTGGCACTACCAACAACAACACGTGTAGCACCAAATGCAACCTTTCGAAAATTGTCATGGGAGGAGATGCAGAAACGGAGAGCCTAGGGGCTATGTTTTAATTGCAATGAGAGGTTCACCGCGGTCACAAATGCCAAGGAATGCAGACTATTGCTTCGGAGGGACCAACCGGGTTCAACGAAATTACTTATGAAGAAGTCAATGAGGAGCATCATGACGAAGAGATAACGAGGGAAATTATGGAACCAGAAATTACTTTGCACGCTTTAACTGGGTGGTCTGCACCTAAAACCATGCGTGTAGATGCCAAGGTGGGTCTAGTTGAGGCGATAGTGTTAATTGACGAGTGGATCTACACACAACTTTATGAGCACTCGCATGGCCAATTTGTCGCGATCGCCAGTAGAGCCAACGGAAGCATTCACGATTCGGGTTGCCAATGGGGCACGATATCGTGTGTCAAGGAAGTTTGAAAAGGTACAAATTCGGCTGCAAGGGGTCCCTTTTCACTTACCCTTTATGCACTTCCATCGGCGTGTTTAGACATTGTATTGGGCATCCAATGGTTGGAATTATTGGGGCTGTGGTATGCAATTGGCGAACCCTCACCATGAAATTTGTTTGGGAGAACTTGGATCGACAACTTCAAGGATTCCGTGACCACCAATTCAAGCTGCGACGCTAAAGGAGATTTCCAAAGAATTTCGCCAAGGACACTCGGTATTTGCAATCTGTTCCCAAACCAACGGACGAGAAATAGAAGAAATCCAGTCACCAAGTATGCGCTGGATCTTGGACAAATACACGGCAATCTTCCAAGAACCTACACGATTACCACCCAATCGTGAGGTAGACCACAGTATTTCTCTCAAAGAAGGAAGTGAACCGATCAACGTTCAGTCCTACCGCTATGCCTATTTCGGAAGGCGAGATTGAGAAACAAGTCCAAGAGATGCTGAAATCGGGACTCATCGGACTCAACGACTAGTCCATTTTCGTCGCCGGTGTTGTTAGTAAAGAAAAAGATGGCGATTAGCGTTTTGCACCGATCATCGATCAACGAACGCGGTCACCATCAAAGACCGATTTCCAATTCCCACGGTGGAAGATATCGTTGGATGAATTACATGGGGCGCATATTTCACTAAATTGGATCTAAGAGTCGGATACCATCAGTACGAGTACGACCTTCGGATATTCATAAGATCGCTCAGTACACACAATGGACATTATGAATATCTCGTTATGCCATTTGGATTGAGTAATGCACCATCGACATTTCAGGCTATTATGAATGCTATTTTTCGATCGTATTCACGAAAGTTCATATTAGTTTTTTGATGACATCTTGATATATAGCCCTACTTGGGAATTGCATTTACATCATGTCGATCAAGCTATGGAAATTTTGAAGCAGCCAGCGATTCTTTCTCAAGGCTAGTAAATGTGCCTTTGGTAAGCAAGAATTAGAATATTTGGGCCATATTGTTTCTCATCAAGGAGTAAAGGTTGATAGCAACAAAATTGAGGCCATGGTTGCTTGGCCGAAACCTTCCAACATTTCGGAGCTACGTGGATTTTTGGGGTTGACAGGCTATTACCGAAAATTTGTTCGGAATTATGGTCTAATTGCTCGTGCTCTCACGAATCTTCTAAAAAAGGGACAGTTTGATTGAACGCAGAGGTCGAGGATGCCTTCCAGACGCTAAAAAAGGCCATGACCACAACACCTATATTAGCCATGCCGAATTTTAATGAGACTTTCATTGTGGAAACAGATGCGTCGGGTGAAGGGATTGGAGCAGTTCTACAACAACAAGGCAGACCTATTGCCTTTATGAGTCGTGCACTTGGTGTGTCCAAAAAATCCTGGTCTACATACGCGAAGGAAATGCTTGCTATTGTGGAGGCCATACGCAGGTGGAGACCATATTTACTGGGGAGACGATTTATTATCCGGACTGATCAGCGAAGTCTTAAATATTTTCTGGAGCAAAGAATTACTACGCCAGAACAACAAAATTGGGTGGCTAAGTTATTGGGCTACGACTACGAGATTCAATACCGACCAGGACATGAAAATGCTGCTGCAGATGCCTTATCCCGTCGACCTGACAGTCCCACTCTCAACCATTTGTTCGTTCCACAGCTGGATATTTGGGAAGAAATTAAGCAAGCAGCCGTTGGTGACAAATATATGGCTATCGTTAGCAATCTGGCTCAAACCCAACCAGGAGGGTCGTTCACACAACGTAACGGGATGATATTTTTTAAGGGTCGGATTGTAGTTCCTTCCAAGGCTTCCCTTCGCAGCAAGTTAATATACGAAGCCCATGATACAAAAATGGGGGGTCATTCTGGAATTTTACGTACTTTTAAGAAGGTGGCAACTCAATTTTATTGGCCTTCCATGCACAAATCAGTGCAAGAATATGTGAGGAGCTGTGACACATGTCAACGCACTAAATCAGAGACACTACCACCAGCAGGACTACTTCAACCTCTATCGATTCCATATCAAGTGTGGGATGATATTACTATTGATTTTGTGGTCGGCCTACCATTGTCACAAGGAAAGGATACCATATTTGTGGTGGTAGATAGATTGAGCAAATATGCTCATTTCATGTCTTTAGCACATCCTTTCACGGCAAAAGCAGTGGCTGACAAGTTTGTTGAAGGGGTGGTCAAGTTGCATGGGATGCCTAAATCGATTATCAGTGACCGTGATCCAATTTTTATCAGCAAATTTTGGCAGGAATTTTTTACAATGTCTGGCACTAAGCTGAAAATGAGTTCAGCATACCATCCACAATCGGATGGCCAAACCGAGGTTGTCAATCGCTGCCTTGAGCAGATGTTGAGGAGTTTTGTGCATCAATGGCCCCGTAAATGGCATGCCTACTTGCCATGGGCAGAACTATGGTATAATACTACTTTCCATGTGTCCACAGGTATGACGCCATATCAGGCTCTCTATGGTCGGCCACCTCCCTCTCTTCCTAAGTACTTTGATGGAGCCACAACAGTTCATGAAGTAGACCAGAACCTTCTCCACCGTGATGTGCTCCTGCTATGACTCAAAAATAATTTGACCACGGCCATCAACCGCATGAAGCAGACGGCAGACAACAAGCGAAGGGACGTATCCTTTCAAGAAGGAGACATGGTCTTCCTCAGATTACAGCCATATCGTCAAAGTTCAACATTCAAAAGAGTACACCAGAAGTTAGCTAGCAGGTTCTTTGGACCGTATCCTATTCTCCAGAAGGTGGGCAATGTGGCGTACAAACTCCAGCTACCTGAGGGCACACGTATACATCCTGTTTTTCATGTGTCATTATTAAAAAAATACGTGGGAGATGCATCCAACGCGCACATAGACCTTCCACCTGTCTCAGATGAGGGAGCAATTGTCTTGGAACCAGAGGCTATCCTTGATCATCGTTGGGTGAAGCAAGGAGGAAAGTTTGTTACTGAGAGCCTTGTCCAATGGAAGCATTTGCCAGCAGAGGAGGCTACCTGGGAAGCAACAGAAGTATTGTCTCGACAATTTTCTCATTTGAACCTTGAGGACAAGGTTCATCTTGTTGGGGAAGGTATTGATAAGCCACGTAGATCGGGAAGACCAACCAAACCAAATCCCAAGTATCAGGAAGTGCAGTAAACAACTCTCTGCTCCAACTTTGCTCCACATCAGCACACGTTCTAATTTCAGTTTCATTTCAATAACTATTTCCGTTTATGTTGCAATTAATAGTTTAATCACTGCAGTAATTTTCCATCATGTAACCGTGTAACGGAACCTTACAATTCGAGGATATAACCGAAGCATTGATTGTAGTAAGGTTATAAATAAGTGCTGAAGAGAAATAAAGGAATATCAAATTATTCAATCCTAAATTACCTTGTGGTTTATTCTCACCCGAAGAGAATACTGTCGAACTTGGCTATTAGCTCTTGACTGGGACCTATCACAAGCTGCAATCCATCAGTCAATCAATCAATTATAGAATAAGCCAGGTTCAAGTATAGGAGGACCTGCATTGCCGTAACAAACTCTGTAAACCCTAAAAACCCTTGTCGTTTCGAATCCGCCAGTGCCCAAACCTTCATATTTAATTAAATTAATCACTTAATAATAAAAATCCAAAGCAACTCCAAGTAATAACAAAAAATTAGAAGCTTAAGTTTTTAGTACTTGTTTAAGTTGTTGGCGAGAGAGATTGGACATGGAGAAAAACTTGGTAGCATCATTTCCAGTAAAGCGGCCATCTCCATCTACAAATGAATAATTTAGAGATTGAAATGAAAAGAGAAAGAAAAGAAAGAGATCAAATCAAACCTAAATCGGCTAAACTGAACCAGTCTTTGTAGATCTGCTGCTGTTCTTTTGAGAAGGAACTGCCTGCACTTTTCCCCATCTCCTCCATTTTCTTCTTCTTCTTGAATTTTCAAGTGCTGGCAAGAGAAACTGCCTCCGCTGCTGCTCTCCTTTCAAGGGAAGTGAGGGTTGCTTGCTACTGCTAGTAGCAGTTGTGTATTATTATTACTTTTTAATAATTATTAAATTTAAAAGAAAATTGTTTTGGGATTTTCAAAATTTAAAGAGAGAGAGCGAGAGCCGGGAATTTGAAAGTGATTTTTTTTTATCTGGATTGGCGCTGAGGAATTTTCGTGAACGTCGTCGTTTTGTATGATATTTGCAGGGAAAAGACGCCGTCGGTTTGGCATGTTATCAATAATGTGGGCTCGTGGGACTTTTTGCGAGTTCTTATGCCTGGCCTACTTAGTGGGGCCTATTGTGAATGGTATTTGAAATTTGAAAATACGAGGATCAGAAATAGTTGTCTCGTCCCGGCAGGGGCCTAGCTGGAAAAAACAAAAAACATTGAGTCTCGGGTTGCTCCATATCATCGTTGAACTTGAATCAATTTCTTTTAATTAAAATAAAATTACTTTATTTCTAGAAATATTTAATGTTGATACGATAGGTTTTAAAAATAAAATTACTTTATTTTTAAAATATTAATTTATTTTTGAGGTTAAATGGGACTCGAATTGTCAAAATAGTTTCCTAAAATTTTCAATTAAATTATAATCTTTTTATCGTTAATGTTTTTAAAATTCTGGAGCGGTAGTGTAATGCTTTTTTTTTTTTTGTTAATGGATCGAGATGAAAAGTATATGGAAGATATAATTGACACTCTTATATAATAATGATTTTCCAAAAATTCTAAGTAATTTAGAAATATGATTTACATATTGGATAATCGGTTAATCTTTTAATTCTACCTATCTAATTTATTAATCTATTAAAACAAAGAGGCAACGACTTCTAAGTACTCTGAATGAAAATTGAATCACCTAAGATAAATATGACATGGTTAGTCTCAAACTATTTTTCATGATCAATGACAATTGTTAACAAGATTTGAGTTTATAGCAATAAAAAAAGAGGATATCATTATAATTGAGAAAATTAGATTTTTTTGTATGTTCAATAGAGCAATGTAAGGATGTTGAAGGAGCACAAGCAACAATGATAGTAGATTTTCGCATAAAATTACTAAATTAAGTATTTAAGAACATTAGTTTAAGAGAAAGATTGTTGAGATACTAGTTAAAATTCTAATTTAAATAAGAATCCTTGATAAAAAAAAAAAGGATTTGTGTTTAAAATACTTGTTTAATTAGTTAATTAGAACCTTTGTTGGAATATAGTAGTTTGGACATAGTAAAGTTCATGTATTCAAAATTTAATATGTGTTGAATATGATTAAATAAGAGAGTATAAAGTTCAATACTTGGATGTTTAGTGATCCGTAAATTCTGTTTCTTTACCTAATTCTTTGAATTTGTATTTAAGAGACTTTTTGTCTTGAATAAGATCTATTTTTTTAAAAAAAAATCTTAATTAATGTGTAATTTACTATGATAAAAAACTTTATATACATGAACATTAAATGCCTGTCTGCAGCATGGTTGAGGTTGTGTTTTGAGAGTGCTTTTCATTTGAGAATGCATCAAAATGATATTCTCTTTTTAAAAAATTATTTTTTACATTAACAAATGAAAATAGTCTAAAAACATTAGAAAAATTAATTTAAAGTGTAAAAAATAAAATTATTTTTTTCAAAAACGCTTTTGAAACACAATGACAAACAAGATCTATAATCTCTCTATAAATATAAAATTCATGTATTCAAAAATATGTGTCGAATATGATTAAATAAGAGACTATAAAGTTAAATATTGGATGTTTAGCGATTGTAAATTTTGTCTCTTTACTTAATTCTTTGAGTTAGTATTCAAGAGAGTTTTTTTTTCTTGAATAAGATTTTTTTAAAAAAAGAATCTTAATTGATGTGTAATTTACAATGATAAAAAAATAGTAGTGTGGTTCAGATTGTTTTTTAAAATGCTTCTCATTTAGGAATACATCAAAATTATTTTTTTAAAAACTATTTTTAACATCAACATATAAAAATGATTTCAAAATACCAAGAAAAAAAATCATTTAGAATAAAAATAAAAATAAAAATAAAAAATTTTCATTTAAAAAAAAAACACTTTTTAATGAAATGTCAAATAGTAACTAAATCCTCCAAAGGGCTTAGCAGTATAAAAAGTAGGCACCAACCAAAAAAGCTCTACATATATTAGCTTGTTAATTACCAATGTATAGGCCATAAAGAGATGGGTTTGATTTGAGTCCCACTCTGGTTAATCCTGGTGTTGCTTGTTGGTAGCAAACAGCAGTATAAAACACACAGAGGGTACGCCTGAAAAATCAACCACAGCTCATATATAAAAGCAATCAGCACTTTTGTCTGCACAGAGAAACATGGGGCTGAATTCTTTTTTCTGGGTAGTGATTTTCCTTGCGAGTGCAAGCTCTGTCCATGGCAGCGATGGCTTCCCTGGATTGCTTGACTCAGTCCATGGCAGCGATGGCTTCCCTGGGTTGCTCGACTCAGTCCATGGCAGCGATGGCTGTCCTGGGTTGCTCGACTCTGTCCATGGCAGCGATGGCTTTCCTGGGCTGCTCGACTCTGTCCATGGCAGCGATGGCTTGCCTGGATTGCTCGACTCAGTCCATGGCAGCGATGTATGCGCAGGCTTGCCTGGGTTGCTTAACTGTTCCCCATTCTTGCTGGGTAGTGTCTCATCACCTGATGCTAGTTGCTGTAAATCTCTAAAATGGTTAAGTCAGCATGCTAGGAAGAAGGAAGACAAAAGGGAGCTCTGTAAATGTTTGAAGGTGGAAGATTTGAAGCACAAGGGAGTCATCCTCGATAGAGCCAAAACACTCCCTCGCCTGTGCAAAGTCCAGCTCCCTGTGCCGCTCGTACCTGATAATATAGACTGTGACAAGTAAACCTTGATACGATTTCTCTTTATCTGTTCATTTATTTTGATTCTTTGAATATTCCTAGGAATATGTTGTCTAGTTAAGTGAGGTTTTTTTCCTCTTTTTTTCTATTAATTTTCTCAATTCAAAACATAAAATCGATGCTCAAGAGATTTTATTTTTAAAATGTTTAAAAATATCCTGTGTGTGGGAAGGGAGGGGAAAATTTTCTTTAATTTAGTGTCTTTAAAGTGTTTTTTTATTAAAAAATATATCAAACTGATGTTTTTTTTCAAAATTATTTTTGATATCAGCAGTGTTAAGGAATCATCTCACCTAAAAGCTTAAACTTGTAAGTAAGACCCCACAATATGATTTATATTATTCTCTAACACACCCCATGAAGTGAAACCTCTTTGGGTTTAAAACTTGCACAAACTCACATCACCTTGTGCTTAATTTTTATCCAATAGAATGTAGTGGTGAGATTCGAACTCGTGACCGCTGGGTCAATAAGGCTCTGATACCATATTAAGAAACCATCTCACCTATAAGCTTAAACTTGTTAGTGAGACCCCACAATATGATTTATATTATTCTCTAACAAGTAGTAAAAATAGTCTAAAACAATCAAAATATTTTAATTTAAAATAAATTGTATTTATTTTTTTCAAAATTATTTTTGAAATACAATAACAAACCAGTTTTAATTCTCATGATCTCTGCCTAGCTGCTAATGATCTATGTTCTTTGTGATGGGCAGGATATGAGCCGCGTGCTGAGGAGTAAATGGAGACGTTTGCTTTAAACCAAAGGAATAAACTGCATGGTGCCTTAAAGCCTTTCCCAGCTCAGGTCTCCAAGCAATTTTATAAACAGCACAACATATAAAATAATAATGAATATATAAAATGATTGAAATAATACAGTCTCTTTTTATATAAAATTTCGAAATTAATGGAGATGTTTCGATAATATGATGATCCTTGTTTGCCATCGCTGGGGAAATGTACTTTGGAAAATGTTTATTAATGATCTGTGGTGCTACAGACTGTACAGTTTATAATTGTTTGTCACTAACATAATTATCCATAAGACTTAAGAGAAAATTAATTTTTAATATAAAGTAAATTAATTTAC
Source organism: Salix exigua (assembly GCA_032356905.1). Taxonomy (NCBI): domain Eukaryota; kingdom Viridiplantae; phylum Streptophyta; class Magnoliopsida; order Malpighiales; family Salicaceae; genus Salix; species Salix exigua. Next base: position 8,747,869 of record CM063598.1, read on the forward strand.
CGATCGACGTCATTGATTGTGTCTTTTCATCAATTCCTTCATCCAAATCACTTGACATATTCCTTTAATTTAGTTTCAAAAATATTTTTTTTTAAAAATAAACCGAGATTTTTGCATTGTTTTTGAAGAGTATTTTTGAAAAAAATATATTTAAATTTTATTTAAAATATTATTTTTATATATTTTTAGATTATTTTCATGTGCTGATGTCAAAAATATTTTTTAAAAAATTAAAAAAAATATTATGATGTATTTTTGAACAAAAAATAATTTTAAAAATAACTTCAATCATACTTACAAGCATGCGATTAATAATTAAAGGAAACCAAGAGTTCTAAAATGTGCATTAGGTACAAAGATTCAACGATACAAAAGGTTTAGATTAAATTTGGCATGGGATAAACATGATTGATAGCAAGAAATTGAAAAAAAAAAGAAAACCTGAAAAATTAACTTTCTTTTAATTTGTAACCTTAATTATATTTTCAGAATATTTTCCAAATGTTTAGATTAAATTAATCACAGTTTTCTTTTTATCATCATCATTTTTTTAAATCCAATAGCTTTTGCATGGGCGTAATTCAATGATTTTTGTTAATAGATTTGGATGAAAATTAACAGGTGGAAGATTAGAATTAATGATAATGATTGATGAATGGCAACATTGATATCTAGTATTTTTATAGTTAACCCCCAAAAAAATCTTTAATAAATGCTAAAAATCTAAGTTTTATTTTCTATTTCTTATAAAAAAAAAATGTGTCTGGACAATCATTTCTCAGTTGTCAAGTAGGTAAGCTGTTTGTTATTGTGTTTCAAAAATATTTTTGAAACATCTTGAAATTTTTTATTTTTATTTTGCACTTTAAGTTATTTTTTTTTTGTGTGTGTTTTTTTATCATCTTTACATGTCAATATCAAAAATATTTTTTAATAAATAAATAAATAATACTATTTTGATATATTTTTAAATAAAAAATAATTTAAAAATCAATATTAACTACACTTTTAAACAGTTACGTAATCCTAGCAAGCAAGAAAAGCAAGACTTGAGATTTTTATTTTCATGTACAAAGCTCAGACGGAATTTAATTGATTCACAACAAATGAGTGGAAGGAGAATGAATTAATGTTGCAGCTCACTTGATCATAATGTTAACCGCTCACGTGCACGTTAGTATTTCCTTGCAAGTGTAAATGTTTGAAAGAAGGATGTCTGAAACTCATATATTTTATTTTTTATAGACCAGGTGTTGATCTAGATTAATCCATGTTCATACCCGGTGGGCCTCGAAGAGGTGAAAGTGCTCTCCAAATAACCGACTCCATACAAGAGAAGGGATTGAACCTCGACTTCTATTAAAAACGAGAGTGCTCTCCTCCTTCACGCCAATGCTTTTGGGGTCAAAACTCATGTTTATAACCTGGCAGAGGTTACTGGATGGCCCGTATGTTTCGAGAGGAGGTCAGATAAACCCTGAAAAAGCTCAACTTCTGACCAGAACGAGACTCACAAGGATCAGGCTGGCCTTTGAGCAGAACAAATGAATGAATGATTAATTTGGAGCAACCTCCAGCAACGAAATCATTGCTGATACCCCAAAACCAAGTTGGAAAAGGCAGTAGAACATGATTCTGGTTAGAACCATGGTAGTTATTATATTCTACCTAGCCTAACAGGTAAACTACCTGAGAGCTGATCTGAAACTTGACCTGGACTGGGTTGGCTCGGTGACCCTGCTAGTTAACCCGACAATACAATAAATTGGATTCATTTTTCAAGTCATGACCGGCCTGGAAATGGCAACTATGGTTAGAAGATCCGGCCCTAAGAGTTAAAGGTAATTAAATGAGCTGCATGCAGAAAATAGAGCTAGCTAGCTGTCATCGAACTGAGGAAAAATCAAGATTTCTGTTTTCCATATAAATAAGAAACAATATTAACGTAAAACTACAAAGAAAAATAAAGTTTCTAGAATCCTTTGACAAAGGGTTCTGTTGTGAGAAACCATTGCTGCACGTACGCCCATCAAATTAATGAGGTATGATCTCCAGCTCTTATGCAAAGGTTGTAAGAAGCTGAAGTAGCCATCTTGTCACTCATTCCCCCCGTGGAAAGAAACAGCAACAGAACTGCATGATAGTAGTATAGTCTCGTAAAATAAAATGTAGATTCAAAAAAGAAAACTTATTTCTATATTTTTTATTTATTCATTTATTTTTGGATCAATCATTCCAGTTTCAGGATCATTTCAGTTACTAAATTCAAAATGATATTCCATAGTATGAATATATTTGTAGAAGAGGAGAACATTGAAGTTCTTAAGTTTTATTTTTTAAAAGGTTTTTAGATTTCAAATTATCTTAGAAAAGGGCAGCATAAAATCTCTTCAAAACCTAGTGCTTGAGCTGCATGCTGAAGAATATTTTATAGGTTATTGTTAAGGAACCATCGTATCTAAGAACTTAAGTTGTTAGGTAAGATTTCAGATAATGATCTATATTACTGTCTAACACGCTTCTTTAAGTGATAGCCGTTTGGGCTTAAAACTTACACAGACTCATACTGTTTGTATTTAATTTTTATTAAATACAATGAGGGTGATGAGATTCGAATACGTGGTATTAGACCAACAAGAGTCGATATCATGTTAACGAACCATCTCAACAAAGATTCGAATACGTGGTATTAGACCAACAAGAGTCGATATCATGTTAAAGAATCATCTCAACTAAAAACTTAAGTTGTTAGGTGAGATCCCAAAATATGATTTATATTATTTTTTAACAATTATATGTGGTATGGAGTTGATCATGTGCAGTTCTTACCTTTGATGGTGAGGAAGATTTTCCATGGTTTCTTTGACTAGTTTGATGATTTACTGGTCGGGTTGGCACAGAAGGAAATGTGGATGGTGCAATTTGTTTCTCCTCTTTCACTCTGTCGAAAATCACAGTAAAACCTTCACCTGACTGTGGATCTGTTTCATCCCATGCTCCAAATTTTGGAATTGATGCTGCCCTCTGATGCTGTCGTCCCAATTGAACCTAAGAAAATTAAATTTAAGTGAAAGTAATAAAGGAAATTAGGGCGATCAACCCTTCCTTTTTATTGAATAAAAAAACTAACATATGATCTTGCACAATGTAAACACATTTTATAGTATTCAAGTTGTTATTTATTAATAATTAGAATCTTTCTGTTTTTGAATTTAAAAAAAATATATGTTTGGATGTTCAAAATAATTTAAGAAATATAAATAAAATAATATTTTAATGTAATTCCAATTATACTCTTGAGAAATTCAATCTCACTACTACCAATTCGCGTGAGAAACCTCAGTTCTTTCTTTTCACTGTGCATGCGTTGCGTCAACAAAGCTATTACCATACCTGAATTTTCTGTAATAATAATAGTAGATTGATATAAAAATGATTAAAAAATAATAAAATCCAAGTTTGACACACACCTCTTAATAATCAAATGGATTAATTTAAAAGTTTTCATGCATTAAATTATGACCAAACTCGGAGAAATCATCTTACTACAGAATACCAGTTCAAGCAAGGATGATCCGACACAGAGCAAGTTGAATCAGAAGAATGAACCTATGGACCAGACTGATCTGCTAGTTCGTTGTAAACTAAATCCCAATAAATACCAAGAAACATGTTTTAAAAAGAAAAAAGAAACCATTTTAGTTGCAGGATCACTTACAGCCATTGATGGAGCAGGTACTGATCTTGCTGTAGAGATCGAAGGAAGAAGACAATGGAGAGACGATGATGAGTTTAGCTCGGGGTGGCCATTTAATCTGAAGACGAACGTAAGATGCCTAGGAACCTTCAGGCAAAGCTTGACACAATGATGAATCGATTCTTACAAAGCTTACAAAAGCCAATGAAAAGGCTAAATGCAGTGTAAAAAGCTGAGCTATCTTGCTAGAAATACCGAATCTTTTGCTTTATTTGCCATGAATCGATCGCTTTGTTTTCACCTTTACAACATGTAGTGTTTGTACATATTGCCTAAACTATTTTACAAAAGCTACGTGAGAAGCTTTATAATTTTTATAGTTTTTCATGGCGGTGGATTATTATTTTAAGATAAAAAAGAGAGATAATTGGGACATAAAATACATGTTTTTCTATTTTCTTTTTAGCAATTCTTCATTTATTGTTTTTTTGATGAGGAATTCTTAGATTAGTTTCTCCCCCGACAAAAAATCAGGGACAAATAATTCTTCATATATATATATATATATATATATATTAGGAATTCAATTTAATTTTATCGTTTCCTTACATTTTTTTTGAAATCTAGATGACTAGAAATGACAAACATGTTTGCATTTAATGGATTAAATTAAAGAAGAAGAAGAAACAGCAACTAAAATAATTAAAATCAAAGATAAAGTATTCAAAAATAAAATAAAATTAGGGACCAATTAAATATATAATTTTCTCTTATACTATAGAGAGGAACTACATAGACTATTAGATACATGACTGTTTTTCTCCCTTCATTCACAATGGGAGAAAAATAGTGAGCACAAAAAAAATGATATAATCCCCTGTGATGCAATTTGTTTTACGATAGAGGGATCAAATAAAATGTATACTCGTACACACATCCAAAAGTCAAAGTAGATATGATTTATATTTTTATTTCAATATATTATTTATAATTTTTAGATAAAATAAATCAAATCAAATATAATTTTATTCACATACACTGTTTTGGTTTTTTGAGTCATATAAACTATATTACAATTATTGCACATACTTCAATTTAATAATGGAGTATGAAGTGATCATAGGTATCTCCGAAATATATATTAGAGTTATTCTTGGTAATAAAATAAATCCAATGACATTTACTGTAATAATTAAAGCAAAATAAGTGAAACTGCTTGCTATAAATCACCTATAAAATATACTTGTTTGAACTATTTTCAGTAAATCGACAGCTTGAAAACTTGAAAGCATACACACATCCAAACGTAAGATCCAAAGAGCATTAAGACCAGATGCTATGACACCTGAAACACATCAAACACCTTGTCAACTAATTAATCAGCCAGGCTCTGGAAATTGATATTTAAACCATTTTTTTAACCTCGGTGTCATGACTAAATTGCACAGAAGCCATGACTAAATTGCACAGAAGCCATGACTAAGTTGCTCAACTGCCTCCCATTCTTGATCACTACTGCCCCATCACCATCTCTTTCTTGTTGCGAATATGTGGGATGGGTGAATCAGCATGATAAATTATAATTTAAAGTTTTATTTAATAATTTAAATTCTTAGATGAGATAGTTCTCTAACATGATATCAAAATCTTGTTGACCCAACGGTCTTATTTTATTTAATGAAAAATCAAACAAAAAGTATTGTGGGTCTATGCAAGCTCAAGCCCAAAAGATTTTCATTTGAAAATATATGTTAGAGAATAATATAAATCATATTCTGAACCTCACACAACAACTTAAACTTTTCGGTGAAATGGTTTCTTGATAACTATCACCGGACTAGCAAGTAAACAACTCACTTCTCTCTTTTCCTTTTTTTTCTCTTCTATCAAGTGATTTGAATCTCTCATCGCGTTCATTAATTTGTTCTGGCTCATGATGTGTGCAGGATCCAGACTTCCATTGATCATCAAGGAGGAGAGATGCTTGCTTAGAAGATTAATAAACTGGAAATATCATTAGCTTTGGATTGCTGTGAAGAGACTAATGCCATAGTATTTAGAGTCTTTCCTTGTTATTTGTATGCATGCAATATGACGCACTCTACATATTTTAGGGGAAGCTTTTCTGTCGATGATATGATATATGGCATCTTTTCGTATTTTCTGTTTCAATTAATCCTGTTTTTTTTCAATATTTCTTTTATGCAGAATATTGCTCACACAAGCAATTGATCTATGGACAGGTTCATTAAGTATAGTTTGTATTTAACATAAATCAAAATAGGTGGCTTCATAATATAATTTATATTATTCTCTAACACACTTCTCGAGTAAAAGTTTTTTGGGTTTGAAACTTGCACTCAAGCTAACTCTATTTTGTGCTTGATTTTTATAAATTAGAATGAGAATGATGAGATTCGAACTCGTAATCCCTGAATAAACAAGGTTATAATACCATATTAAAAAACTATCTTATCTAATAGCTTAAATTATTAGATGAAATCACATAATATAATTCATATTATTCTTGGTCTTTATCTACCGCTCTTGTCAGGTTTGCTATAAAAATAACCCAAAGTTAACTCGATAAGCTGGCGAGTCAACTCTTAACCCAAAGCTAGGATTGAGCTTGGATTACAAGGTCAAGGAGGTTTCCTAAAATAAATAAATAAATTATCATAAAAATCATTTTTCTTAATATTTTTAATCCTATAAAACTCTCCTGCATCAACTAATTTGGTCAAAAATGAAATATTAATACATGGCACGCACCAGGTTAAAATAAGGTCCAATCCGGTAGGCAGGCAAGGACGAAGGCAAAGTGAGGAAATGGGAATATACCAATACCATGGATTTGGCCACAGAAAACGCATAAACGAGGACATGACCATCACCACCGTTTCCATTTCCTTGCCATGAATCAATCAACCGAACTCACACTTCTCTTCTATTTCTAACAACTTCTCCAATTTGTTCTCATTCATGTTCAGACAGCTTCTCAGCAGCTAATATCTCAAAAGTAACAAGAAAATGGCAGCAGCAAGTCTCTCTTCATCTTCATCTGCTGTATTCACAATCTCCTCATCCCTTAAAACCAGAAGACATCTCACTAAAACCCCACAAAACCCTTTTCTTTTCAAACACAGCAGCAGCCCCACTTCACACCCTTTTCTTCTTTCCAGGTATTTGCTTTTGTTGTTTTTAGTTGCCAATCAAGAACAATAATCATCATCAAATTTCTAATCATGATCGGGATTAGTGATGAAAGTTTTTATTTTCATCTTTTTTGTAGAAAGTTGTGTAGAATTCAAGCAACAATTTTGAGAGAAGATGAAGAGAAGAAAGTTGCTGTTGAGGAATCATTCCAACCCAAGACTGTTCAGGGTCCTCCACGATCTTCATCTCCTAGTGGATTAGAGACTTGGGCTATCAAGCTTGAACAATCTGTCAATGTCTTTCTCACTGTATGATTTACTGATTTATTTTCATCTGCTTGCATTGAATTACTAGGGTTTCTGGTTTGTTGATTTCTATTTAATTATTAATATCAACGTTCCCAATGTGGTTTTAGTAGAAGGAAATTGGGGTTTTTGTATGTAATTGATTGTGCTTTTGATTGCTTTTTATTGGCAGGACTCGGTGATAAAAATTCTTGATACTCTTTATCATGACCGCGATTATGCTAGGTTCTTTGTTTTGGAAACTATTGCTAGAGTTCCTTATTTTGGTCAGTATTACTTGCATATTGATTTCTTTTTCAGTTTTGATAAAACCCTATAAGGGTTTATTAGTTTCAAACTAAACAAGGTCTGTGCTATTAAGTATTAGAACTGGGGTTAATGATGGGTCGGAATATGGATGGTCATGTTAGCGAGAAAATGATCCTCTGGGTGTGGTTATGCTTTCAACACGAGAAATTTGATTGCACATTTTATTAGTGTATATATCATATTTCCATTACGCTATGAGAAATTATTGCAGTTCATCAAAATTGAATTTGCTGACTTGGTTTTGGGGTTTATTGAATTGCTCTCATTGTGCTGTACAAATATTGAATTTAGTACTAATTGCCAATTTCTGAACAATGGCAGCCTTCATGTCTGTTCTTCACATGTATGAGAGTTTTGGTTGGTGGAGAAGAGCTGATTATCTCAAAGTGCATTTTGCTGAGAGCTGGAATGAAATGCATCACTTGCTTATCATGGAAGTAAGTATCTTTTTGTAGTTTAATGACCTATATTATTGATTTTTGTTAGTGGGACATTTTATCTTTTATGTTTTCTCTGCTGATTATGGTCAGCAGTCATGGGTCTCAAGTTCAGTAAATGTTGTTTCACTGTTTCAATTTGTCATATATTGCGTGGGATGGCATTTGAATATAAAATGATCTGGAAACTTAATATAGATGAAGTAAAGATGGAAGCAAATTGAGGAAGGAAATGGATAAACCTGCTCATTTTCCAATGAAGATTGGTCATAAAATACAGAACATGCAAACTCAACCCATGAAAAGGGTCTAATCTATTTATATATGGTGCAGTGGCTCCAAATACAAAATACTATAGCATAATTCTAATGATTCTGATGGCATCTTGATTTGGCTGCAGGAATTGGGTGGTAATTCTTGGTGGTTTGACCGGTTTCTTGCTCAACATATAGCAATCTTTTATTACTTCATGACTGTCTTAATGTATGCATTGAGCCCTAGGATGGCATGTAAGTATGGACATCTGGTTTTCTGGATAATAACTTCCTCGCACTCATTCAATCCTCTTGAGTCTTGAGTGATTAAATGATATGAGAATTTATCAATTTCTGAGAACATAACTGAAATAAAATGATGAACTTGCATGCCTGTCTAAAAATTTCAATTTTTAACATATTTTTGAAATTATCATAAGCATTCTTTGACCTCATAGAGCTCTAACAAGTTCCATGTTTGTTGGTTTCTATTTTAGTTTGAAACAGATAAACATCATTCATTTTATAGGTACTTTTAATTATTTTAATTTTTTACTCTTTTCCCTCATGCTGCTTCAAGCCACAGGAAAAGCACCCTAAATAAATTGTCTCACTATAACTCTACAAAGTCATTCATCTCAAATTGGTATTTTAATATTGAGCTCAAGTTGGTGATTTTGATAACTCAATTCCTTCATATTTCTCTAATCCCATAGGAAAAGCACCCAAGATAAATTGTCTTATGGATGAGTCTTTTGCAGAACAACCTAAATGTAGTCATTTATCTCAAAATGTCAAATTCGATCGATTCAACCTGATCATACCTTTTCAGATCACTTCTCTGAATGTGTTGAGAGCCATGCATTTGCAACTTATGACAAATTTATCAAGGCCCGTGGAGGTATGTTAAGAGTTTCATATGTTGGTTGATGTAATTAGAGTAGTTGCTTGCACATCCATCAACTGAGTATAGATGTTGAGTAAAAACCTATTTGCATTACCTCTCCTTCACCTGTATTTGTCATTTGGCTACCGTCATATTTTCATTTTGTACACGTTTCCTTTTCTTATTTTCTCGAGAGAAATTATGTGAATAGAGTTGCTAACCCTTAAGACAACCATTTATGATTTTTCATGTGATACAATTAATTACTAGCAGTCATCTATAATTTGACCGATAACTTCTGATTTATGAGGGCTTGGATGCTATCAAACCAACGGCTTGATGATATCAAAAATCTTTATGCATATGTATTCAGGTCACGGGTCACCCAAAAATCTATCAGCGTGCAAAACAGTTTGATGAATGATCTCTATCATATGCTTAACATTATAGATTCATCTTGTCCAACATCAACAATATTTATTCTTAGGCATTGTGTTTGCTTCTAATCTTTGTAGATGATTTGAAAAAAATGCCTGCACCTGAGGTTGCTGTAAAATACTACACTGAGGGTGATTTGTACTTGTTCGGTAAGTTTTTTTATTTAACAAACAATGGTTGCATCTTATATGATGTGAGAAGTTGGGATAACAACCCTCTTCACTTCCAGATGAATTTCAAACTTCCAGAGCTCCCCATTCTCGTAGGCCAAAAATAGGTAAGAATAAACTGACTTTGTTGTCAAGAATTTTCATTTTAAAGAGGATTAAGTGGGAAATTGGAGTTAAACTAATAAAGTGACACTGACAGAACTTTTGTATTCTCTTATCAAATTCCTTTTTTTTTTTTGCAGAGAATTTGTATGATGTGTTTGTGAATGTCAGAGATTATGAGGCTGAACATTGTAAGACCATGAAGGCCTGCCAAACTCATGGAAATCTCCGCTCGCCACATTCATATCCAGAGGATGCTTTTGAAGATGATACTGGTTGTGATCTTCCTCAAGCTGATTGCGAAGGAATTGTTGATTGTATAAAGAAATCTGTAACATCTCCTCCATCAAATCAAAAGCAAAATATTTGAAGCCGAACAAGGAAAATACATTTCAGGTGATGGATAGTGAGATATTGTACACAGAGAAAGAAACATTTCAAATTTACATACTTTATACGCCTTCAAGCCATAATGAAAATTGAATCATTTTTTTAGCTTGGTTAGTCCCTCTTAAACTTGCATTTTTAGAAATGGTGTTTCCTGGATAACAGAGCTAGCAAATCTCGATGCATACGGTCCACTGTTAGCTGCCTATAATGGCATAATAGCCTGTGTGTGATAGCCAGAATTTCAATCCAGAAACCTGCCCCAAGTGCTTTCCCTGTATCCTTGTTGGATTGAATGGAACGATGAACAAAAAATTAAAGCGATTTTTTTTTTCTAAAAAGGGATAATATAATCTCAATGCCCCCATCTATAAATTAGGTTATTCTTTCAAGATGTCCAGGTTTATTATTTTTAAGGGGGTCAATTTGATCTAAGGTCCATGGTTGGAGTAAAGAAACCTGATTCCATTAAACTATTTTTGGACCCTTTACTAGAGCCTATTGCCCTGTAACATATATTTTAAACCAAGGCAAAGTTTTCAAATCCTTCCATCTATCAAAGAAATGGGTTTTAATGTTTAGAAATAGGGCTTGACCGATATTTGGGTTTGAAAGTGAAGCTATGATGTCTGTGAAGCACCCCAAATAATCGGTCTATTGGAAAAGATTGACTCGATGAATCTTCAAAGATTTTAATTATGACTTTGATCTCGAACATTAATAATAAGTGCAGAAGTATTCATATTAAGGGTTTAAGGTTAGCTTGTGAGGTTTGTGAGGTAGAGGCAACACTTGATGTAGAAGATCTACAACTTGATATGCTTCTAACTAATTCTTCCATTTCTACAACCACGAGATCATTTCAAGGATGGATTACAGCATCTAATTATTGTTAATTTTCTTGGATTGATTAGCCTATTGTAGTTCATAATTTTCAATTTTTTCTTTAAAATTGTTGTAATTATGGTATCTAAATATTTTTTTTGAAAAATAACACGGCCCACATAATAGTTTTCTATTCATGAACAAATGTACTTGCATGTTATTCAACTAGTACCTTGAAGCTGGGCGACAACCATCAACATCTCAAATTTAAGTATCCTGACCTTAATTCACCATGTCAGTAGCCATCACCATCTCCAATTTAATTTCACCTGGAATTCTTGCCCTCATCAATCTGAGTCTACAGTCATATTGGCTGTAGAATACTCAAAGGCTTATCCTTTAGTGAACTGTGTCCACAGAACTTGAAAAACTTATACATCTTCATAACTTCCATTGTCGTTTTGATTTGACATTTTCAACAGTTCTATACCCGAGAGCTGTATAAACTTGTCTAAAAGTCAAGTGAAGGCTGCAGAATCTAATGACCATAACATTCTTTCAGATCCAATCAATTTGAGTCATGAGACTTCACAGCCAGAGAACTTTCTTCAAGAACTGTTTGCAGCTACAGTTTTCTCTTCTATATATACATTACCAGGCAACTAAATTACGTTGTATCAAAACTGCTTGTAACATCTTTCTCCTTCAGCAAAAATGAGAGATTTTCGTCATCATCTGCTCTTGTTTCTTTACCTGTTCCTCCTCTCTTGGCATCAAGTAACTCTTGCTTCATCTCTGTCAACAGCACCAAAAGCTGTCCACCACCGATGCCGCGATGACCAGAGATCGGCCTTCGCACAGCTGAAAGAAAACCTTAAATTCCCCGAATCATTTTCAAAAGCTGAGTTATGGGACCTGAAAACAGATTGTTGCTCTTGGGAAGGAGTTACATGTAATGATGCTGGCCATGCCACTCAACTTGACCTGAGTTTTGCGTCTGGTGAAGATGGAGATTCTGTTTCACTCGAAAAGCCAAACCTTGGAATGCTTTTCCAGAATCTCAGTTTTCTAGTAGAGCTCAATCTTGATTATGTAAACCTTGCAGCTCAAGGTAGCAATTGGTGTGAAGTTATCTCCAAAGTGCTTCCCAACCTTAGAGTCTTGAGTTTGTCTAACTCCAGTCTTTCTGGTCCTCTCTGTTCCTCTCTCTTAAAACTCCATTTTCTCTCTGAACTCCATCTTAGTCAGAATCCTCAACTCTCTTCCATTTCACCCAGTTTCTTGGTAAATTCCTCCAACTTGGAGACTCTTGACTTATCATATTGTGGCTTGAATGGGAGTTTTCCAAACAACATTTTCCGATTTCCAAAACTACAAAGCATTGATCTTTCAGAAAATCTACTCCTTTCAGGTCAGCTTCCAGAATTCTCATTCAACAGTTCAATTCAATCCTTGTCACTCAAGAACACAAACTTTACTGGGAACATCCCACTGTCAATCAGCAATCTCAAGTCCTTGAATTCTCTAGACCTGAGTAGGTGCAAGTTTTACGGAGCTATCCCACCATCGCTTGCAAACCTCACCCAACTTGAAACTCTGGATCTTTCATTTAATAGTTTCAATGGTTCCATTCCTCCATTTCAAAGGGATGGAGTTGCAAACCTTTCATCCCTTTCCTTGGAGCATAACCAGCTTAATGGAGTCCTAAATTCTTCTCTATTTACTCTCCCATACTTGCAGAATTTAGATCTCAGCTCAAACCAATTAGGCGGCCAGTTAGATGAGTTTTCAGATGCATCTTCATCATTGCTGATAATAGAGTTGAGTAACAATAATTTGAGCGGATCAATACCAAGGTCAATCTTCAACCTCCCCAGCCTTATAGAACTTAATCTTCTATATAACAAATTTTCTGGCCCTTTGAAGCTAGGTGATTTCAAGAATCAGAAGGATTTAATATACCTTGCACTTTCTGGTGTGTCAGTTGAGAGTGATAACAGGAGCCTTGCTTATGTCCAGCTCGCAACTTTGTATCTGCCCTATTGCAACTTGACTGAATTTCCAAATTTCCTTAAAACACAGAACAGTTTGACTTTGCTAGATCTTTCCAACAATAGAATTCAAGGTTATGTGCCCAGTTGGATATGGAAAACAACTCTAACCACATTATACCTTTCCCGCAATCCTGTTGATTTTCCAAAAACTCCTCCTTTTGTCAAGGTAAACCATAGCACACCAATCTACAATGAAGATGGAGTTTCTTCCTTTCACATGATGTTAGAGGATTTGAGAATGTCATCCTGTAACATAACAGGTAGCTTTCCAGAGTTTATAAGGAACCAGGAGAACCTACTCTATCTTGACCTTTCAGACAACAAACTCAGTGGTCAAATACCTAAGTGGTTATGGAACATAAGTCTAACATATCTTAACCTTTCTTGCAACGATTTTGATTTTTTAGACCAATTCTCCACTCCCATCTCCCTCCCCTACTCAGATACTCTTATTACTCTTGATCTCCATGCCAATCAATTGCCTGGTTCATTCCCAAAAGCTATATGCAATTGCAGTCGACTCTCTTTGCTTGACATGTCCCATAATCACCTTGGAAGTCAAATCCCTGATTGTTTGGGAAAAATTCCTACGCTCATGGTGCTGAATCTACAAGCTAATAACTTCGATTCCATTTCAAGTCATGCTATAGCAAGTAATCTGCTGTCTCTTAAAATCAGTGACAATAAAGTGGAAGGGAAACTGCCAAGCTCCTTATCCAACTGTTCAAAGCTAGAGGTTTTGGATCTTGGAGGCAACATGATACGTGACACATTTCCATTATGGTTGGAGAAGCTGCCTGCACTGAAAATCCTGGTACTCCAATCAAATAAATTTTATGGTCCACTTGGAAATCGTGGTTCTGCGACTATTTTTCCAGTGTTGCATGTTATGGACCTATCTTCCAATGAGTTCACTGGCAATCTTTTGGAAGAACTTGTTCAAAGTTTAGCGGGGATGAAGTTGACCACCAAAAATGAGTCGAGGGCAAGGTATATTGGAGACAACTACAATATCAATGGATACTACAAGGAGTCGGTGACTATTACGAACAAGGGGCGGAAAATGCTTATGGATAGAATAATAACCTTGTTCACATGTATTGATCTCTCCCAGAATAGATTCCATGGAGAAATTCCTGAAGAGATAAGGATTCTCAAATCACTCAAAGTCCTCACCTTGTCTCAGAATGACTTCACTGGTCAAATCCCGTCATCATTGGGTGACCTGACAGAGCTGGAGTCCTTGGACCTGTCAAGCAACCAACTCTCAGGGGAGATTCCTCCTCAACTTTCAAGGTTGACATTCCTTGCTGTGATGAATCTGTCATATAACCAGCTCGAAGGAAGGATTCCACAAGGCAACCAGTTTGATACATTTCCCAATTCTTCTTATGAGGGGAACCCGAGGCTATGCGGACCTCCATTAACAAGGAAATGCCATCCTGAAGCTGTTACTCCTACAGTCGACCATGAGGATTCATGGACAGAGTATATACTTGATTGGAAAATTGTGGGGACTGGATATGCAGGTGGAATAGTGATTGGTTTCTCTGTAGGATACACGATATTAAGTGAGATGAGAATCAAATGGTTTACTGATTTCATAAGGCTAGCTGGAAACAAAGAGAGATGGTTCAACCGAGGCCAGAGGAATCTTCAAAGTTGGTGATCAAGTTGATGCTGGTGAATGTTGCTTATAAGTTATTATCTGCAGGTAAAAATCCCTTTTATTTCCTTTTTCTTGATGAACACACAGAAATTTAATTGATGAATAAAGTTTTAGAAGGCAGTTAAGAAGATAGCTTCAAAGTTGGTCAAGCTTTCTGAATCATGCCATTAACTAGACAATTTCCAAAAAAAAAACTAAGGGGTCAAGTTAATAAACTTTAAACACTGAATGAATTGCTCTTGATTGCAGGCCGCAGGTCATTGATGCATCATATTGATGACGAATGGGGGTGTTCATATCGTCATTTAAGCTTGTGTGTTATATTTACTGTTCATGAAGAATTTAAAATATAAAAGTAGATTCATGTGTGTTTCTCTTTGAGCAGCAGATGTTTTTGTATTTTCGACAATAAGAGATGGCAGGCCATTCTGATTGTAAATGGCAGATGGTATCTTTGTGTAATGATCCTTGTCTGTGCCGTTTACATAGCTTTTGCTTTAGGTAATGTATCTCATAAATTTGAAATTTGAATTTCGAGTTTTTTTCCTAGCTTAGTAAGAAAAATATGTGATAAAATAA
>CM063598.1:8763636-8794346 GCA_032356905.1 Salix exigua
TCAAATAAAAATTATTTTAAAAATTACACAGTTTAAAGATTCATAAACACAACATTTAAAATCACAAGAGGAGGGAGGAGAGATAGAAAAACAAAAAATAAATAAATCTTGAAAGCACACTAAAACTTATTGTTGAAAGTATCTCAAGAAGACAAATATAGCAGCACCAAAAAAATAATCAAGACAATTAATAAAGTTGGCCGCGTGAACTAGCCAAATATATTGTGATTCATTTGCCTTTTGGTTGCTCTATCATCGTTAATAATATTTTTGTCAAAAATATTAAATTAAATTATTTAAGCCAAAAAATACAAACATAAATAATTTAATTAAATTAAATGAACATGTAGGACTAATGAATGAAATGATCCATTATTAGATGGATCTTGGTTAGAGGGGTTCAATTAATGTAATTTAAAAGAAGAAGATTCAATTTAATAAAAAATAAAAAGAAGGTTTAATTTGGACAAATATTAAAACTTAAAGGACCTACTCATACTTTTGTCCAATTATTAAATGAGATGACCTTTCTGGTAACATTATAAATATAAATAAATACACCTAAAAAAAACGTGTCCGGTTACACTTACACCTAAGAGATTAATTTAGGTTATAGCTTAGGCTGTGGAAGACTGCCAGGTCTACTTGCATCAGCCCCCTGGCCCACAAATAGACTTATTATTCAAGTTGAAATAACTATTTTTTGTAATTTGTTTATCATATAATAAAACAAAACAAAACAAAACAAATTAATTAATTGATGCTTTAACCCGAATTACAATTATGACAAATCGACTAGAGTTAATTTAAATTATGTTTTTTTTTATACCAAATTTAGAATAAAATTAAATAAAAACTCAAATGAAAATTTATTTAATATTAACTGATATATCGTGTTTAATAACAATATAAAAATATTATAGCAATTTAGATTTTATTTTATTCACGTTTCAAAAGATATATCTACACTAGCCTATAGGAAAATATCCTGGATAAATTCTTATCTCAATTAAATTTTATTTGTTTTTAATATTTTTTAATTATTTTATTTTTTCACCTCATTTCAAAGTCCAAACACAATCTAAAAAAATAAAAATCAGCGCACTCCTGTCTTCCTCGATCCCTCCTTTAAGGTAAAGAAAAGAAAAATATTCCATCCTTGCAGATTCAATCCCCCCCCCCCCCCAAAAAAAAATAAAAATAAAAATAAAAATAATAATCCTTTCTTTAAGATTCTCCCTGTCACTCCTATTTTTTTTTTTAAAATCCCTTCTTTTTTGGAGCGAAAGCAAGAAATGAAAGTTGATGGCAGTAGTGATTTATTAGGAGAGAGTGGGAAATTAATTGAGGGGTTGCCGGAAGAGTATAGATATAGTCCGCCGGCTAAGGTGGCGATCGGAGAGGAGAGGAGAGGGAGGGAGACGATGAACTGTTTGTGCCACCGTTGAATTTTGCGATGGTGGATAATGGAATATTCAGGTCGGGTTTTCCTTATTTTTGCTAACTTCACCTTCTTGCAGTCTCTAAGTCTTCGCTCCATTCTGTAAGGATCGGTTACCATTTCTGTCTTTATTTTATTTTATAATTGTTATTGTTAAGATCATTTTTTTTTTAATTTAATGGCTTCCTTCTTGTAGATATTTGTGCCCAGAACCATATCCAGAAGCAAATAGTGATTTTTTGAAGGATAATGGAGTTCAGCCTTTTCAGTTTGGCATCGAAATGTGCAAGGTATTTTTTCTTTTTCTTTTTGAAGTGTTTTATTTTAAGAATAATTATGACTTGGGATTTTTAAATGATCAGTCAGACAGTCATCAATGGGTGAGATTTTGAACTTTCGCACTCCATAATTTCATTTTAATATAATAATTCTCTAGTTTCTATGATCTTAATCTCATTGTGCGAAAGCTAGCGTGAGGATACTTTTGAATATTAAAATAATTCTAATGATTCTGATGGCATCTTGATTTTACTGCAGGAATTGGGTGGTAATTCTTGGTGGTTTGACCGGTTTCTTGCTCAACATATAGCAATCTTTTATTACTTCATGACTGTCTTAATGTATGCATTGAGCCCTAGGATGGCATGTAAGTATGGACATCTGGTTTTCTGGTTAATAACTTCCTTGCACTCATTCAATCCTCTTGAGTCTTGAGTGATTAAATGATATGAGATTTTATCAATTTATGAGAACATAACTGAAATAAAATGATGAACCTGTATGCCTGTCTAAAAATTTCAATTTTTAACATATTTTTGAAATTATCATAAGCATTCTTTGACCTCATAGAGCTCTAACAAGTTCCATGTTTGTTGGTTTCTATTTTAGTTTGAAACAGATAAACATCATTCATTTTATAGGTACTTTTAATTATTTTTATTTTTTTACTCTTTTCCCTCATGCTGCTTCAAGCCACAGGAAAAGCACCCTAAATAAATTGTCTCACTATAAGTGTACACAGTCATTCATCTCAAATTGGTATTTTGATATTGAGCTCAAGTTGGTGATTTTGATAACTCAATTCCTTCATATTTCTCTAATCCCATAGGAAAAGCACCCAAGATAAATTGTCTTATGGATGAGTCTTTTGCAGAACAACCTAAATATAGTCATTTATCTCAAAATGTCAAATTCGATCGATTCAACCTGATCATTCTTTTTCAGATCACTTCTCTGAATGTGTTGAGAGCCACGCATTTGCAACTTATGACAAATTTATCAAGGCCCGAGGAGGTATGTTAAGAGTTTCATATGTTGGTTGATGTTATTAGAGTAGTTGCTTGCACATCCATCAACTGAGTATAGATGTTGAGTAAAAACCTATTTGCATTACCTCTCCTTCACCTGTATTTGTCATTTGGCTACTGTCATATTTTCATTTTGTACACGTTTCCTTTTCTTATTTTCTCGAGAGAAATTATGTGAATAGAGTTGCTAACCCTTAAGACAACCATTTATGATTTTTCATGTGATACAATTAATTACTAGCAGTCATCTATAATTTGACCGATAACTTCTGATTTATGAGGGCTTGGATGCTATCAAACCAACGGCTTGATGATATCAAAAATCTTTATGCATATGTATTCAGGTCTCGGGTCACCCAAAAATCTATCAGCGTGCAAAACAGTTTGATGAATGATCTCTATCATATGCTTAACATTATAGATTCATCTTGTCCAACATCAACAATATTTATTCTTAGGCATCGTGTTTGCTTCTAATCTTTGTAGATGATTTGAAAAAAATGCCTGCACCTGAGGTTGCTGTAAAATACTACACTGAGGTTGATTTGTACTTGTTCGGTAAGTTTTTTTATTTAACAAACAATGGTTGCATCTTATATGATGTGAGAAGTTGGGATAACAACCCTGTTCACTTCCAGATGAATTTCAAACTTCCAGAGCTCCCCATTCTCGTAGGCCAAAAATAGGTAAGAATAAACTGACTTTGTTGTCAAGAATTTTCATTTTAAAGAGGATTAAGTGGGAAATTGGAGTTAAACTAATAAAGTGACACTGACAGAACTTTTGTGTTCTCTTATCAAATTCCGTCTTCTTTTTTTTTTTGCAGAGAATTTGTATGATGTGTTTGTGAATGTCAGAGATGATGAGGCTGAACATTGTAAGACCATGAAGGCCTGCCAAACTCATGGAAATCTCCGCTCGCCACATTCATATCCAGAGGATGCTTTTGAAGATGATACTGGCTGTGATCTTCCTCAAGCTGATTGTGAAGGAATTGTTGATTGTATAAAGAAATCTGTAACATCTCCTCCATCAAACCAAAAGCAAAATATTTGAAGGCGAACAAGGAAACAATATACATTTCAGGTGATGGATAGTGAGATATTGTACACAGAGAAAGAAACATTTCAAATTTACATACTTTATACGCCTTCAAGCCATAATGAAAATTGAATCATTTTTTTAGCTTGGTTAGTCCCTCTTAAACTTGCATTTTTAGAAATGGTGTTTCCTGGACAACAGAGCTAGCAAATCTCGATGCATACGGTCCACTGTTAGCTGCCTATAATGGCATAATATCCTGTGTGTGATAGCCAGAATTTCAATCCAGAAACCTGCCCCAAGTGCTTTCCCTGTATCCTTGTTGGATTGAATGGAACGATGAACAAAAAATTAAAGCATTTTTTTTTTATATAAAAGGGATAATTAATCTCAATGCCCCCACCTATAAATTAAGTTATTCTTTCAAGATGTCTAGGTTTATTATTTTTAAGGGGGTCAATTTGATATAAGGTCCATGGTTGGAGTAAAGAAACCTGATTCCATTAAACTATTTTTGGACCCTTTACCAGAGCTTATTGCCCTGTAACATATATTTTAAACCAAGGCAAAGTTTTCAAATCCATCCATCTATCAAAGAAATGGGTTTTAATGTTTAGAAATAGGGCTTGACCGATATTTGGGTTTGAAAAGATTGACTCGATGAATCTTCAAAGATTTTAATCATGATTTTAAGGTTAGCTTGTGAGGTTTGTGAGGTAGAGGCAATACTTGATGTAGAAGATCTACAACTTGATATGCTTCTAACTAATTCTTCCATTTCTACAACCACGAGATCATTTCAAGGATGGATTACAGCATCTAATTATTGTTAATTTTCTTGGATTGATTTGCCTATTGTAGTTCATAATTTTCCATTTTTTCTTTAAAATTGTGGTAATTATGGTATCTAAATTTTTTTTTTTGAAAAATAACACGGCCCAGATCATAGTTTTCTATTCATGAACAAACCTACTGGCATGTTATTCAACTAGTACCTTGAAGCTAGTCGACAACCATCAACATCTCGAATTTAAGTATCCTGACCTTAATTCACCATGTCAGTAGCCATCACCATCTCCAATTTAATTTCACCTGGAATTCTTGTCGTCATCAACCTGAGTCTACAGTCATATTGGCTGTAGAATACTCAAAGGCTTATCCTTTAGTGAACTGTGTCCACAGAACTTGAAAAACTTATACATCTTCATAACTTCCATTGTCGTTTTGATTTGACATCTTCAACAGTTATATACCCGAGAGCTGTATGAACTTGTCTAAAAGTCAAGTGAAGGCTGCAGAATCTAATGACCATAACATTCTTTCAGATCCAATCAATTTGAGTCTTGAGACTTCACAGCCAGAGAACTTTCTTCAAGAACTGTTTGCAGCTACAGTTTTCTCTTCTATATATACATTACAAGGCAACTAAATTACGTTGTATCAAAACTGCTTGTAACATCTTTCTCCTACAGCAAAAATGAGAGATTTTCGTCATCATCTGCTCTTGTTTCTTTACCTGTTCCTCCTCTCTTTGCATCAAGTAACTCTTGCTTCATCTCTGTCAACAGCACCAAAAGCTGTCCACCACCGATGCCGCGATGACCAGAGATCGGCCTTCGCACAGCTGAAAGAAAACCTTAAATTCCCCGAATCATTTTCAGCTGAGTTATGGGACCTGAAAACAGATTGTTGCTCTTGGGAAGGAGTTACATGTAATGATGTTGGTCATGCCACTCAACTTGACCTGAGTTTTGCGTCTGGTGAAGATGGAGATTCTGTCTCACTCGAAAAGCCAAATCTTGGAATGCTTTTCCAGAATCTCAGTTTTCTAGTAGAGCTCAATCTTGATTATGTAAACCTTGCAGCTCAAGGTAGCAATTGGTGTGAAGTTATCTCCAAAGTGCTTCCCAACCTTAGAGTCTTGAGTTTGTCTAACTCCAGTCTTTCTGGTCCTCTCTGTTCCTCTCTCTTAAAACTCCATTTTCTCTCTGAACTCCATCTTAGTCAGAATCCTCAACTCTCTTCCATTTCACCCAGTTTCTTGGTAAATTCCTCCAACTTGGAGACTCTTGACTTATCATATTGTGGCTTGAATGGGAGTTTTCCAAACAACATTTTCCGATTTCCAAAACTACAAAGCATTGATCTTTCAGAAAATCTACTCCTTTCAGGTCAGCTTCCAGAATTCTCATTCAACAGTTCTATTCAATACTTGTCACTCAAGAACACAAACTTTACTGGGAACATCCCACTGTCAATCAGCAATCTCAAGTCCTTGAATTCTCTAGACCTGAGTAGGTGCAAGTTTTACGGAGCTATCCCACCATCGCTTGCAAACCTCACCCAACTTGAAACTCTGGATCTTTCATTTAATAGTTTCAATGGTTCCATTCCTCCATTTCAAAGGGATGGAGTTGCAAACCTTGCATTCCTTTCCTTGGAGCATAACCAGCTTAATGGAGTCCTAAATTCTTCTCTATTTACTCTCCCATTATTGCAGAATTTAGATCTCAGTTCAAACCAATTAGGCGGCCAATTAGATGAGTTTTCAGATGCATCTTCATCATTGCTGATAATAGAGTTGAGTAACAATAATTTGAGCGGATCAATACCAAGGTCAATCTTCAACCTCCCCAGCCTTATAGAACTTAATCTTCTATATAACAAATTTTCTGGCCCTTTGAAGCTAGGTGATTTCAAGAATCAGAAGGATTTAACATACCTTGCAGTTTCTGGTGTGTCAGTTGAGAGTGATAACAGGAGCCTTGCTTATGTCCAGCTCGCTTCTTTGTATCTGCCCTATTGCAACTTGACTGAATTTCCAAAATTCCTCAAAACACAGAACAGTTTGACTTTTCTAGATCTTTCCAACAACAGAATTCAAGGTTATGTGCCCAGTTGGATATGGAAAACAACCCTCACCGCATTATACCTTTCCCGCAATCCTGTTGATTTTCCAAAAACTCCTCCTTTTGTCAATAGCACACCAATCTACAATGAAGATGGAGTTTCTTCCTTTCCCATGATGTTAGAGGATTTGAGAATGTCATCCTGTGACATAACAGGTAGGTTTCCAGAGTTTATAAGGAACCAGGAGAAGCTACTATATCTTGACCTTTCAGACAACAAACTCAGTGGTCAAATACCTAAGTGGATATGGAACATAAGTCTAACATATCTAAACCTTTCTTGCAACAATTTTGATTTTTTAGACCAATTCTCCACTCCCATCTCCCTCCCCTACTCAGATACTCTTATTACTCTTGATCTCCATGACAATGAATTGCCTGGTTCATTCCCGAAAGCTATATGCAATTGCAGTCAACTCTCTTTGCTTGACATGTCCCACAACCACCTTAAAAGTCAAATCCCTGATTGTTTGGGAAAAATTCCTACCCTCATGGTGCTGAATCTACAAGCAAATAACTTCGATTCCATTTCAAGTCATGCTATAGCAAGTAATCTGCTGTCTCTTAAAATCAGTGACAATAAAGTGGAAGGGAAACTGCCAAGCTCCTTATCCAACTGTTCAAAGCTAGAGGTTTTGGATCTTGGAGGCAACATGATACGTGACACATTTCCATTATGGTTGGAGAAGCTGCCTGCACTAAAAATCCTGGTACTCCGATCAAATAAATTTTATGGTCCACTTGGAAATCGTGGTTCTGCGACTATTTTTCCAGTGTTGCATGTTATGGACCTATCTTCCAATGAGTTCACTGGCAATCTTTTGGAAGAACTTGTTCAAAGTTTAGCGGGGATGAAGTTGACCACCAAAAATGAGTCGAGGGCAAGGTATATTGGAGACAACTACAATATCAATGGATACTACAAGGAGTCGGTGACTATTACGAACAAGGGGCGGAAAATGCTTATGGATAGAATAATAACCTTGTTCACATGTATTGATCTCTCCCAGAATAGATTCCATGGAGAAATTCCTGAAGAGATAAGGATTCTCAAATCACTCAAAGTCCTCACCTTGTCTCAGAATGACTTCACTGGTCAAATCCCGTCATCATTGGGTGACCTGACAGAGCTGGAGTCCTTGGACCTGTCAAGCAACCAACTCTCAGGGGAGATTCCTCCTCAACTTTCAAGGTTGACATTCCTTGCTGTGATTAATCTGTCATATAACCAGCTCGAAGGAAGGATTCCACAAGGCAACCAGTTTGATACATTTCCCAATTCTTCTTATGAGGGGAACCCGAGGCTATGCGGACCTCCATTGACAAGGAAATGCCATCCTGAAGCTGTTACTCCTACAGTCGACCATGAGGATTCATGGACAGAGTATATACTTGATTGGAAAATTGTGGGGACTGGATATGCAGGTGGAATAGTGATCGGTTTCTCTGTAGGATACACGATATTAAGTGAGATGAGAATCAAATGGTTTACTGATTTCATAAGGCTAGCTGGAAACAAAGAGAGATGGTTCAACCGAGGCCAGAGGAATCTTCAAAGTTGGTGATCAAGTTGATGCTGGTGAATGTTGCATATAAGTTATTATCTGCAGGTAAAATCCCTTTTATTTCCTTTTTCTTGATGAACACACAGAAATTTAATTGATGAATAAAGTTTTAGAAGGCAGTCAAGAAGATAGCTTCAAAGTTGGTCAAGCTTTCTGAATCATGCCATTAACTAGACAATTTCCAAAAAAAAAACTAAGGGGTCAAGTTAATAAACTTTAAACACTGAATGAATTGCTCTTGATTGCAGGCTGCAGGTCATTGATGCATCATATTGATGACGAATGGGGGTGTTCATATCGTCATTTAAGCTTGTGTTTATATTTACTGTTCATGAAGAATTGAAAATATAAAAGTAGATTCATGTGTGTTTCTCTTTGAGCAGCAGATGTTTTTGTATTTTCGACAATAAGAGATGGTAGGCCATTCGGATTGTAAATGGCAGGTGGTATCTTTGTGTGATGATTTTACATAGCTTTTGCTTTAGGTAATGTATATCTCATAAATTTGAATTTGAATTTCGAGTTTTTTTCCTAGCTTAGTAAGAAAAATATGTGATAAAATAATACCAAATAAAAAATTATTTTAAAAATTACACAGTTTAAAGATTCATAAACACAACATTTAATCCCCGTTTGTTTGCTGGAAAGTGATTTCTTTTTGAAAAGTGAATTTCAGGGAAAGTGAATTCCTGGAAAGTGAATTTCGATGTTTGACAGTGTTATGGGAAATGAACTGGAAAATAATTTTTAGTGTTTGTTTGTGTTATGGAAAATGAACTGAAAAATAATTTATTAATAAATTAATTTTTTTTCAAGTTTATTAAAATAATGAGGAACAAATCTTACAAATTAAAAAGTTGAATGAGAATGAAATTGAAAAAAAATAATATAATTTCATAAATTATCTCAAATAAAATAAATAAAGATCACAATAATAAAAAATAATAAAGATGAAATCTAAAAAATTAAAAAAATGACAGGTGAATAAATTAAAATAATAATAATTAACATTTCATAAATTATTTCAAATAAAATAAGTAACAATAAAAAACGAGGACCAAATTTGATAGATAAAAAATTTCAATAAAAAAATGATAGGAAAAAAGCAAATAGCAATTATAAAAATAAGGACCAAAATTAATATAAAAATTAAATTTTAAGAGATGGAATTGATAAATAAATATTCAAAACAAATTATATATAGCAATCAAAAATTTGAGGATCAAATTTGATAAAATCAGCAAATAATGATATTTCTAAATTTTTCACAACTTCCGGAAAGTGTTTTCCGTCCAAATTTTCGGGAAAACACTTTCCTGAAAACCAAGCCAAATTCTTCTTTGACCGGAAAGTGTTTTCCTTTGACCAACTTTCCGGAAAGCAAACAAACACAGGAAAGTTTGGAAAATGGTTTTCTGAAATTCACTTTCCGGGAAACAAACACAGCCTTGAAATCACAAAAAGAGGGAGGAGAGATAGAAAAACAAAAAATAAATAAATCTTGAAAGCACACTAAAACTTATTGTTGAAAATATCTCAACAAGACAAATATAGTAACACAAAAAAAAACAAGACAATTAATAAAGTTTGCCGCGTGAACTAGCCAAATATATTGTGATTCACTTGCCTTTAGGTTGCTCTATCGTTGGATTTTTCATGTTGAGATTGTTAAAAAAGGATTTGTGTCGTACAAACCTAAAAATTAAATTATTTAAGCCAAAAAATACAAACATAAATAATTAAATTAAAAGAACATGTAGGACTAATGAATGGAATGATCCATTATTAGATGGATCTTGGTTAGAGGGGTTCAATTAATGCAATTTAAAAGAAGAAGATTCAATTTAATAAAAAATAAAAAGAAGGTTTAATTTGGAAAAATATTAAAACTTAAAGGACCAACTCATACTTTTGTCCAATTATTAAATGAGATGATCTTTCTGGTAACATTATAAATATAAATAAATACACCTAAAAGAAACGTGTCCGGTTACACTTACACCTAAAAGATTAATTTAGGTTATAGCTTAGGCCTTTGGAAGACTGCCGCACCTAGGGTCTACTTGCATCAGTCCCCCAGGCCCACAAATAGACTTTGCAGTGAAAGTTTTTTTGAGTTTTTTTATTGGTTATTTTATTTATAATTTTATTACTTAATAATAAATTAATTATTTTATTTTTTTCTTAATATGCACATGCCTAGTTTTAAGTCTTTTGTATTTTTTATTGACACTTTGGGATTTTTTTTTAATATTATAATTTTTTATTTGATCTTATTATTCAAGTTGAAATAACTATTTTTTGTAATTTTTTTATCATATAATAAAACAAAACAAAACAAATTAATTGATGAAGTAGAGGCTTTAACCCGAATTACAATTATGACAAATTGACTGGAGTTAATTTAAATTATGTTTTTTTTTTATCAAAATTTAGAGTACAAATTAAATAAGAACTCAAATGAAAATTTATTAAATATTAATTAACTGATATATCGTGTTTAATAACAATATAAAAATATTATAGCAATTTAGATTTTATTTTATTCACTTTTCAAAAGATATATCTACACTAACCTATAGGAAAATATCCTGGATAAATTCTTATCTCAATTAAATTCTATTTGTTTTTAATATTTTTTAATTATTTTATTTTAACCTCATTTCAAAGTCCAAACACAATCTAAAAAAAATAAAAATCGGTGCACTCCTGTCTTCCTCGATCCCTCCTTTAAGGTAAAGAAAAGAAAAATATTCCATCCTTGCAGATTCAATCCCCCCACCCCCCAAAAAAAAAAAAAAAATCCTTTCTTTAAGATTCTCCCTGTCACTCCTCCATTTTTTTTTAAATCCCTTCTTTTTTGGCGCGAAAGCAAGAAATGATAGTTGATGGCAGTAGTGATTTATTAGGAGAGAGTGGGAAATTAGTTGAGGGGTTGCCGGAAGATGATAGATATAGTCCGCCGGCTAAGGTGGCGATCGGAGAGGAGAGGGAGAGGGAGAGGGAGGGGGACGAGGAACTGTTTGTGCCACCGTTGAATTTTGCGATGGTGGATAATGGAATATTCAGGTCGGGTTTCCCTGATTCTGCTAACTTCACCTTCTTGCAGTCTCTAAGTCTTCGCTCCATTCTGTAAGGATCGGTTACCATTTCTGTCTTTATTTTATTTTATAATTGTTATTGTTAAGATCATTTTTTTTTAATTTAATGGCTTCCTTCTTGTAGATATTTGTGCCCAGAACCATATCCAGAAGCAAATAGTGATTTTTTGAAGGATAATGGAGTTCAGCTTTTTCAGTTTGGCATCGAAATGTGCAAGGTATTTTTCCTTTTCCTTTTCCTTTTTCTTTTTGAAGTTTTTTATTTTAAGAATAATTATGACTTGGGATATTTAAATGATCAGTCAGACAGTCATCAATGGGTGAGATTTTGAACTTTCGCACTCCATAATTTCATTTTAATATAATAATTCTCTAGTTTCTATGATCTTAATCTCATTGTGCGAAAGCTAGTTTGAGGATACTTTTGAATGTGACTTCAAAAATGTAATTTCAGTAGAGTTCTAGGAGGGAAATGTTGTGTTGATCATTCAGTTAATGGGGCTTGGATTGATTGGGGAGTTTTTACTCATGGAGCTGGAAATTATGGGACTACTGGAAGAAAATAATAATTTTTATTTTGGTGTTTGTTGGAGTGAATGAAGCTCCTTTGCATTTGAAATAATATTGTTCTTTGCAAATTGATTTGATAATGTGGACTGGACAGGAGCCTTTTGTAAACATCCCAGAGGAAACAATCCGTGAAGCATTGAAAGTACTCCTTGGTATCTTGAAAGCTTCCAACTTTGTAGACTTATCGTTTGCAAGTTTCTTGTTTTACAATATTCTCATGTTCTTCTTTACCGTGCCAGATGTAAGGAATCACCCTATTTTAATCCACTGCAAACGAGGAAAGGTACTTGTATTTCTCTGTTTTTTAAGAATAATGAAAAAATGCTAGTGCTTGTGTTGATTGTTGGATCTTTGGTGTGTGTCCAGCATCGAACTGGATGTCTGGTGGGATGTTTGAGAAAATTGCAAAGATGGTGCCTGACATCTATATTTGATGAGTACCAGAGGTTTGCGGCAGCCAAAGCTAGAGTATCAGACCAGAGGTTTATGGAGCTGTTTGACACTTCAAGCTTGAAGAATTTACCTTCGTCCTTTCCTTGTTCAAGAAGATAAGTGAATGTACATGCCCAGCGAGAGAGATTCAAACACTGCCTGAGAGAGATTGTGGAGTTCAGAAATGGAAACAAGTTCCTATTGTTCTTATCCTTCGTCTTTTACCAACCTATTTTGTTTTTGAGTGGACAAGCGGGTAAATTTGCAGGATTTGTAAACCTATCACAAGTTTATGAAGCCCTTGTTTTTCATCAATAATTATCACAAGTTTATGAAGCCCTTGTTTTCTGGGCATTTATCCTCTCCATCAACACGGTTCTTACGTTGTTTTAAGAATATGGAAGTCAAGATTCTTGTTCTGTAGTTTATGCAAATGTCAATCAAGAATTCAAATCCATTTTTTTTTAATTTAATTTGCAGAGGCCTGAGCAAAGTAGTAGCATTGCATTGTCATTACTTTGAATCAAGAAAAGGTTGAATCAAGTTCTGGCCTGTGTTTTAATGATCGCAGAAATAGTCACATATTCGCAAACCACTAAATTAACAAAAATAGTCACATTGGACTTAACAAAAGCATATAATTACCAGTGAATAAAAGAAATCCTCGGATGATTATTGACCTCAAATATGATCAGATTTTTGAAAAAAAAAGAGATCTCTTTTAAATCAAACGGAAAACACCAAAAAAAATTACACGTATATATATAGTTAAAGAAGATGTTGGACGAGCAACAATCAAATCGTCAATCAAAGAGGACGACTGAAACGATATCTCGGCCATTGCATTTGTTCTGCCTCTGTTCTATCGAGCAAAAGAGAAATCAAGGAATCTCTCTCCTATTCTTGAACAGAACTGAGGTTTTGATCCTAAAGATCATTTCTTCAAGGGAAAAAAAACACAACCCATTGAAGTATAGGTCAGAAATCTATCTTTATCAAAAACAATGGCGTGAACAAAAACAACAAAGAGACCAGAGCCCGTTAAAGTACAGGACATAAAAATGATGCTTTGATGTTAAAGATCATTGCTTTACATTTAAAATCAACAAGCCCCATTAAAACACAGGCCAGAAAAATAGAAGAAAAAATCATGAATTTTGAAGGGGCAGCAATAGCTCCCGAAGCCTCCAAGCAGCTAGGATACAGAGGTTTTTATAAGGTAATAATAAAAACCCTAGAAGCCTTTGGACTCGTTAAATGACCATATCCCCCTTGGCCATTATCAAATTGACCTATCTATGCTGCAATGTTTTATCTCCCACTTGATCCTCTGGCCCACGCATGATGATCCAGTTGTGTTGCCATTCCATAAGTCAAGAGATTTCTCTCTCTCAAAGGTCATTAGATCCAACGGTTGATAATGATCTTACAACAGATTCCATTTTAGATGATTGACCCCAATAATGATTTAACTTTTAAAATGACCCCTACCACCATCATATAGGGTTTCTTTCCAAAGCCCCAAAACCCCATATCCGCCACTGGATTGAACTCATACTCTACAGTTCTTCAAATTCCTCTCAAATTCGGCTCTTTTGAGCCTTTTCAAGATCTAAAGGCTTCAACTTAAAGCTTTTTAATAACTGTAAGTACTCTTTTCTTTATGCTCCTTTATAATTAGAGCGCAAAGATTGTAGCTTTCAATGTTATTTTGATTGAATTTAAGATCAAATAAGTATTTATCAATTTGGGTTTTGAGGTTTTGTGAGTTAGAGAAGGAATAATTCTATGGGGAAATCTGGAGGTAGGAAAAAGAAGGGAAGTGGTGCTGGTGCTAACCAAGCATTAAAGGGGGAAAGTAATGGTAATACAAATTCAGTAGCAATCCCAAATGCTAATGGGGGAATTGATTTAAACTCTTTAATATTTTTGAAGAGAGCCCATGAGCTTAAAGAAGAAGGGAACAAGAGGTTTCAAAATAAGGACTTTGCAGGTGCTCTTGAACAATATGACAATGCTCTTCGCTTGACTCCCAAAACACACCCTGACCGTGCTGTATTTCATAGCAACAGGGCTGCTTGCTTGATGCAAATGAAGCCTATTGATTATGAGACTGTTATTAGTGAGTGTACTATGGCACTTCAAGTGCAGCCTCAGTTTGTCAGGGCTCTTCTTAGGAGGGCTCGCGCATATGAAGCTATTGGTAAGAATGAAATGGCTATGCAGGACGTTCAGGTTTTGTTAGGGGCTGATCCGAATCACCATGATGCTTTGGATATTGCTCGGAGATTAAGAACTGCATTTGGTCCTCGCCAAGAGGCTCAGCAGGACCTACAGAGTCGCCCATCCCCTGCTGCCTTAGGGGCATCTGCAGTGCGTGGCGCTCCAATTGGTGGTCTTGGGGCTTGTTTACCAGCCCGACCGGTATCAAAGAAGGCTGCTGCACCATCTGGGGGATCCATTGTATCTCCTATTAGTAAGATGGAAAAGCCCCTGATGAATTCAGCAAGTGAAAATGGTCCTGAGACCAAAAACCAGTTGCCCAAACTTGTGTTGAAGCCTTCAAGTGGTTCTTCAAAAGCTTCTGCCAATCCAGGAAAGGATAGACAGGGAAAGGGGTCCTTAGCTTCCTCATTGTCACTGCCTAGACAGGTGTCAGAGGTGCCAGTTCCATTAAGACCATTGAAACTTGTCTATGACCATGACATAAGGCTAGCACAGATGCCAGTTAATTGTGCCTTTAAAGTATTGAGGGAGACAGTGAGCAAGCGTTTTTCGTCATCCAAGTCAGTTTTGATCAAATACAAAGATACTGATGGTGATTTGGTGACCATAACATGCACAACCGAACTCAGATTGGCAGAGTCCTCTGTAGACAGCCTTTTGGTAAAGGAGCCTGGTAAGGATAATACTGATTCTGTTGGAATGCTGAGATTGCATGTTGTTGAGGTGAGTCCAGAGCAAGAGCCACCTTTACTGGAAGAAGAGGAGGAGGAGGAGGAGGAGGAGGAGGGGAAGCCTCCTGAGAGTGAGGAGAACAAAGGAGATGAAAGTGGGTCTCATTCATCACTCGGTGAATCTGTGTCAGAAGTGATTGATACTGAAATTAATAAGGCAGAGAAAGAAACTACAAAGGAGAAACTGGTAACCTCAGGAGATCCTGAAAGTAGGGAAGTAGAGATGGATGATTGGTTGTTTGAGTTTGCTCAGTTATTTCGCACCCATGTTGGTATTGATCCAGATGCTCATATTGACTTGCATGAACTTGGGATGGAGCTGTGTTCAGAGGCTCTGGAGGAAACAGTTACAAGTGAAGAAGCTCAAAGACTTTTGGACAAGGCTGCCTCGAAGTTCCAGGAGGTGGCTGCTTTAGCTTTTTTCAATTG
Source organism: Salix exigua (assembly GCA_032356905.1). NCBI lineage: Eukaryota > Viridiplantae > Streptophyta > Magnoliopsida > Malpighiales > Salicaceae > Salix > Salix exigua. Next base: position 8,779,389 of record CM063598.1, read on the forward strand.
GGGAAATGTCCATATGTGTGCAGCAAGGAAACGCATACCCTTAGATGAGTCCGCTGGAAAGGAGGTTGTGTCTGCTCAGCTTCAAACAGCATATGAATGGGTTAAGGATAAATATTCTTTGGCCAGAGAAAAGTATGAGGAAGCGCTGTTGATCAAGCCAGATTTCTATGAGGGTTTGCTGGCGCTGGGGCAGCAGCAATTTGAAATGGCCAAGCTTCATTGGTCATTTGTGCTTGCTAAGAAAATAGATCTTTCGAGCTGGGACTCTTCAGAAACACTTAAACTCTTTGACAGTGCAGAGGAGAAGATGAAAGTGGCTACTGATATGTGGGAGAAGATAGAGGAACAGAAAGCAAATGAGCTAAAAGATCCAAATGCAAGCAAGAAAGATGAAATGTTGAGAAGAAAGAAGAAACAAGGGAGTAATGTTGAGGGCGAGTCCTCTGAAAGTGGTGCTCAGGGTGAGATTTCACCAGAGGAAGCAGCTGAACAAGCAGCGGTAATGAGATCACAGATACATCTCTTCTGGGGTAACATGCTTTTTGAGCGATCCCAAGTTGAATGCAAATTAGGAATGGATGGTTGGAAAAGAAAACTTGATGCTGCGGTTGAGCGCTTTAGGCTTGCTGGAGCTTCTGAAGCTGACATTTCAATGGTCTTGAAGAACCATTGCTCCAATGGAGATGCAGTGGAAGGAGATGACAAAAAGGTTCAGAATTCGAACACTGATAATGTAAGTGAAGCCGATAAGAGTGAGGAGGTAAATAAAGCATGATGGAAGTGATATATAGTCAGACTGGTGTTTCTTTAGCATGCAATGTTATCGACGAACAACCTCCTTGTGTTCTTATTAATCATCACAAACTGGGGGGGTTGGCGGAAATGAAGTTTTTCTCTCAGCTTGAGGATGGATTCTGGAATTGACTATTTGGTTCTCAACATTAAACAGCAGTGTTCCTCGGCAGATATTTGCATTGCAAGGTCTCCATTTAACTGTGGAGTTTTTTTTTTTTCCTGTTTGCATACTAATGGGTTTTCCATAAACAATTTTATGTTCCTAGGATTTTTGACATTAGTGTGGTCCAATATAAATTCTTGATTTTGTGAACGTGGCTCGTGCAATTGGCTAGAGTTGTTGCGCTTTAATAGCTGTCCTCTCACTGTTTTAATTTGCTGGCTGTAGCATGCATGATGGCTTTCATTTCTTGATAACTAAAATGGCTCTGGTCTGTAGCTCAGTTGCCGTGGATGAATCATGATTCTAAATTTTTTCAAGGCTCTCAAGTTTTTCAGTTTGATATGATACCATGTTCTTTGTGTCGGTGGGGTGTTACCGTTGTCTGAGTGAGAGTCTCCTCCCAGGGAGTTTGGGATGCCAGCTTTGTACAAAGCTTCGCATTGAAATGGCCAATACTAGTTTGCCTCACCAAGAGGGAGTAGGGCGACAGTGCTAATGCTTGCCTGCCTCTCTACTACTCCCTATTGATTTCTGCTTGTGACTTGTGACCCTAGAAAGTGGTAATATTGTGGAAAGTGTGATAGAGGAAGCTACCATGTTTATTTGGTTGGATTTAGATCAATGATAGCAATAAATCAGTATGAATAAATGAATAGCTCGAAGTTCTGTACCGTTTCAAACCTGAAGGAATCACCATGAGATCATGCAGATGAGTGGGAATTTTTCTTTATTGATGGCTTGAGAATACTGCTGTGACCTCGTTGACTGTAGTCAGATTGCATGGTTTTTGATTGTGAAAGAGATGCATCTCATAGACAGATGCTTGGAGCAAAGTAGAGCGGATTCGATATCAATTCTTGTGTTTTATCTAGTTTTATTATTATTAATATTATTGAAATATTCTAAAATGCAAGAGCCATTATGGAACGAGCATTTATGCTTGAGATGAAAAATAAAAATAAAAATAAAAATAAAAATGGGAGGTCAATTCTATAGAATTGTTTTCCCGCAAGTTGTTTCTGAATGTATTTGTCTCGCCTCGTGGTTGCATTTAATTCTTTTTAACACGAAAAATAGGGTGTTCAGAGGTGAAAGCAAGGGCACAAAGGAAATGCAATGCAAGCCAAATAGTATTCTTGGATAGAGGAGAAGAGTATAAGCATTTCTAGTCTTAAAAAGATACAAAAATATTTTAAATTTAATTTACTTTTATGTTTTTATTTTCATAATTAAACTCTTTTCATCCATTTTATTTATTTATTTATTTATTTATTTTCAACCTTATAATTAAACATTTTTCCATCCATTTTATATTTATTTTCTTATCTTTAAATATTAACCAAACAAAACCTTGAGATATATTAATTATAAATTGCACCAGTTCTGATCATGCCCTCTTTCATCGCCCTCGTAAAGCCAATAAAAGCGGCGAAACCTTTGAACTTGTTTTTGCCCATTGTTACCTATGAAGCTCAAGATAGAGAAGTAGGATGTTGACACTACCAAGTCATTTTTTTTTTAAAAATGATTTAAAAAAAAATTTAAATCGATCTTTTTAGAGATTTTAAGATCATTTTCGTGTTTTAATATTAAAAATAATTTAACAAAACAGAAAGTATTGTTTTAGTACATTTATGAATTATGAATAAAATATATTTTTAAGAACAGCAACACAGGTGAGACAATATTTTGAAGCTGACACGGAATTGAAGGTCAAATTACATGTCGAAGAGGATTTTGATTTCTACAACATAAAACTAGTATGCGACCCACGACCTTACTCATGATCAGAGCATAACATCGAACCATAATACCTTGGAGCTAATAGTTAGTCCAAGCTTTCGGCTTATTCAAACAATCAAGTTCCACACATGTAGACTAAGACTAAAATACAAACATTAGAGACTCAACAGTTCTTCATGAGTACAGACAGAACACCCCCAGTTCCACATGCATATATTGAGGAACTGGACCCCTACTGACTGAAGATTCTATGCCTTCATGGCTTCAAATCTTGGCTCCTTGGCCTGGAATTTGAGGCCTGCATAGAGCTTCATGTAGTCCTCGAACACAAATTTTGGGTAGATTTGGCTTTCCTCTGCTTCTTTCTCTACCAATTCTGGTGCTGGATAGATGACAGCATCGCTGCCTGGGTTGTAGAATGATGCTATCGACATCCTGGTGCCAGCTTTTTGAGCTATCACACGGTGCAATACACTCTTGTATTTTCCATTGGTAATCACCTGCATGGCCAAAAAACATTGTTAATGGCAAGAATCAGATCATCCCCTGCCCTTAAAACGGTGTAGATTCCTTTATAAATCTAGCTCCCCGCTATTCATGAAATGATCAAAACTACATATTCTCACACTTTAGAGCCAGATTTTGAAAGTGACAGAAGAAAATAAAGTAAGGGTCAGGACTCGGTGAGTGTAGTTATACCTCAAGTTGGTCACCCAAGTTGATAACAATGGAGTGTTTCATGGGAGGAACATCAATCCATTGACCATCCTTGAAAAGCTGGAGGCCACTGACCTTGTCATCTTGGAACAGTAAAATGATGCCACCGGCATCAGTGTGAGCCCTGAGGCCCTTAATCAGGTCTGGTTTAGGGCATGGAGGGTAGTTGCTGACCTTGGTGCCAAAATTCGGTCCCTTGGACCCATAAAAGGCTCTCTTCAGGTAGCCCTTTTCTAACCCAAGATTCTCACACAGTAAGTCTAGAAGTTGCTCAGCAAGTTTTTCCAATTCCAGTGCAAACTCCTTCATTAACTTCCTGTTATATTCACAAAAACAAGTAAACAAAGAATATTAAATGATCTGATCATCATTAGTCAAGATCCACCTCCTCTTTTCTTGGCAACTGTGTGATGAGGACGGTTGAAAATTGTTTTCCGTACTTGGAACTGTTTGTAATGAAACTGTCCCAGAAGTTTATGTTTTTCTTTTTATTCTTATTATTATTATTATTCTATCTTCTCTGTTTTCAACAATAACCAAACATAACTTTAAAATCCCGTAAGAAAATCGAAACAAAAAATGTAAATGTAACCTGTAATCTTCTTCAAGATCAGGGATTTCAGCCATATTGGAGTCAGGAAGGTGGCGCAGGAAGAAAGTACTTTCCCAGTCCAAATCACTGGTTTCAGATTGAACAGCCTCGAGACCTTTGCTGGCCACCATTTCCTTGAACCTTTGCTCCATGCATTTCCTATAGTGCTCCTTTGTGTGTCTCTCCACAGTGTCCAACAGATCATGAGATATCCCATGGTTCACCAACTTTACAAGTAGTTATAGATTGTTAGTATAATCAAGACTCAGTGAGTTCCATGGACAAACACATAGACATCAAAAAATATTTCATGTACCTCAAAGAAACCCCAGTTCTCACAGGCATCCTCGATCTTCTCCATGGTTGGTTTCCTCTCTTCACCATCAAGCTTTGACAAGTCGATAACTGGGAAGCTCTCCATTTTACTTCTCTCTCTCTCTCTCTCTCTCTCTCTGACTATATAAAAACTTCTGACACCAAGCGCTAACTCTTTCCTCTCTTGCTCGTAGCTCGGTTGTGCGTCAAATGAGGTGATGGGAAGATTCAATTTATAGACCTTGAGAGACTCATGGGAGCGTGAACGTGAGCGTGTGTGGAATCGTAGATACATCATGAGGGACCCCTACAACCTCTATCTTGAAGGCGAAGCTAGCTAGCAACTGCCATGACCTTATGATCTTTAATGACTAGTGAATTTTTGGAGTTTTCTTTCTAAAAGCATAGACTGTAGGGCGGGAGACCCCACCTCTTCGTGGGTGTACACTTCGTCAATTACTTTCTCTGGAACTTGACCAAACGAATACTCAATAGTGGCAATGACTTTTTCCATGCATGCTGGCTATTTCTTACTGGTTCTTGAATTAATAATTATATAAATATTCAATAATTATTATATTACCAACCATGTTTAACGAAAACATCTTGCAAACTCGTTAACATCATGTCTCTCGTTGTTTTGTTCGAGCGAGTGAAGGATCGAGGCATATCTATGTCGACTGTTTAGAGAATACAGGAAAGTATCTCTAGGAAGTCGCTTCCTCTTTGTTCTTTTACCCTACTCTACTCGGGTGAGTTTATAATAGTTGAAGGTATGGTGAAATGATTGAAAACTATTATTATCTTTCCGATCAAATTTGACTTTCTCTTCAATGAAGAAACGAAAATCTAGATGGATGAATTTATTCTTTATGAATATTAAATAAATAAAAGATTAGATGATTAGATGCTGAGTTCTAATTTTTTTTTACGGTGGAATGTTCCGTGTTATTAAAAAAATTGAGATAAAATAATATTATTTTTGTCTCGATTTTAATTCTGATTCGTTAGAAATTTTGATCAAATTATTTATTTATTTATTATAAACATAGTCCAGATACTTCAATTAAATAAATAAAAGATTACATGTTGAGTTAGGTCAATAAGCTTTTTTATGTGATGTTAACTTTATCGTAATTTTTTAAATATCATTCTGAAAGTGAGCTTTTGAAGAATCACAACAAGGCTTTATTGAAATCAGTATATACGTTTGTGCAATGAATAAGATTTGTAAGAAAATGACTCCTAAAGCAGGGACGAATATGGATGTGGCCGGTGGAGGTTTGGTGTGTTTTTCAAAGTTTGAAAACCTTTTGTAAGAAACTTTTTTAAAATTTAAAGGGTAATTGATTTATGTAAAATATTTTGTATTGTTTTTTTAAAATATTTAGTAAATAATGATGTGAAAAATATAATGGTGGTCGAATCATGATGTATTATGATGAATGGTGACACTTGTAGTGGTTGAATAAATGTGAAGATAAAAATAATGATGGAAAAAATAACAATGATACTGGTAACAATGGAGTTATTGAATTAAAAATGTTTTTTAATTAATAAATAAATTTTTAAAAATTCTTTAAAATGTATTGATTTTGTAATAAAAATCAAAATATTTTACAAGAAACAAATATAAAAACATCAGTACTACTACTATCATCCCCTGTAAGAGATGATATTTTTTAAGAACAATAATTTTTTTTAGCACCACCAATTTTATTTTTATTTTTTGTAAATCTCCTTGATAATATAGATATTAGAAAACAAAAATATTTTTGTGCATGAGTTAGCCTTCCTGAAAATCACTCCTTCAAGTACCATTCTATCTATCTTTGACAACTGTGATTTAATTATCTATTTGAAAAATCAATATATTATTATATATTATACATTTTCAAACATTATTTTTTTATTACCCATCATTATTTTCAAATTTACTTACATTAACTAAATATAATTAGTGGTAAAAGTGGAAGAAAATGTCCGAAACACCCTTAATCTCTTCAATTCCTTATATTTTAGATCAATGTCTCGGACACCACGTGGTTTATAAAAAAACAATATATATATATATATATATATATATATATATATATAAACACACACTCTCTCTCTCTATATATATATATAGAGAGAGAGAGAGAGAGAGAGATTAGATGCACTTGGTTAGGGAAAGATTGATTAGGATGGGAAAAAAAACTGTCAACTTGGGTATTATATACATGTTCTAGGTATGTCCATCCTTAATATTTTAAAACAACAATGCTACCCTCACATTGTTCTTGGAAATATATATAGAAATGTGTGCAGATAAAAGCCATCCCGTTGAAAGCCAAAAGCATGGCGGTGCAGGTCACAAGCCATCCCGTTGAAGCCAAAAGCGTGGCGGCGCCAGCCATCAAATGCCGCCGGACTACTATCGTAATAATCTTTAAAATATGTATAATATGTTGTTTTACTTTTCTTTGACAAGTTAAATGTTTTTCATGTTTGATGTGTGTCATATTTTAGCAGATGATTTGATATTACTCTCTCTCTCTATCTAACCATCAATCTATCTATCTATCTATTTAAATATCTATAGATATAAAATAAATCATATTAAATGACACCACAATCCTAAAAACATTAATGTATATTGGCATATTGTTTTTCCTTTTTCCTTTTTTTTTTTTTCAGAGTAGCGTGATTATTAGAGAGTGTTTTGCATTTTCGTTTTAAAAATATTTTTTTAAAAAAATATTATTTATTTTTACTTTAAATTAAAAATAATTAGTGTTTTTAAATTATTTTGATATACTGATGTGAAAAATAATTTTTTAAAATAAAAAATATTATTTTAATATATTTTTAAATAAAAAACATTTTATATAAAACATGATTTCACAAATTCACGAGGGCATATTGATTAATTAACATGTTAAAAAATTGAGAGCCCATGCCCTGCCATTTGTAATTCCCACAAAAAGGTAGAGATTTTGTTTTTTTTCTTTAAAAAAAAACATGTAAATCACCCAGATATTTATTTTCCTGCCTCTTTTTCCACTAGAAATAATTTTCTAATTTCGTATTTCCCCATATTTTGAGCGTGGTTCATGTCTTTTCGGGTCATGATTTGATAGGTAACATCATTTCATCGCATCGAGTGCAAATAAAAGCAAAGCATGCCACAAAAGATTGTCTTCGAGTAAACAGAGGAAAGTTGCATCACGAATGCAAACAAATATTTGGTTTGCTTTCCCAAAATAGGATTTCTTTTTAATAAAATATTAAAAAAATATATGAAAATTTTAATTCTTTTTATTATTTATTTTTTAAATTAACTATTATTATTATTTTATTAATTACTTTATTTAAAATATTTTATGAAATTATTATTACTTAAATTTTATTCTCTTTCAATTTTTTTTGTGTGTTAGATTCTGTTTCAATTTTTTTATTTAAAATAATTTATAAAATTAGATATTTTAATTATATCCTTTAACTTTTTTATCTATTAGATTTGGTCTATATTCTCTTAATAAATTTGAGAAAATGTTTAATGAATAAATTATTTGCTAGCTTATTTTCCATGACATTACTAAATATATAAAATATACTTTTGAGGAATTCAATTTCTTTGAAAACCACTCTCCAACAACAATTAATTTCTAACTAACAAATGAAGCCTAGAAGCTCATGTAAAAAGAAAGAAATAATTACCATAACTTTGCGAATAATCAAATGCATATGCATGAATGGATCCATATATATATATATATATATTCATCTTCAAAGTTAATTATACTCCTAGGTATATATGATTTTCATTTCTCTTGAAAAATATGTAAATACAATTTAAAGTTAAATTAAAAACTATTTTTAAACTAATATAAATCATGCAACAGTCCTAATATCATTTGTTAGTTTTAAAAAAATAAAATTTTAAATTTTAAAAATGAGATAGAAGGTATTAATTAAAAATCAGATCTAAAAATGATAAATAAAAGATAAAGAAGAAGAAGAAGAGTTGAAGTAATATTGAGCCTAGCAAGCCAAGTCCATGTTCCTGTCTTGGAAGGAAAAAGTGAATATTTTTCTAGTTTATTATAATATTTTCGTGGTCAGAAAATTGGAGTATATGAATTTAACACCGTCAATTGGATTTGAAAACTGTTTCAAGGGGAAGAAAAAGCTGAGAGCCTCAGCAGGCAGCACGCAGGACCCGTATGGGGTGACAGTAAGCACTAAGCAGTGATGGTGGCTAATTATTATTTGAAAACTGCTTTCATGCAAACCAGGGGCTCCTCACTTTAAACTGCTAGAGAATCTATGGGCTTAATAATCAGTTTTTTCTGGTATAAACCATTTGTTTCATATGGTTGTTTCAGATTATCGGATACTGTTAGACTAATTCACATTCATATCGATGGATCTCGAAAGAATAAAAGAGTTTTCCAAATAACTAGTCCATACAAAAAAGATTGAATATCTGATTTTTTTAAATGATAAGAGTATCCTCACCATCCACGCTAGTACTCCTCGTGCTTAATGATCAGTTGACCATCAACTTTCGGCTTTCGGTCTCTCCATTAATCCACTGCAAACTTCAATGCCAAACCCTAATTTCACGTTTGCTTGATCAATTAAAAATCATCCATGTTTGTCTGACCCCAAAACAAAACTTTTACTATATAAAAACACACACCAGTTGAACATCACACTCTAACTTTCTTTTTTATTTACCTATAAATAATGATATATTTAATGCCATCCATGCAAATTTGTCGTGGATGAGGTTTAACCGAACACCTTCGAGATAGAATGCAGGTTGGTTGAGGTCTAGTTCAAAAAAAAGGTTGGTTGAAGTGATTCTATATGTCTTGAAAAAAAAAACCTGTCCAATTTTTTATTTTTATAAATTGTAGTAATTAAATTTTCAAAAATTGATTTTGTAAAGTCGAACCCATACAGATCTGTAGTAGATTTAAGGCTCAACAAAACCCTTTCAACCATGTAATTAAGATAAAATATAGTATTTAAAATGATTTTTAAAGGCTAAGAGTATCCTATAATTTAGGTTATTCGATCTGTATCATATAGCACAGAGAATCACGTAGGACTTTGATCGATAGAGAAACATTGAACCAACATGGCTAGATGGGAAAAACCATCGAGGTACATGAATATTCATGAAAGAAGGCTCGCCGAAGCAAGCAAAGTCTAGCTCCATTGATGAATCGTGTGGCAACTCCATTGAAAAAAGAGAAGATAGCGAAGAACCTTGTGGGTAACGTGCTATAGGTGCAAGAATTTTTATGAATGGCCGTAATTAATAAGTTCGTGGTCATCGGTCATCTCTTTGAAAATTCATCTGAGATCTACCTAATTAAGCAAGAACAAGGAACTGACTGACCCTTCAATACTAAGATTGGGAATCGACGACTTAGATTTATTTCTGATCGATTGGGATTTCTTCTTTTGTATCTATAATTATGAAATGACCACATCCAATATTATTATATCAAAATTTTCATATGATATAGGAGGACACATTCGGGTGAAACCCTAGCAGATCTTTCTCTAAACAAGTACTCTTTTTTTTTTAAAAAAAAAAAAAACTGAATGATGAAGGTAAAAATGGTTAGAGAATATTATAAATTATATTTTGGGAACTCCCCTAATAGTTTAACTTTTTAGGTGAGACAGTTTTTTGATATGATATCAGAGTCTTATTGACTTAACGTTCATGAGTTCAAATCTCACCATCCTTATTCTATTTGATAAAAATGAAGCACAATGTAGTGTAAGATTGTGTAAGTTTTAAGCCAAAAAACTCACTTAAATGTGTGTATTCGAGAATAATATAAATTATTATTTGATCTTTTACCCTCGATTCTTTAACTTTTTTTTTTATGTCTTCTATAGTTTCGTTCAAGCATCCATCATAGATCAAATAGTGGATTATATTTATATTGAGATTAAAAAATAGGTTTGTTCAATTTTAATATTATTTTTTTATTGGAGAATAATATAAATTATATTATGGAGGTTTCTTTGTGGTCTCCCTTCTTCAAATAATGCGAGAACAAAAATAATTCTGAGTCAACAAAGAACATCGATCCATTTCCTACTTATTTACTCTCCTTATTTTATAAAAATCTAGTATATTACAAGTGACAAACAAAGAACAAACCTTTCCATTTAGATAAATGGATAAATTTTTATTATATTCCTAGTCAATGAGTCACAAGGTTGACCACCGATTCTCTATTGATGGACACCTTTAATCTTTCCAAATCAATACTTATTTAATGCTTGCATATGAAATTTAAAGATATTCCATTTATAAATCAATAATTATTTTCTATTTAATACGAATATAAAAAAAGAGTTGGTAACTCTTTACCAACCACCGCTTCTATTGCTAGTACTTGGCAAGAGCAGCCAGCGATTGGATATATTACCAACCGAACCGGGCATGCCTAATTAACTTCTATTTTAATTATTGTTCTGATTTTTTTTTTAATTTGACTAGGTTTTGAATTTATTCAGATGAAAATTTTAATTGAAATATTTTTTAATTTACTTTTTAGTTGGTTTTGGATTTTTGAATTTTCATACGAAAATTTTCTTTGTTCACCTATTATCAACCATCCTTGAATCCTCCTCGCTCCTCTAACTTGATGTCAGAGAGTTTCTAAAACCCAAATTATAACTTGATGTCAGAGAGTTTCTAAAACCCAAATTAAAAGTAATCCAGCTCAGAAAATACATTTTTTAGAGAGAGATTTCTTCATATAATAATAATAATAATAATAATAATAATAATTGTGTATTTTTATATTCTTGTCATTACTAATGAAATGTTATTTTTCTTTTAGAGAAATGAAAAGAAATGAATACAATGCATGTGATGGCTATGTGAGAATGCCATTTATCACATTGCGTAATTTTTTTTTGTCATATTAATTTTGATTGATATCTTTAATTTGAGGATTTAGTATGCTTTTATATTTATCACTCATATAAATAGAAAAAAAAGGATTAGAGCTACGATGCTAATTTTTTTTCTGGATAGATAATTCTTTCTTTATAAACTTATTTGCATTAAAATTTATAGCAAAAGAATCCACACACATCATGATTCTATTTATTGTTGTTTTTTTTATAATCGAGGTGTCCGGGCCAACTTGAACGTATCACAACTAATTTCTGGATTCATTGGACATCCTGTCAGCCTAGTGAATATGCAAGGTACCGCATGGTGACAGGTGTGCCTAATAGGACTTGAACCCAGGTAATTGGAAGGAATAATCACTTCATTGACCGCTAGGCCAAAACTAAAAAAAGGACTAGTTTTAAAAAATAAAATAAAATCAAAACACATCACATAGATATCACATAGATATGGCGGCGATGAAATAATAACATGATCAAGTCACACCATTATAATTTCATTATATTCTTAATTTTGATAATTTATTTCCTTAATTGCTAATAAACAACGGATTAGTACCACGTGTTTAATGATTTCTGAATCGATTCTTTCCTTCGTATACGTAATATGCACGGAGAATATTAAAAAACAACAGCACATTTTCTTTATCTTCCGCCATAATCATAATAAGAAAAAAAAAAAGGAATAATTCTTTCAAATTAGAAAAAAATAATCCCACTTGGTATCCAATGACTCCACCAAAATTTGGATGTGGATGCAAGTTGCACAAATTACGTCTGCATCCGTGACATGGATTTTTATCGATCAAATCATCGTCACTTTCATCGAGAATGTATACAAGTTGTGTCCAAACCAGTGTTATAAAATTTATTGCGTTCATGAAATCGGATAAAATGGTGTCGTTTTATCTTGATTTTAATTTCAGTCTATTCTGAAAATTTCGTTCCGAACACCCCGGTTTCGTTACGGGTTTAAAATATATATTTTTTTATTTTTAAAAATTATTTTTGATATCTATACATCAAAATAATTTTAAAACACCAAATTATTTTAAATAAAAAAGAATTCAAATTTTAATTATACTTGTTAAATTAATATTTTTTTTTTCATATATATAATTAATTATATATAAACAGTATGACGTCGAAACGGCACGTCAGAACGCTCCGAAACCAGAATATTCCGTTCCAATTGAAAACAGGAACAACGACTGAACAATATTGACATCTATGGTCCAAACAGTTGTTTTCACTATAAAAAAACAAATTTATGTCTCTTTGCCTCATATAAAAAAGAAAAAAAGAAGAAGCTTAACACGATGGAGGACACCAATATTTGTTGCGATGTCGCGATCGCACAAATTAATTACCCTAGCTTAAAACACATAAGATAGTATAGAGCAAGTAAGGGGTCGATCCCACGAGGAAGTTTCAAGTCAGATTTTTATGTTATACGTTATGTGATTGGGGGGATTTGGTTTGTGATTAACTAAACTATGGCAGCAATTAAACTAGCAAAAAAATCAATTAAAACCGAAACTTATCAAGAAAACAAACCTTGGTCGCAAGCATACATCCACCTACGGAAATTAGAACCGATCCTTGAAACAAAAAATGCAGTTTATGTTATGAAATTTTATCTTTTCTTAACGTGATTAATTAACGGATCCGCCGTATAACTAATCCTCACCACCAAACAATCAAAGTGTCCGCACTAATGATTCAATTTAATGGTAGCTTTAAGAACTAGATAATTTCATCAACATTAACATACAAGTTGTCCGCAACTTGTGTCAATTTATTCAAATGTTCTCCATAAGTTCAATAATGTAGTTCCGCCACAATTATCAAGCTTAGTTGCTTTACAAGTTCATATATCACAACTCCGGTTTTGATATTAAACTTAGCAATAGATTGTTCACAACAATAACTTAGAGTCCGCTCTAGCAATCATCAACAACAATTATAGGAAATATGCATAGGAAAACAAATATATTCATTCATAACATAAACTGAAAATATAAGGAAGAATAAATCTCACGGTTCTTGAAATCCGAAGGTGTTTGTGTCCTTGCAACCAAGAAGAAAAATCTAGCCTTGCATGTTTATTGAACAACTAAATAGAAAGATGGAAGAACACATGATTTTGGGTTTGGAGGATGAAGATTTCGTGTTTTCTCTTGTGGTGGCTGCCACTTCCTTGCTCCTCTTCTCCTTTATATATGCTTAGAAACCCTAATGTGTATTTTACCAAATAGTCCTTCCTTAAGTTGGCAGAATTTAGTTGTCCCTTGTAAAGTTCATATATCCCTCATACGACATCGTTTTGAGCTGAAATTTGTAGCGTTTATAGGTCTTTGAGTCCTGAATCCATTACAATTGAGTTTACATCAATTGGATGTCTGTAGCTCGAGATATTGAAGTTGGAATGGACAAAGGTCAACACTGGTAGAATGTGAGATTTGACTTTGCAGGATACGATTTGACTTTCTCCTTTTATTTTTCTTGCATTACATTTACAGAAAGGTATGGATGTTAGCTTTAGAATGTCACTGGAATCACTTCATTTTGATCTCTAGAACTCACGCTCTGCACAAAACATCGACTAAACATCAAATTTACTCCTTTTTGCATCTTTCATCCAAAAATGCCTTCAAAACATAAAACAAAGAATATCAAGGCATTTTATACACAAAACATATGCAAAACACTATGTCAATATGGATTAAATTATCAAATAATATGGTCGCATCAAATACCCCCACACTTAGCTCTTGCTCGTCCTCGAGAAAGGATTGGTAAAAACAAAAACAAATTTTAATAAAAACAAATAACCATGACCAATATCTTAAGCTCCCTCAATATCCAAGAATTCAAGCATTATAAATAAGAATACAATCGAGAAGGATAAAGAATATAAATCTTTATGAATTTGTTTACATGCAAACTTCAAAACTCAATTACTCTTCAGGATTTAAAAGAAATCTATGCCATGCCAAAGTGATAGGTCCTCTCATTGATATACACTACAACACTCGTGTTTAGGACTTATGTGTTTAAATCTCTCAAATTCAATCAATGAATATGTTTTACGATATGCTTGCTCTTCAATCTCATCTCCATTACTAAAATATTACAAAGAATGTATGAATCAAAAAGTCTTATTTTCTGGTTGTAATGGGGCTAAGGTTAAGGTGAGGTAAAGAGAGTACAAGAAAAGGTTCAAACCAAAGAAAGTAGAGCATTCTGAAAAGAAAAAAAATATTTCAACCAAGATATTCCATCAAAACACATTAATTTTCAATTTTCAAGCACCAATGCTTAGCTTTTTTCGATTTCAAGCTCTTTTCTATTTCTTTTTTTCACCTTTGGCAACTTTGCCCATCTTTTCATCAAGCATCACTTCTTCTTTCTTTTCACATAATTTCCAACCATAATTCCATGAGATATCAAAAGTATATGCTCTACTAATCCTTGGCCAGGGGAAAAGAGGAAAACATATAAAAAGTTTAAGGCTTATACATGGATAAAGCAAAGTAAGGATAAACAAGCTCAAAAGGGACTCACTAAAGATAATATGTTTTAGGTTGGCTTTTTGGCTCAAGTGGTTAAAATTCCTAATGCCTTTATAATCTTCCTGCATCTATGTAATGTGAATGTAATCTCAATAAGATATGAAGCAAGTTCTAGAGAT
>CM063598.1:8794846-8951768 GCA_032356905.1 Salix exigua
TACCAAATAAAAAATTATTTTAAAAATTACACAGTTTAAAGATTCATAAACACAACATTTAAAATGATCTCCATGAACCAATGATATAAATTTCATTCCGTTCGTTCCTAAAACCAGGACAAAACGTTTTTGTCCGGTTTTAATCCGGTCTGAGCCAAATTCACGTAGACGCCTGGTTACGTTCGGGTTTAAAATCCATTTTTTTTAAAAAAATATTTTTGATATCTATACATCAAAATAATTTAAAAATACCAAAATATTTTAAATAAAAAAGAATTCAAATTCATCCAATGATTGATGAATATAATATTAAACAATTTAGTATTTGTTCGCTATAATCTAAAGATTCAACAGAGGTAAAATATCAATACTATTATATTAGTAATTATTTTTTATTACATTGCTATTAATTTTTTAATTTTTTTCATGTTTATTCTTTGTAGGAATTTGAGCAGAACAAGAGATGCTTTAGATCTCATTAGCCTTGACAACATTGATCTATTGAATGAATGGATTTGTGAAGAACTCAATCTTCTTGATTTCTTTAGCATCTTTCTCTACTTTAAATTTAGATGATGAAGAGACATGTGTAAATGAGGAGAATGAGCTTGGTGAAAATGATCAACTATTGGAATGTCTTGTTGATGACTTTCCTTATGTTCCACAACAAGATCAAGATTCTTATTTTTATATTAATGATGTAAAAGATGTTTGATGTATTTTTCTTTTATTTTAGAACATTTTACTTTCATAATATTTTGGAATTTTAAAGATGTTTCTAATTTTGAGATTATGTTTGTATTGTATAATTTAAAGTTCATTTATCTTGAATTTAAATTATACTTGTTAAATTAATATTTTATTTTTTTCATATATATAATTAAATAAATATGAACAGTACAAAACCGGAACGGAACGCCAAAATACACCAAAATCGGAACATTTCGTTCCAAACAAAAAACCGGTACACAAAACAGATTTTACAACTTTGCCATGAACCACACTAGTGATCCAAAGTGAAATGAGTCATGACATCTTTGGTCGGGTGTGATCACTTTAGTAATTATTGATTATTTTTTTGATATTGTTGAATTCATCTTGTCGAGATCTTTTCCATAATATTAGTTGTGTCATTATCGGAGTTTCGATGGGATCCAAGATGGTGCCCGACTAGTGTGGCCTACTCTATTCACCATTGTTGATCATCTTTAATGTCGTTGGATTACTCTCGTCGAGATCTTTTCAAAGATACTAGTAATGTCATCTTCTCTCTTTTTAAAAATCACAAGAGGAGGGAGGAGAGATAGAAAAACAAAAAAATAAAATAAAATCTTGAAAGCACACTAAAACTTTTTGTTGAAAATATCTCAATAAGACAAATATAGCAGCACCAAAAAAATCAAGACAATCAATAAGAATGGCCGCGTGAACTAGCCAGATATATTGTGATTCATTTGCCTTTAGGTTGCTCGTTTGGCTTGCTCTATCATCGTTAATAATATTTTTTTGGTATCGTTGGATATTTCATGTTGAGATCGTTAAAAAAGGATATGTGTCGTACAAACCTAAAAAATACAAACATAAATAATTAAATTAAAAGAACATGTAGGACCAATGGATGGAATGATCCATTATTAGATGGATCTTGGTTAGAGGGGTTCAATGAATGCAAATGAAAAGCAGAAGATTCAATTTAATAAAAAATAAAAAGAAGGTTTAATTTGGCCAAATATTAAAACTTAAAGGACCAACTCATACTTTTGTCCAATTATTAAATGAGATGATCTTTCTGGTAACATTATAATTATAAATAAATACACCTAAAAGAAACGTGTCCGGTTACACTTACACCTAAAAGATTAATTTAGGTTATAGCTTAGGCCTGTGGAAGACTGCCTCACCTAGGGTCTGCTTGCATCAGTCCCCCAGGCCCACAAATAGACTTTGCAGTGAAAGTTTTTTTGAGTTTTTTTTTAATTGGTTATTTTATTTATAATTTTATTACTTAATAATAAATTAATTATTTTATTTTATTTTATTTTCTTAATATGCACATGCCTGAGTTTTGTTGTATCAAGTCTTTTGTATTTTTTTATTGACACTTTAGGATTTTTTTTAAATTTTTTTAATATGATTTTTTTTATTTGATCTTATTATTCAAGTTGAAATAACTATTTTTTGTAATTTTTTTATCATATAATAAAACAAAACAAAACAAATTAATTGATCAAGTAGAGGCTTTAACCCGAATTACAATTATGACAGATCGACTAGAGTTAATTAAAATTATGTTTTTTTTTTACCAAAATACAAATTAAATAAAAACTCAAACTCAAACGAAAATTTATTAAATATTAATTAACTGATATATCGTGTTTAATAACAATATAAAAATATTATAGCAATTTAGATTTTATTTTATTCACGTTTCAAAAGATATATCTACACTAACCTATAGGAAAATATCCCGGATAAATTCTTATCTCAATTAAATTCTATTTGTTTTTAATATTTTTTAATTATTTTATTTTTTCACCTAATTTCAAAGTCCAAACACAATCTAAAAAAATAAAATTCGGCGCACTCCTGTCTTCCTCGATCCCTCCTTTAAGGTAAAGAAAAGAAAAATATTCCATACTTGCAGATTCAATCCCCCCTACCCCCCCCAAAAAAAAAAATCCTTTCTTTAAGATTCTCCCTGTCACTCCTCCTATATATTTTTTTTAAAATCCCTTCTTTTTTGGCGCGAAAGCAAGAAATGAAAATTGATGGCAGTAGTGATTTATTAGGAGAGAGTGGGAAATTAATTGAGGGGTTGCCGGAAGATTATAGATATAGTCCGCCGGCTAAGGTGGCGATCGGAGAGGAGAGGGAGAGGGAGAGGGAGAGGGAGGGAGACGAGGAACTGTTTGTGCCACCGTTGAATTTTGCGATGGTGGATAATGGAATATTCAGGTCGGGTTTCCCTGATTCTGCTAACTTCACCTTCTTGCAGTCTCTAAGTCTTCGCTCCATTCTGTAAGGACCGGTTACCATTTCTGTCTTTATTTTATTTTATAATTGCTATTGTTAAGATCATTTTTTTTTTTAATTTAATGGCTTCCTTCTTGTAGATATTTGTGCCCAGAACCATATCCAGAAGCAAATAGTGATTTTTTGAAGGATAATGGAGTTCAGCTTTTTCAGTTTGGCATCGAAATGTGCAAGGTATTTTTTCTTTTTCTTTTTCTTTTTGAAGTGTTTTATTTTAAGAATAATTATGACTTGGGATTTTTAAATGATCAGTCAGACAGTCATCAATGGGTGAGATTTTGAACTTTCGCACTCCATAATTTCATTTTAATATAATAATTCTCTAGTTTCTATGATCTTAATCTCATTGTGCGAAAGCTAGTTTGAGGATACTTTTGAATGTGACATCAAAAATGTAATTTCAATAGAGTTCTAGGAGGGAAATGTTGTGTTGATCATTCAATTAATGGGGCTTGAATTGATTGGGGAGTTTTTACTCATGGAGTTGGAAATTATGGGACTACAGGAAGAAAATAATAATTTTTATTTTGGTGTTTGTTGGAGTGAATGAAGCTCTTTTGCATTTGAAATAATATTGTTCTTTGCAAATTGATTTGATAATGTGGACTGGACAGGAGCCTTTTGTAAACATCCCAGAGGAAACAATCCGTGAAGCATTGAAAGTACTCCTTGGTATCTTGAAAGCTTCCAACTTTGTAGACTTATCGTTTGCAAGTTTCTTGTTTTACAATATTCTCATGTTCTTCTTTACCATGCCAGATGTAAGGAATCACCCTATTTTAATCCACTGCAAACGAGGAAAGGTACTTGTATTTCTCTGTTTTTTAAGAATAATGAAAAAATGCTAGTGCTTGTGTTGATTGTTGGATCTTTGGTGTGTCCAGCATCGAACTGGATGTCTGGTGGGATGTTTGAGAAAATTGCAAAGATGGTGCCTGACATCTATATTTGATGAGTACCAGAGGTTTGCGGCAGCCAAAGCTAGAGTATCAGACCAGAGGTTTATGGAGCTGTTTGACACTTCAAGCTTGAAGAATTTACCTTCGTCCTTTCCTTGTTCAAGAAGATAAGTGAATGTACATGCCCAGCGAGAGAGATTCAAACAATGCCCAAGAGAGATTGTGGAGTTCTGAAATGGAAACAAGTTCTATTGTTCTTATCCTTCGTTCTTTTACCAACCTATTTTGTTTTTTGAGTGGACAAGCGGGTAAATTTGCAGGAGTTGTAAACCTATCACAAGTTTATGAAGCCCTTGTTTTTCATCAATAATTATCACAAGTTTATGAAGCCCTTGTTTTCTGGGCATTTATCCTCTCCATCAACACGGTTCTTACGTTGTTTTAAGAATATGGAAGTCAAGATTCTTGTTCTGTAGTTTATGCAAATGTCAATCAAGAATTCAAATCCATTTTTTTTTAATTTAATTTGCAGAGGCCTGAGCAAAGTAGTAGCATTGCATTGTCATTACTTTGAATCAAGAAAAGGTTGAATCAAGTTCTGGCCTGTGTTTTAATGATCGCAGAAATAGTCACATATTCGCAAACCACTAAATTAACAAAAATAGTCACATTGGACTTAACAAAAGCATATAATTACCAGTGAATAAAAGAAATCCTCGGATGATTATTGACCTCAAATATGATCAGATTTTTGAAAAAAAAAGAGATCTCTTTTAAATCAAACGGAAAACACCAAAAAAAATTACACGTATATATATAGTTAAAGAAGATGTTGGACGAGCAACAATCAAATCGTCAATCAAAGAGGACGACTGAAACGATATCTCGGCCATTGCATTTGTTCTGCCTCTGTTCTATCGAGCAAAAGAGAAATCAAGGAATCTCTCTCCTATTCTTGAACAGAACTGAGGTTTTGATCCTAAAGATCATTTCTTCAAGGGAAAAAAAACACAACCCATTGAAGTATAGGTCAGAAATCTATCTTTATCAAAAACAATGGCGTGAACAAAAACAACAAAGAGACCAGAGCCCGTTAAAGTACAGGACATAAAAATGATGCTTTGATGTTAAAGATCATTGCTTTACATTTAAAATCAACAAGCCCCATTAAAACACAGGCCATAAAAATAGAAGAAAAATTCATGAATTTTGAAGGGGCAGCAATAGCTCCCGAAGCCTCCAAGCAGCTAGGATACAGAGGTTTTTATAAGGTAATAATAAAAACCCTAGAAGCCTTTGGACTCGTTAAATGACCATATCCCCCTTGGCCATTATCAAATTGACCTATCTATGCTGCAATGTTTTATCTCCCACTTGATCCTCTGGCCCACGCATGATGATCCAGTTGTGTTGCCATTCCATAAGTCAAGAGATTTCTCTCTCTCAAAGGTCATTAGATCCAACGGTTGATAATGATCTTACAACAGATTCCATTTTAGATGATTGACCCCAATAATGATTTAACTTTTAAAATGACCCCTACCACCATCATATAGGGTTTCTTTCCAAAGCCCCAAAACCCCATATCCGCCACTGGATTGAACTCATACTCTACAGTTCTTCAAATTCCTCTCAAATTCGGCTCTTTTGAGCCTTTTCAAGATCTAAAGGCTTCAACTTAAAGCTTTTTAATAACTGTAAGTACTCTTTTCTTTATGCTCCTTTATAATTAGAGCGCAAAGATTGTAGCTTTCAATGTTATTTTGATTGAATTTAAGATCAAATAAGTATTTATCAATTTGGGTTTTGAGGTTTTGTGAGTTAGAGAAGGAATAATTCTATGGGGAAATCTGGAGGTAGGAAAAAGAAGGGAAGTGGTGCTGGTGCTAACCAAGCATTAAAGGGGGAAAGTAATGGTAATACAAATTCAGTAGCAATCCCAAATGCTAATGGGGGAATTGATTTAAACTCTTTAATATTTTTGAAGAGAGCCCATGAGCTTAAAGAAGAAGGGAACAAGAGGTTTCAAAATAAGGACTTTGCAGGTGCTCTTGAACAATATGACAATGCTCTTCGCTTGACTCCCAAAACACACCCTGACCGTGCTGTATTTCATAGCAACAGGGCTGCTTGCTTGATGCAAATGAAGCCTATTGATTATGAGACTGTTATTAGTGAGTGTACTATGGCACTTCAAGTGCAGCCTCAGTTTGTCAGGGCTCTTCTTAGGAGGGCTCGCGATATGAAGCTATTGGTAAGAATGAAATGGCTATGCAGGACGTTCAGGTTTTGTTAGGGGCTGATCCGAATCACCATGATGCTTTGGATATTGCTCGGAGATTAAGAACTGCATTTGGTCCTCGCCAAGAGGCTCAGCAGGACCTACAGAGTCGCCCATCCCCTGCTGCCTTAGGGGCATCTGCAGTGCGTGGCGCTCCAATTGGTGGTCTTGGGGCTTGTTTACCAGCCCGACCGGTATCAAAGAAGGCTGCTGCACCATCTGGGGGATCCATTGTATCTCCTATTAGTAATATGGAAAAGACCCTGATGAATTCAGCAAGTGAAAATGGTCCTGATACCAAAACCAGTTGCCCAAACTTGTGTTGAAGCCTTCAAGTGGTTCTTCAAAAGCTTCTGCCAATCCAGGAAAGGATAGACAGGAAAGGGGTCCTTAGCTTCCTCATTGTCACTGCCTAGACAGGTGTCAGAGGTGCCAGTTCCATTAAGACCATTGAAACTTGTCTATGACCATGACATAAGGCTAGCACAGATGCCAGTTAATTGTGCCTTTAAAGTATTGAGGGAGACAGTGAGCAAGCGTTTTTCGTCATCCAAGTCAGTTTTGATCAAATACAAAGATACTGATGGTGATTTGGTGACCATAACATGCACAACCGAACTCAGATTGGCAGAGTCCTCTGTAGACAGCCTTTTGGTAAAGGAGCCTGGTAAGGATAATACTGATTCTGTTGGAATGCTGAGATTGCATGTTGTTGAGGTGAGTCCAGAGCAAGAGCCACCTTTACTGGAAGAAGAGGAGGAGGAGGAGGAGGAGGAGGAGGGGAAGCCTCCTGAGAGTGAGGAGAACAAAGGAGATGAAAGTGGGTCTCATTCATCACTCGGTGAATCTGTGTCAGAAGTGATTGATACTGAAATTAATAAGGCAGAGAAAGAAACTACAAAGGAGAAACTGGTAACCTCAGGAGATCCTGAAAGTAGGGAAGTAGAGATGGATGATTGGTTGTTTGAGTTTGCTCAGTTATTTCGCACCCATGTTGGTATTGATCCAGATGCTCATATTGACTTGCATGAACTTGGGATGGAGCTGTGTTCAGAGGCTCTGGAGGAAACAGTTACAAGTGAAGAAGCTCAAAGACTTTTTGACAAGGCTGCCTCGAAGTTCCAGGAGGTGGCTGCTTTAGCTTTTTTCAATTGGGGAAATGTCCATATGTGTGCAGCAAGGAAACGCATACCCTTAGATGAGTCCGCTGGAAAGGAGGTTGTGTCTGCTCAGCTTCAAACAGCATATGAATGGGTTAAGGATAAATATTCTTTGGCCAGAGAAAAGTATGAGGAAGCGCTGTTGATCAAGCCAGATTTCTATGAGGGTTTGCTGGCGCTGGGGCAGCAGCAATTTGAAATGGCCAAGCTTCATTGGTCATTTGTGCTTGCTAAGAAAATAGATCTTTCGAGCTGGGACTCTTCAGAAACACTTAAACTCTTTGACAGTGCAGAGGAGAAGATGAAAGTGGCTACTGATATGTGGGAGAAGATAGAGGAACAGAAAGCAAATGAGCTAAAAGATCCAAATGCAAGCAAGAAAGATGAAATGTTGAGAAGAAAGAAGAAACAAGGGAGTAATGTTGAGGGCGAGTCCTCTGAAAGTGGTGCTCAGGGTGAGATTTCACCAGAGGAAGCAGCTGAACAAGCAGCGGTAATGAGATCACAGATACATCTCTTCTGGGGTAACATGCTTTTTGAGCGATCCCAAGTTGAATGCAAATTAGGAATGGATGGTTGGAAAAGAAAACTTGATGCTGCGGTTGAGCGCTTTAGGCTTGCTGGAGCTTCTGAAGCTGACATTTCAATGGTCTTGAAGAACCATTGCTCCAATGGAGATGCAGTGGAAGGAGATGACAAAAAGGTTCAGAATTCGAACACTGATAATGTAAGTGAAGCCGATAAGAGTGAGGAGGTAAATAAAGCATGATGGAAGTGATATATAGTCAGACTGGTGTTTCTTTAGCATGCAATGTTATCGACGAACAACCTCCTTGTGTTCTTATTAATCATCACAAACTGGGGGGGTTGGCGGAAATGAAGTTTTTCTCTCAGCTTGAGGATGGATTCTGGAATTGACTATTTGGTTCTCAACATTAAACAGCAGTGTTCCTCGGCAGATATTTGCATTGCAAGGTCTCCATTTAACTGTGGAGTTTTTTTTTTCCTGTTTGCATACCAATGGGTTTTCCATAAACAATTTTATGTTCCTAGGATTTTTGACATTAGTGTGGTCCAATATAAATTCTTGATTTTGTGAACGTGGCTCGTGCAATTGGCTAGAGTTGTTGCGCTTTAATAGCTGTCCTCTCACTGTTTTAATTTGCTGGCTGTAGCATGCATGATGGCTTTCATTTCTTGATAACTAAAATGGCTCTGGTCTGTAGCTCAGTTGCCGTGGATGAATCATGATTCTAAATTTTTTCAAGGCTCTCAAGTTTTTCAGTTTGATATGATACCATGTTCTTTGTGTCGGTGGGGTGTTACCGTTGTCTGAGTGAGAGTCTCCTCCCAGGGAGTTTGGGATGCCAGCTTTGTACAAAGCTTCGCATTGAAATGGCCAATACTAGTTTGCCTCACCAAGAGGGAGTAGGGCGACAGTGCTAATGCTTGCCTGCCTCTCTACTACTCCCTATTGATTTCTGCTTGTGACTTGTGACCCTAGAAAGTGGTAATATTGTGGAAAGTGTGATAGAGGAAGCTACCATGTTTATTTGGTTGGATTTAGATCAATGATAGCAATAAATCAGTATGAATAGATGAATAGTTCGAAGTTCTGTACCATTTCAAACCTGAAGGAATCACCATGAGATCATTTATGCTTGAGATGAAAAATAAAAATAAAAATGGTAAATTCTATAGAATTGTTTACCTGCAAGTTGTTTCTGAATGTATTTGTCTCGCCTCGTGGTTGCATTTAATTCTTTTTAACACGAAAAATAGGGTGTTCAGAGGTGAAAGCAAGGGCACAAAGGAAATGCAATGCAAGCCAAATAGTATTCTTGGATAGAGGAGAAGAGTATAAGCATTTCTAGTCTTAAAAAGATACAAAAATATTTTAAATTTAATTTACTTTTATGTTTTTATTTTCATAATTAAACTCTTTTCATCCATTTTATTTATTTATTTATTTTCAACCTTATAATTAAACATTTTTCCATCCATTTTATATTTATTTTCTTATCTTTAAATATTAACCAAACAAAACCTTGAGATATATTAATTATAAATTGCACCAGTTCTGATCATGCCCTCTTTCATCGCCCTCGTAAAGCCAATAAAAGCGGCGAAACCTTTGAACTTGTTTTTGCCCATTGTTACCTATGAAGCTCAAGATAGAGAAGTAGGATGTTGACACTACCAAGTCATTTTTTTTTTAAAAATGATTTAAAAAAAATAATTTAAATCGATCTTTTTAGAGATTTTAAGATCATTTTCGTGTTTTAATATTAAAAATAATTTAACAAAACAGAAAGTATTGTTTTAGTACATTTATGAATTATGAATAAAATATATTTTTAAGAACAGCAACACAGGTGAGACAATATTTTGAAGCTGACACAGAATTGAAGGTCAAATTACATGTCGAAGAGGATTTTGATTTCTACAACATAAAACTAGTATGCGACCCACGACCTTACTCATGATCAGAGCATAACATCGAACCATAATACCTTGGAGCTAATAGTTAGTCCAAGCTTTCGGCTTATTCAAACAATCAAGTTCCACACATGTAGACTAAGACTAAGATACAAACATTAGAGACTCAACAGTTCCTCACGAGTACAGACAGAACACCCCCAGTTCCACATGCATATATTGAGGAATTGGGCCCATACTGACTGAAGATTCTATGCCTTCATGGCTTCAAATCTTGGCTCCTTGGCCTGGAATTTGAGGCCTGCATAGAGCTTCATGTAGTCCTCGAACACAAATTTTGGGTAGATTTGGCTTTCCTCTGCTTCTTTCTCTACCAATTCTGGTGCTGGATAGATGACAGCATCGCTGCCTGGGTTGTAGAATGATGCTATCGACATCCTGGTGCCAGCTTTTTGAGCTATCACACGGTGCAATACACTCTTGTATTTTCCATTGGTAATCACCTGCATGGCCAAAAAACATTGTTAATGGCCAGAATCAGATCATCCCCTGGCCTTAAAACGGTGTAGATTCCTTTATAAATCTAGCTCCCCGCTATTCATGAAATGATTAAAACTACATATCCTCACACTTTAGAGCCAGATTTTGAAAGTGACAGAAGAAAATAAAGTAAGGGTCAGGACTCGGTGAGTGTAGTTATACCTCAAGTTGGTCACCCAAGTTGATAACAATGGAGTGTTTCATGGGAGGAACATCAATCCATTGACCATCCTTGAAAAGCTGGAGGCCACTGACCTTGTCATCTTGGAACAGTAAAATGATGCCACCGGCATCAGTGTGAGCCCTGAGGCCCTTAATCAGGTCTGGTTTAGGGCATGGAGGGTAGTTGCTGACCTTGGTGCCAAAATTCGGTCCCTTGGACCCATAAAAGGCTCTCTTCAGGTAGCCCTTTTCTAACCCAAGATTCTCACACAGTAAGTCTAGAAGTTGCTCAGCAAGTTTTTCCAATTCCAGTGCAAACTCCTTCATTAACTTCCTGTTATATTCACAAAAACAAGTAAACAAAGAATATTAAATGATCTGATCATCATTAGTCAAGATCCACCTCCTCTTTTCTTGGCAACTGTGTGATGAGGACGGTTGAAAATTGTTTTCCGTACTTGGAACTGTTTGTAATGAAACTGTCCCAGAAGTTTATGTTTTTCTTTTTATTATTATTATTATTATTATTCTATCTTCTCTGTTTTCAACAATAACCAAACATAACTTTAAAATCCCGTAAGAAAATCGAAACAAAAAATGTAAATGTAACCTGTAATCTTCTTCAAGATCAGGGATTTCAGCCATATTGGAGTCAGGAAGGTGGCGCAGGAAGAAAGTACTTTCCCAGTCCAAATCACTGGTTTCAGATTGAACAGCCTCGAGACCTTTGCTGGCCACCATTTCCTTGAACCTTTGCTCCATGCATTTCCTATAGTGCTCCTTTGTGTGTCTCTCCACAGTGTCCAACAGATCATGAGATATCCCATGGTTCACCAACTTTACAAGTAGTTATAGATTGTTAGTATAATCAAGACTCAGTGAGTTCCATGGACAAACACATAGACATCAAAAAATATTTCATGTACCTCAAAGAAACCCCAGTTCTCACAGGCATCCTCGATCTTCTCCATGGTTGGTTTCCTCTCTTCACCATCAAGCTTTGACAAGTCGATAACTGGGAAGCTCTCCATTTTACTTCTCTCTCTCTCTCTCTCTCTCTCTCTCTCTGACTATATAAAAACTTCTGACACCAAGCGCTAACTCTTTCCTCTCTTGCTCGTAGCTCGGTTGTGCGTCAAATGAGGTGATGGGAAGATTCAATTTATAGACCTTGAGAGACTCATGGGAGCGTGAACGTGAGCGTGTGTGGAATCGTAGATACATCATGAGGGACCCCTACAACCTCTATCTTGAAGGCGAAGCTAGCTAGCAACTGCCATGACCTTATGATCTTTAATGACTAGTGAATTTTTGGAGTTTTCTTTCTAAAAGCATAGACTGTAGGGCGGGAGACCCCACCTCTTCGTGGGTGTACACTTCGTCAATTACTTTCTCTGGAACTTGACCAAACGAATACTCAATAGTGGCAATGACTTTTTCCATGCACGCTGGCTATTTCTTACTGGTTCTTGAATTAATAATTATATAAATATTCAATAATTATTATATGAGCAACCATTATTAAATAAGAAAACATCTAGCAAACTCGTTAACATCATGTCTCTCGCTGTTTTGTTCGAGCGAGTGAAGGATCGAGGCATATCTATGTCGACTGTTTAGAGAATATAGGAAAGTATCTCTAGGAAGTCGCTTCCTCTTTGTTCTTTTACCCTACTCTACTCGGGTGAGTTTATAATAGTTGAAGGTATGGTGAAATGATTGAAAACTATTATTATCTTTCCGATCAAATTTGACTTTCTCTTCAATGAAGAAACGAAAATCTAGATGGATGAATTTATTCTTTATGAATATTAAATAAATAAAAGATTAGATGATTAGATGCTGAGTTCTGAGTTTTTTTAACGTGGAATGTTCCTTGTTGTTAAAAAAATTGAGATAAAATAATATTGTTTTTGTCTCGATTTTAATTCTGATTCGTTCTAGAAATTTCGATCAAATTATTTATTTATTTATTATAAACATAGTTCAGATACTTCAATTAAATAAATAAAAAATTACATGTTGAGTTAGGTCAATAAGCTTTTTTATGTGATGTTAACTTTATCGTAATTTTTTAAATATCATTCTGAAAGTGAGCTTTTGAAGAATCACAACAAGGCTTTATTGAAATCAGTATATACGTTTGTGCAATGAATAAGATTTGTAAGAAAATGACTCCTAAAGCAGGGACGAATATGGATGTGGCCGGTGGAGGTTTGGTGTGTTTTTCAAAGTTTGAAAACCTTTTGTAAGAAACTTTTTTAAAATTTAAAGGGTAATTGATTTATGTAAAATATTTTGTATTGTTTTTTTTTAATATTTAGTAAATTATGATGTGAAAAATATAATGGTGGTCGAATCATGATGTATTATGATGAACTTGTAGTGGTTGAATAAATGTGATGATAAAAATAATGATGGAAAAAATAACAATGATACAGGTAACAATGGAGTTATTGAATTAAAAATAATTTTTAATTAATAAATAAATTTTTAAAAATTCTTTAAAATATATTGATTTTGTAATAAAAATCAAAATATTTTACAAGAAACAAATATAAAAACATCAGTACTACTACTATCATCCCCTGTAAGAGATGATATTTTTTAAGAACAATAATTTTTTTTAGCACCACCAATTTTATTTTTATTTTTTGTAAATCTCCTTGATAATATAGATATTAGCAAACAAAAATATTTTTGTGCATGAGTTAGCCTTCCTGAAAATCACTCCTTCAAGTACCATTCTTTCTATCTTTGACAACTGTGATTTAATTATCTATTTGAAAAATCAAAATATTATTATATATTATACATTTTCACACTTTTTGTTTTTACTACCCTTCATTATTTTCAAATTTATTTACATTAACTAAATATAATTGGTGATAAAAGTGGAAGAATATGTCCAAAACACCCTTAATCTCTTCAATTCCTCATATATGTGCAAAACCTATTTCAGACTATTTATATATACCCGTTACTCATACTGATATCCTTAAGTTTCAATGTACATGTATGGGAATCAATTGATGAATAATATATATTTATTTTAGATCAACGTCTGAAACACCGCGTGATTTATATATAAAAAAATCAGAGATATATTAAATGCACTTGGTTAGGGAAAGATTGATTAGGATGGGAAAAAAAACTGTCAACTTGGGTATTAATATTTTAAAACAACAATGCTACCTTCACATTGTTCTTGGAAATATATATATATGAAATGTGTGCAGATAAAAGCCATCCCGTTGAAAGCCAAAAGCATGGCGGTGCAGGTCACAAGCCATCCCGTTGAAGCCAAAAGCGTGGCGGCGCCAGCCATCAAATGCCGCCGGACTACTATCGTAATAATCTTTAAAATATGTATAATATGTTGTTTTACTTTTCTTTGACAAGTTAAATGTTGTTCATGTTTGATGTGTGTCATATTTTAGCAGATGATTTGATATTACTCTCTCTCTCTATCTCTATCTAACCCATCAATCAATCTATCTATCTATTTAAATATCTATAGATATAAAATAAATCAGATTAAATGACACCACAACCCTAAAAACATTAATGTATATTGGCATATTGTTTTTCCTTTTTCCTTTTTTTTTCAGAGTAGCGTGATTATTAGAGAGTGTTTTGCATTTTCGTTTTGAAAATATTTTTTTTTAAAAATATTATTTATTTTTACTTTAAATTAAAAATAATTAGTATTTTTAAATTATGTTGATATACTAATGTGAAAAATAATTTTTTAAAATAAAAATATTATTTTAATATACTTTTAAATAAAAAACATTTTGTATAAAACATGATTTCACAAATTCACGAGGGCATATTGATTAATTAACATGTTAAAAAATTGAGAGCCCATGCCCTGCCATTTGTAATTCCCACAAAAAGGTAGAGATTTTGTTTTTTTTCTTTAAAAAAAAACATGTAAATCCCCCAGATATTTATTTTCCTGCCTCTTTTTCCACCAGAAATAATTTTCTAATTTCGTATTTCCCCATATTTTGAGCGTGGTTCATGTCTTTTCGGGTCATGATTTAATAGGTAACATCATTTCATCACATCGAGTGCAAATAAAAGCAAAGCATGCCTCAAAAGATTGTCTTCGAGTAAACAGAGGAAAGTTGCATCACGAATGCAAACAAATATTTGGTTTGCTTTCCCAAAATAGGATTTCTTTTTAATAAAATATTAAAAAAATATACGAAATTTTTATTCTTTTTATTATTTATTTTTTAAATTAACTATTATTATTATTTTATTAATTATTTTATTGAAAATATTTTATGAAATTATTATTTTTAAAATTTTATTCTCTTTCAATTTTTTTTGTGTTAGATTCTGTTTCAATTTTTTTATTTAAAATAATTTATAAAATTAGATATTTTAATTTCATCCTTTAACTTTTTTATCTATTAGATTTGATCTATATTGTCTTAATAAATTTGAGAAAATGTTTAATAAATAAATTATTTGCTAGCTTATTTTCTATGACATTACTAAATATATAAAAAATACTTTGAGGAATTCAATTTCTTTGAAAACCACTCTCCAACAACAATTAATTTCTAACTAACAAATGAAGCCTAGAAGTTCGTGTAAAAAAAAAGAAATAATTACCATAACTTTGCGAATAATCAAATGCATATGCATGAATGGATCCATATATATATATATATATATATATATATATATATATATATATAAGTATTGGGACTAGTTTTTAGTTTTGAATCCAAGGAGGGACTAGTGGTAAAAAAAACTATGTCACTTATTTATCTTTAAAATCATTTAGAAATAAAATAAGTTAGTACATTTTATGCTAAATTGTGAATATAATTTCAAGTTAATTTTTAATATAAAAGAAGAAGACAATGATAATGTACTCATTTTATAGTATCATAAGTTTTTTAATTAAAAAAATATAAAGATAATGTTTTTGTTCAGTAAAATATACTAGAAATATTAGAGCAGATAAATCAAATAAAAATTGTTAACAATGATTAAAAAAATATGATTTCTCTATAAAATATACACATGCAAATGTTTACCACAACCATCCTTTTTAATTATATATATATATATATATATATATATATTCATCTTCAAAGTTAATTATACTCCTAGGTATATATGATTTTCATTTCTCTTAATAAAATATGTAAATACAATTTAAAGATAAATTCAAAAAAATCTATTTTTAAACTAATATAAATCATGCAACAGTCCATAATATCATTTGTTAGTTTTAAAAAAATAAAATTTTAAATTTTAAAAATGAGATATAAGGTATTAATTAAAAATCAGATCTAAAAATGATAAATAAAAGATAAAAAAGAAGAAGAAGAGTTGAAGTAATATTGAGCCTAGCAAGCCAAGTCCATGTTCCTGTCTTGGAAGGAAAAAGTGAATATTTTTCTAGTTTATTATAATATTTTCGTGGTCAGAAAATTGGAGTATATGAATTTAACACCGTCAATTGGATTTGAAAACTGTTTCAAGGGGAAGAAAAAGCTGAGAGCCTCAGCAGGCAGCACGCAGGACCCCGTATGGGGTGGCAGTAAGCACTAAGCAGTGATGGTGGCTAATTATTATTTGAAAACTGCTTTCATGCAAACCAGGGGCTCCTCACTTTAAACTGCGAGAGAATCTATGGGCTTAATAATCAGTTTTTTCTGGTATAAACCATCTGTTGTTTCAGATTATCAAATACTGCTAGACTAATTATTAAGGCTAATTCACATTTATATAGTGGACCTCGAAAGAATAAAAATAATTTTTAAATGACCAGGTCTATACAAAAACAAGGATTGAACCTCTGATTTTTTTAAATAACAAGAATATCACCATTCACACTAATACTCCTTGTGCTTAATGATCAGCTGACCATCTACTTTCGGCTTTCTGTCTCTCCATTAATCCACTGCAAACTTCAATGCCAAACCCTAATTTCACGTTTGCTTGATAAATTAAAAATCATCCATGTTTGTCTGACCCCAAAACAAAACTTTTACTATATAAAAACACACACCAGGTGAACATCACATTGTAACTTTCTTTTTTATTTACCTATAAATAATGATATATTTAATGCCATCCATGCAAATTTGTCGTGGATGAGGTTTAACCGAACACCTTCGAGATAGAATGCAGGTTGGTTGAGGTCTAGTTCAAAAAAAAGGTTGGTTGAAGTGATTCTATATGTCTTGAAAAAAAAACCTGTCCAATTTTTTATTTTTATAAATTGTAGTAATTAAATTTTCAAAAATTGATTTTGTAAAGTCGAACCCATACAGATCTGTAGTAGATTTAAGGCTCAACAAAACCCTTTCAACCTTGTAATTAAGATTAAATATAGTATTAAAAATGATTTTTAAAGGCTAAGAGTATCCTATAATTTAGGTTACTCGGTCTGTATCATATAGCACAGAGAATCATGGAGGACTTTGATCGATAGAGAAACATTGAACCAACATGGCTAGATGGGAAAAACCATCGAGGTACATGAATATTCATGAAAGAAGGCTCGCCGAAGCAAGCAAAGTCTAGCTCCATTGATGAATCGTGTGGCAACTCCATTGAAAAAAGAGAAGAGAGCGAAGAACCTTGTGGGTAACGTGCTATAGGTGCAAGAATTTTTATGAATGGCTGAAATTAATAAGTTCGTGGTCATCGGTCATCTCTTTGAAAATTCATCTGAGATCTACCTAATTAAGCAAGAACAAGGAACTGACTGACCCTTCAATACTAAGATTGGGAATCGACGACTTAGATTTATTTCTGATCGATTGGGATTTCTTCTTTTGTATCTATAATTATGAAATGACCACATCCAATATATATTATTATATCAAAATTTTCATATGATATAGGAGGACACATTCGGGTAAAGCCCTAGCAGATCTTTCTCTAAACAAGTACTCTTTTTTTTTTTTAAAAAAAAAAAAACTGAATGATAAAGGTAGAGAATAATATAAATCATATTTTGGAAATTTCGCTAATAGTTTAACCTTTTAGGTGAGAAAGTTTTTTGATATGATATCAGAGTCTTATTGACCTTACGGTCATGAGTTCAAATCTCACCACCCTTATTTTATTTGATAAAAATAAAGCACAGTGTAGTGTAAGATTGTGTAAGTTTTAAGCCAGAAAACTTTCACTTAAATATGTATATTTGAGAATAATATAAATTATATTATAGGATTTCATCAAATAACAATCTATGATTTTATTTGATCTTTTACCCTCGATTCTTTAACTTCTTTTTTTTTTTTGTCTTCTATAGTTTCGTTCAAGCATCCATCATAGATCAAATAGTGGATTATATTTATATTGAGATTAAAAAATAGGTTTGTTCAATTTTAATATTATTTTTTATTGGAGAATAATATAAATTATATTATGGGGTCTCACCTAATAACTTAAGTTTTTAGATAAGATGGATCCTTGATATGGTATCAGAGCCTTGTTAACCCAGCGATCACGAGTTCAAATCTCAGCATTCTCATTCTATTTAATAAAAAAATCAAGCACAATGTAGTATTAGTCTCTGTGCAAATTTCAAGCACAAAGAACTTTCACTTAAGAGGGAGTGTTGAAAAATAATATAAATCATATTCTAGGGCTTCACTTAATAGTTTAAGTTTTTAGGCGAGATGTTTACTTGATATTTTTAAAATATTTAATTTCAATAAATACTTTCACTTTCTAGTAATAGCAATTAAAGATTCATTATTTATTTATTTTTTAATTTTTTTTGTCAATTTTACTTTCAATAAATTCTTATGGTCTCTTGGATCCATCTCCAGGTTCTATGAATTCCCCTAGCTTTCTTTCTGGTCTCCCTTCTTCAAATAATGCGAGAAGAAAAAAAAATTCTGAGTCAACAAAGAACATCGATCCATTTCCTACTTATTAACTCTCCTTTATTTTATAAGAATCTAGTTTATTACACGTGACAAACAAAGAACAAACCTTTGCATTTAGATAAATGGATAAATTGTTATTATATTCCTAGTCAATGAGTCACAAGGTTGACCACCGATTATCTATTGATGGACACCTAAATCTTTCCAAATCAATACTTATTTAATGCTTGCATATGAAATTTAAAGATATTCCATTTATAAATCAATAATTATTTTCTATTTAATACTAATATAAAAAAAAAAGAGTTGGTAACTCTTTACCAACCAGCGCTTCTATTGCTAGTACTTGGCAAGAGCAGCCAGCGATTGAATCCTCCTCGCTCCTCTAACTTATGTCAGAGAGTTTCTAAAACCCAAATTAAAAGTATTAAAATTCATAACGCTATTCTATTTTAATGTGAAAATAATTGTGGTCTCCAATGATGTAATAATATAGAGTTTGCGATTTGCACAACAAGTCTCGAGTTCGAGTTAGAACGTGCACTTCTTGCAAGAAATTGGAACAACCAAGATTTTATTAGTTCATCTAGGCTCAGAAAATACATTTTTCAGAAAGAGATTTTCTCGTATAAAATAATAATAATAATAATAATAAAAATAATTGTGTATTTGTATATTCTTTTCATTACTAATGAAATGTTATTTTTCTTTTAGAGAAATGAATACAATGCATGTGATGGCTATGTGAGAATACCATTTATCACATTGCGTAATTTTTTTTGTCATATTAATTTTGATTGATATCTTTAATTTGAGGATTTAGTATGCTTTTATATTTATCACTCATATAAATAGAAAAAAAGGATTAGAACTACGAGGGTAATTTTTTTTTCTGGATAGATAATTCTTTCTTTATAAACTTATTTGCATTAAAATTTATAGCAAAAAAATCCACACACATCATGATTCTATTTATTGTTGTTTTTTTTAATCGGGTGTCCGGACCAACTTGAGCGTATCACAACCAATTTTCGAAGTCACTGAACATCCTGTTAGCCTAGTGAATATGTAAGGCACCGCAGGGTGACAGGCGTGCCTAGCAGGGCTTGAACCCGGGTAATTGGAAGGAACAATCACTTCATTGACCGCTAGGCCAAGACCGTTTTAGTATATTTATTGTTGATTAAGCTAAAAAAAAGGCTAGTTTTAAAAAATAAAATAAAATCAAAACACATCACATAGATATGGCGGCGATGAAATAATAACATGATCAAGTCACACCATTATAATTTCATTATATTCTTATTTTTGATAATTTATTTCCTTAATTGCTAATAAACAATGGATTAGTACCTCGTGTTTAATTATTTCTGAATCGATTCTTTCCTTCATATACGTAATATGCACGGAGAATATTAAAAAACAACAGCACATTTTCTTTATCTTCCGCCATAATCATAATAAGAAAAAAAAGGAATAATTCTTTCAAATTAGAAAAAAAATAATCCCACTTGGTATCCAATGACTCCACCAGAATTTGGATGTGGATGCAAGTTGCACAAATAACGTCTGGCATCCGTGACATAGATTTTTATCGATCAAATCATCGTCACTTTCATCGAGAATGTATACAAGTTGTGTAAACCAGTATTGTAAAATCAGTTCTATTTCAGTTCTATTTCGATCGGAATAGCTGGAATATTCCATTCATAAAATCAGAACAAAACAATATTATTTTTATCCTGGTTTTAATTCCAGTCTGTTCCGGAAATTCCTGTTAAATTCTGGCCGGAACATCTCGGTTTCGTTCCGGGTTCAAAATATTTTTTTTTAAATATTTTTGACATCTATACATTAAAATAATTTTAAAACACCAAAATATTTTAAATGAAAAAGAATTCAATTTTTAATTATGCTTGTTAAATTAATATTTTTTTCATATATATATATATATATAATTATATATGAACAACACGACACCGAAACGGCATGCCGGAACGCTCCGAAACCAGAACGACGACCAGAACAATATTGACAAGATCCAAACAATTGTTTTCACTATAAAAGAAAAAAAAAACAAAATTTATGTCTCTTTGCCTCATAAAAAAAAGAAAAAAAGAAGAAGCTTAACACGATGGAGGACACCAATATTGTCTTCCAAAAACAGGCCGTTACAGAAGGGGTCCATCGCACAATCAATTAATCGTCCAAAATTAGGAACATGTCAACAAAACCAAATCATTAATGGACTCCTCTAGTTGTAGATCCATCGATGTAAAATGGTACGAAAATGGGACCCTTTCCCACTATAATTCAACGAAAATATCATTTGTAGTTTAACTTGTCATTCATTTATCAATCAATAGTCTCTTTCATATGATCATTGATTATAGTAAAGGTGGAGTGGGATTAATGATTTATAAAGTAGGAAACGCAATCCTTGGAGTAATCAAATCATTTATAAGCATGCCAGTGGAATCTTTATCTCCGTAACTGGATATTAAATGAATTAAACTCTATAGTTGGTTAATTACAAATTGATTAAGGTGTAGGTTAATATTGTGGCTACAATATTGAGATAATGTGTTATATTATTGATGAATCGTCATCTTTTTCTAATTTAACTTTTATGTTAAGCCTATATTTAAAAGGGTTTACATAAGGTGAAAACTTAATGATAAAAGGAAGATGATTACATTTATACCCAATATTCTTGGAGTGTGATGTGAGATCTAAATTACATGAGCTTGGTGTGCTTCAAAACTCAATATTTTTGGGTTCAATTACGTTCTGATCCCAAGCACACATGGATTTTATGAGGTGTCAAACCAAATATCATTGAATTCGGCTAAGCATCAAGCCTAAACAAATATGAATATGACAAGCTACCAAACCTGATAGTCTCAGGTGTCGTGACCTATCATCATTTTATATGATATAAAAAAATATATCTTAACCTAAGAAATAATAGTTTTTAACAAAGAAGATGTAGTGTTCTGGTTAATTAATGGCTCGTTGGTGATTACTCCCATTGCAGTCCATACTCCAAGTAGAAGGAAATGAAGTTATGAATTGAAAGTGTGGTCAAAATTATTTTTAAATATATTTTTTATTTAAAAATATATTAAAATAATATTTTTTAAATTTTTTAAAAATTTAATTTTGACATCAACACATGAAAATATTTAAAAATATAAAAAAATCTTAATTTATATAAAAAATAAGATTTTTTTTAAATATTCTCAATTTTTTTTAAATTACCTAATATATAAACCGCGTGGGTTTTTTACTGTAGCGACATGCACTGTAGCATGTGAGTGTGTGCACTATGGATTGTAATGGTGTTTTTTGGGTCGGGTCGGTTGGTTTCTCGGTTTTCCCTTTTTTTTTGCACAGTGAAATAGCGCTTTTAGCCCTCGAAAAAGACAAAAACCCGATTATGGGTGAAGGGGCTCCGCGGTAATTGCACACTTTCGGACCGGACCGGTCCGGTTCGCCTATCTTTCCATTATTTTATATTTTTCCAGAGATGACTAATTATGGGTTTGACCCCTAATAAGACAAAATTACTAACTTAGGCACAATACTACACCGGTAATTGACCATGCTTTTTTTTCCTTTTTACTGTCGGCGCGTGTATCGCACGCAACCAACAGTATTCTGCCTCGCGCCTTCTTTAAACGGCACGTGCGTGGTGATGGGCTACCGGCATCACAGTCGATGCGCATCCGCTTGGTCTTCCTCCCGGCACGGCGGTGGCCGGTCAAAGCCGCTGCAACTGTTTCTCTTTCTCCTGCACGTCAAAGTGCAGGAGAGTCCCCCGGTTTTGATGCGCTTTCACTTCTGTCCCTGTAATTTTAATTTTGTTTATGATCCAGATTTTTGTTATATAAGTTTTGATTTAGTTTGATTGGGTCCTTCAATTGAAATTAATGGAATATTTAATTTTCACTTCGGTTCTCCTTCTTTTAATTTCTGGATTGGGTTTAAATAACTTAATAAATTTGGTACAACAGTTTAAATTTTTGTAATTTTGTCCTTTGATTTAAATTGATAATAAAATTGATTTTCATTCGGTCCTTATACTTTTAATTTTGGATTTTAATCCCTTAATATTTGATTTTCTTTTTGGGCCTTATACTTTTAATGTTTTTTTTAATCCCTTGATTTATTTTTATGATTTAAACTTTCTTAAACTTTTTATGGTTTTTTTAGTCTTTCATTTATTTTATTTTTTTCATTATGAACACAATAATAATAATAATAATAATAATAATAATAATAATAATTTTTTCTTGCTTACTCTTTTATTAATGTTTTTTAGTTATTTCTTCCTCAGGATAATTTGATAATTTTTACTGTTTTGGCAATGATAACAACTGTTGTCACCCAATTTTGGGTCAAGCCCCAAAACTATCAGAAAATAACAAAAAAAAAATAAAATGAAATGGGGATGGTGTCGGTAAAAATCAAATTAAAATTTTGAACATTTTTGAAAAATCGATTTTATCCTTTTTGTGCCCAGAAATAAAAAAACGCGGATCCAAAGCTAAAGTAATTTATTATAAGATAAATCCGCGCATAAACTAAGTCATAAAACATAATTATATTTTTATGGACCAATTTGATATAGTCGTTGGTTTAATATAAAAGCATAATTATATTCAGGAATTAATTTAGGTCCAATTGGAGGGTTTAATTAAGCTTGACTACTTAATTATACTTTAAATTGATCAAATTAATTTCTATTAAAGGTTTAGTCAATACGAAATCAAATTCTTAAAGTTAATTCAGGTTCAATTGATGATATTGGAATTTTCGTTGATCAATTTGAATTTTTTCAAGCCAATTAAGCGAAATCGGGGACCCAATTGAACAAATTAAGAGTTTCATGGTCGAGCGGGGAACTATATCGCACAGATAAAAATAAGGACCACAGTAAAAAGGTGCACAAAATTTAAAGTTAACTTTGAATTTTTTTCACAAGGACATAATTGCACAAGATCACAAATTTAAGTTCAATTGAGGGTGCAATTAAAAGAGTAACCGACTGAAGGACCAAAATGTATTTTGCACCTAAAAGCAACAAAACTTGAGCCATTCAAAAACCCATATTTTTCAACATGCACATTGAGCAACCCACCCATTTTCCTTGAGCCACCCGAAACCCACTTGTCAAAAATAACCTTGAGCCATGAGACCCCCGTTTTTTTGGGACCGAACTGGACGTAAAGAGGGGGAGAGTTTTTGGGAGGGGATTTGGATTTTATTCCTCCGGGGCTCTGTTTGTTCGGGGTTTTTCTGCTCTTTCTCTCCCGTGCCCGGCTTCGCTGGTTTCGGTCTCGACCAAGAAACCAGAGCAACTGGTTCGGCTCTCTCTCTCTCCCTCTCGGTGCAAAAAAGAAAAACATCACCGTCGATCACCCTTTTAGCTTGCCTTTGACACCGCCTCAGCACCACCATCATCTCGCCCTCTCAGCCTTCGTTCTTCTCTCACGAAAACAGCCCCTCCCCGACGTCTCTCTCTCATAAAACCGACCTCTGTTTTCCTTGCCATTGATTTCGGCCAACCGAGCTTCCCCCCGTCAACCACCGTTTTATCTCCTCCTCATCATCGTAAGTTTTCTTTCACCCCTAGAAACTCCTCCACCATCTCAGGCAAGGAGAGAGACAACGACAGAAGCTACATCGACAGCCCCTGCAACAAGCTCCGGAGACTTCCAGGCCATTTTCCGGCAAGCTCAGGCCACCATTTCCGACGATACAACGACCAGAAGAATCACCACAACATCCTCTACAACCAGGTACCAACCGTTTCCCTTTTCTTCATACTTGAAAAATCGCCATTTACACTGTGGATTATCTTCTCTGCATGCGGGAGGAAGATTGATTTTACGGGTCAGGTCGGGCACAAACCCGGCCTGGACTGTTAGATCGCTCTAGGCCACGGCCTAGACCAGAGATGGTCTAGGCCACGACCTAGACCCCCATGAAAGGTCGAGTTGTCACCTGACCTGAGCTTAGCTGGGTTGGCGACCTAAATTAATTAAGGGTGAATGGTCGCCACTTACTCTAAAATATATATATATATATATATATAATAATAATATAAAAAATAAAATAATCAAAAAAATATATAAAAAAATGTATTTCTTTTATACAAAAAAAATCTAAAAAATATATTATTTTTCTTGCATAAGGCCAATACACTAGCATATTTTAAAAATTGTTTTCTTTTAAAAAATATATATTATCTTGGGTTTTCGAAGAAAAAAATGAATTTTAGCATGGAGTTTGCTAAAGGAAAAATCATTTCTTGCATTTTGAGATTTTACAACATGTTTGTAAAATCCAAAGGGTATTGGCCAATATTCAAAAAAATATAAAAAAACTTTTCGGTGATTCATATTATTTTTTTCGGAGTTTGGATAAATTCTATCCAAAATATTCGGCGTAAACATGTAAATATTTTTGTTATATATATTTTAGCAATTATAAGACAAACAAAAACACCAAGCAGCTTACTTTAGGTAGGGCGTACTAGGGGTGCTAAAACCTTCCCTTTACGCAACCAGTCCCTTACTCTAGAATCTCTGAAAGACCAGTCATAGGTTTCCTAGTAACCGTAATACTAGGTGGCGACTCCTTTTGTTACAAAAAAATAAATAATCCTGACATAATAATCTCTCCCCGCTCATGGGGACCAGTTGCCACGACGCCGCTCTCCCGCCATTTTTGGGGTGCGACAACAACGATAGTTTTTGTTTTTGGCTTATTCTTTTGTTTGATCTTTTGTTCAAGTTTTTAGGAATTTTTTTTTCGTCCATTTTTTCCATTTCATCATTAACACAAAAATAAAATAAATAAATGATAATAATAATAATAATATTTTATTTGTTTTTCTTAATAATAATAATAATAATATTTTAATTTTTTTCTTGCTTGCTATTTTGTTCATGCTTTTTATTTTTTTCCCTCAGTATAATTTGATAATTTTTATTGTTTTGATAGTAACAACAATAATAATTTTGGATGTTAAGACTCCGATGTTGCTATTGTTATAATATTTTAAATTAATATTGCTTCCTTTTCCCCTTTTTTTTATTATTATTTTTATTTGCTCTTTGTATTAAATGATTTTTATAATTTTACTATCTGCACAATAATGACGATGATTTTAATGATTACTTTTTTATTTTTTTTTATAAAAATATATATTTTTTTTAATGTTAGTTCGCGCTCTTTTTGATCTTTTATAACACGATACCTACATTCTAAAAGATATATTCTATGCTTGCACAACAAACTATACTTAAAAATTTATACATTTTATCTGCTAATCTATAACTTTTATGTAGTTATATCATATAAATTTATATTTGTGGATTTATATATATTAAATTATATACACAAGAATGATTGCGGCACCAATATAGCTAGTACAATTATAAACATAGTAGAACTATGGCTTGTTGGAAATAGATTCCAAGAACAATTCGTGATGAACGCGAAACACAATTTAACTAGCCAATGCCCCGCGCCTCGTCGCGGGCAGTACCATATATTTTTTAACAAAAAAATATTAATTGTTTTTTTTTATAATATATTTTTGGTCAAAATAATAAATTTGTGCAGAATTTCTGTGAAGTGCAAGTTTCCTATAAAATATATGAATTTTAAATCAATATAAATTTATCTGTTTAATAGGATTTAAAGAAATAACAAACATAAAATTATCATCATCATTAAAAAAGTAAGAAAATTATCATCATCATTAAAAAAATTAATCATATTTTTAAGTAAAATAGAAATCTGTCAAGAGTGGGACTTGAACCCCCAACCTCTCGAACGGAATTTTTGTCTCCCGCCTCATAAACCCGCTAAGCCACCTCAACATTTGTTCATCTTTCTTGAAAATATATATTAAATTTAATTTTAATATGGATTCGTTAAAAAGAAATGTGTTGAGAGTGAGATTCGAACCCATGCCCTCGGAGAGGACCTTAATCTGACACTCTTTAGACCATTCTTGGCTACCTCAACAACCGTTTGTCTTTCACGAAAATATATATTAATAGTAGATGTTACTGTGGATTAACACAGTAAAACCGGGACGTGTTTTATTGTATAGTTAATAATATATATATATATATATATATATATATATATATATATATATATATATATATTCTTTTATCATGGCGTAGAAAAAACACTGTAGATTGCTACAGTGTTTTTAGGAACAGAAAATAACAATAAAAAATTTAAAAATAAAATACAATGTAACCGACATAAATTAAAATTTCAGAATGATAAGTACAAAAAATAAATGAAAAAAATAAAAACAAAATCTAAAAACACAAATACATAAAATATGGATTATTTTTGTCCAAAAAGAACAAAAACACCAAAAGAATATATATATATATATATATATATATATATATATATATATATATATATATATATATTATCATGGCGCAAAAAAACATTGTAGATTGCTACAGTGTTTTCTGGGACCGGAAAATAATAATAAAAATTTTAGGAATAAAATACAATGTAACCAAGATAAATTAAAATTTCAAAACGATAAGTACAAAAAATAAAATAAATAAAATAAAACTAAAATCTAAAAGCATAAATATATAAAATATGGATAATTTTTGTCCAAAAAAATACCAAAAGAATATATATATATATATATATATATGCATGTAATGGCGTGGGCACATAGGTAATAATTTATATTCTTCGCTTCTTTAGATATTATATATATATATATATATATATGCATGTAATGGCGTGGGCACATAGGTAATAATTTATATTCTTCGCTTCTTTAGAGTTCTAGTGTAATCAATGTAACTATGTACGGGAAAGCAAATTATGCTTGCAGCTACGAGACCGATTAAAGTTAGATTATTCTAAAAGAAAAAGGAGAAATTTGGTTGCTTATTTTAGAAGCAAGAATGTGAATCTCAATTTCTGTAATTCTGATTCTTTATTCTCCTTAATTTATTTAATAGAGAGTGTTAGAAAGTTAATACGTGTGAGCACAATCATATCCAATATTGAATAAATAAAAAAAAATAGAAAAGATTTAATATAATATATGCATGGATGTGTTGAGGTAAACTCAATCATAACACATCATATGCATAAAAGCAAAATCAACTTATCTTTAGTTTCACTTTATAAACTAAACAAGCAATATACAGATCCTAATTTGCTTTATTCCTGAGCAAGCTACGAAACATTCTTCAAGGGATTGTATAAATAGGGTTCTCAAAACAATTAATCCAGAAGAAGAAGAAAGGTTGTTTCTCCGTAAACTAGGTGGAGGAGCATTTCGATCATTTCCATTACTAAAAAGGTATGATATACGAGCAGTTCTCCTTGAGAGCTTACTTCCTAATTCTGTTTTCCATTATGATCGCTATTGTGAGTTAATGTACATTTATTTTCTGAATTGAAATGGTTATAGAATAATATAAATTATATATTAGAATCTTTGTTAACAATTTTCTCCTTTAAGATTTTAAATGAAATGGTTTCTAATAACCGAGATTGTTCATTAACAATAGTCACTTAAATGATTTTTTCTATAGAGAAAATATGAGTTTTCCTATAATGGAGAAACCTTATAGAGCAGCCATGAGAGGAGATTGGAAAAGCATCATTCACCATTATCAAGACCGTTCGCTAGATCTATTCTTGCCAGTTACCCTCTCTGCGGATACTGCACTTCATATAGCTGTGTACAGCAAACAAGCGGAACCACTTCAAAGTTTGCTTGAAATCGTGGAGCGCATAAAACACTTTTTACCTGACATAGATTCCCCTGCAACTGAGAAAGAATACCTTTCAACTGATCATATGAAATTTCTCAAGAGAAAAAACGAATTTGGAAACACGGCTCTTCACGAGGCAACGATATGCGGGAATTATGAGGCTGTAAGACTCTTGGTAGATCAATGTGCGGACCTCCGTAATGAAAAAAATAAGTTCGGTGAGACCCCATTGTTTACAGCTGCTGCATTTGCCGAGGCAGAAATAGTGGAGTTTTTATTCAGGTCCAATCCAGAACAATGCTTGAATGATGAGTGCAGGCTGTTGGAAATTCACCGCCAGAGAGGGGATGGCCTGTCCATCCTTAGCGCTGCTATCAAAGGGCAACACTTTGGTAAAGAATTCTCTCTTCATATAATTATCAAATTTTAAAGTACTGTCGTATAATTTTTCTATGCCTAATTTCTTGAATGCAGAAACAGCTTTAATGTTGCTACAACTGGATGACTCGCTCCACGACTTGAAGGACGAAAATGGCGTAGATGCTCTTCAACTTCTAGCTCAAATGCCAACCGCTTTTGAGAGTGGAGTTTCCATGGGCATATTTGAAAGACTCATCTACCGTTGTATGCTAATACTAACCACAATATTAGACCTTGCAATTTTGGTTACATTTTTCTTGTTTGCATACATATAAACTTAACTCTATATTATGTCGCAGGCCTTCCTGTTAAACGTCAAGACAAGTTAAAATCACAGATGGAAACTTGGTTCAAGAAAAGGAAGGAGCAGAGAGATCTTGGGAGCGGTCAAGGGAG
Source organism: Salix exigua (assembly GCA_032356905.1). Lineage (NCBI taxonomy): Eukaryota > Viridiplantae > Streptophyta > Magnoliopsida > Malpighiales > Salicaceae > Salix > Salix exigua. The sequence goes on from CM063598.1 coordinate 8,823,845, forward strand.
GGAGTCTGAAGCTCCGGAGAGCGGCACGGAGTGGAATCAAAGAGGCGGCATACTCAAATATTTAAAGGTCCCTAAAGGTATAGAGCACAATCGAGGCCCGTTCTTTTGGTTTAGAAACTATCTTTTTTCACCTTTAGCATGTCTTTAGTTTATCAACTTCTACTATCACGATATTGTTTTATTCATCCTTCAACTATCATTGTTAGCATTTCCTTCTATTACTTAAAAATGGATAGCTCTAGTCATCCATGTTTAATCTCATTCCCTTTGCCATGAGCGCGATGTAGGATGTTGGCTAGAAAGATTCTGGAACCAGAAAACAAAGCATGTATTTGCGTTGAAAGTCGCCAAGATCCTAATAAACAAAGATGATGAGTCATTGAATAAAGTCAATATAACTATAACAGAAGCAGACCATGGACCAGGTGGGGAAGAAAATGGAAAAGGGGAAAACAAGTCCTCTGAAATCACTAGCGAAGGAAAAAATACAAAAAAAAGCCAACGCCAAGAGCATATCCCTTTGTTTATTGCAACTATAAATGGAATAGAAGAGATTGTGTGGGAGATAATAGATCAATATCCCCATGCTATTGAGAAGCTCAATGAGGAGCGTCAGAGCATTTTGGATGTGGCCGTCATGCATCGCCAGAAAAAGATCTTCAGTCTTGTGAAGAAACAGAAAGTACCATTGGCTAGACTGCATCGAGTTATTGATAATAAGGGAAACACATTGCTGCACCATGTTGCAGATATGGAGCATTATAGAGGAGGAACCAAGCCTGGACCTGCACTTAAACTTCAGGAGGAGTTGCAATGGTTTGAGGTGAGCCCTTTTCATCCCTCTGTCTTTACTTCCTGATAAAAATTATTCATTGACTTGGTACCGGATTATCCATCATGTGTATAAAAACATTTGTATCAATCAAATTATCCAATCCAGTTAAGGTTATGGAAAAACTGTTAGACTGTTAAAAACTCGATTTTAATGCCAATGAAACGTAGACATGTCACCTAATTAAGACATAAGGCTGAGCTAGTTCTCCTTTTCACCCGAACCAGCTTCTTAAATATTATTAAAAATTATACACTATTAAATAACGCGTTGTTTTATGTACGAACTCCATTTATATAAAAATCATATTTATCTCCCGATTATTGCAGCAAGTTCAAGAGGTAATTCCTTCTCATTATGTAACGCTTCAGAACAAGACAGGCAAGACAGCAGAAGATCTCTTCAAAGTGAGTCACAAGGAACAACTGGAAAGTGCACATAAATGGATCAAGGAAACGACTCAGTCTTGTTCCACAGTAGCTGCACTTGTTGCTACTGTTGTCTTTGCTGCTGCGTATACCGTGCCTGGAGGTTCTGATGAGAACGGCAAGCCCAACTTCATCCACTCTCCCTATTTTCTTGTTTACACTATCTCAGATGTTCTCTCCTTAGCAAGCTCCTTGACTTCGATTGTGGTATTTCTGTCTTTGTTAACTTCTCCGTTTGAGCAAAAAGAATTCCACTTCTCTCTTCCTCGAAAACTTCTTGTTGGCTTCACCTTCCTTTTCTTTGCCGTTATAACGACCATGCTATCTTTTGGGGCCACAATTTTGATACTGATTCAGTCAGAAAGAAAGTTGACAACATTACTCCTTTCCATTGCTGCATTCCTTCCGGTCTTAGTATTTGCAATAATGCAGTTCCGTCTGTACGTCTCATTTATGGGCTCTACAATCAACATTCGGAAGATAACCGAGAAAGCTCTGCCACGGTTTGTTTTGCCTTGCCTACCACGGGGGAAAAAGCTCCGTCGAGCTGATTAATATGGGAGATTTAGCTAGCAAAGAGGTTATTCCATTTTCTTGATTGTTTGAACCTCTACTATAGATCATTATATAGTGTGTTTGATTGCATGTATGGTTGTTATTCAGTTTCGTGATATTGCAGTCTTAAGCAATGCTTGCTGCAGACTGTATTGTTTCTCTCTCGTTCATTATATTGCAGTTCTGAGCTAGTTCTTAATGTTCCGACAAGAACAACTTTTCCTCAATTCCTTTATGAAATGCATAGTGAAAGTTATCGATGGATGGGAGAACATACATCAACAAAACGAAATGAAAAGATAAGAAATATGGATTTGGACTTGAAGGTCGATGACCAATTAGTTCAAGAAAAGGCATGGTAAAGTCAAAAGACTTGTTTGAAAGAAAATCTCATCATGTTTCAATGTAAGAAATTTTACATCCATAGTTTTAAACTGTGTTAACGAGTTGTAACCAGTAGAGATTGAGAAGACCTTCAAATTAGACTGTTTTATTTATTTATTTAGTTAATTTTGAGATTTTTTATCTTAATTCTCAGGTTTATGTTATTTACTTATTTAATTTAGAATTTTGATTATTCTATCATGAACTTGAAAAGGCAAATTCAAGGATGATTTAAGAGGTTGTAATTCCTGTTTTGTGATCCCCTAAAAATCGTGTCTTTCTGTTGAAGATATTACAGCTTTAATTAATTGCACATACAAGTAATTGTAATTAACATCAAACGGTAATATTACCGTTAGCTACTCTACTCTCTTCATTGTATAAATTAGTTACTGTACAAACTATTCAAACTACGATTGTAATAACAAATTGCCGAGAGCAACATCTCAATTTATTTACATCAAATTCTTCATGGTATCGAGCTGTGATTCAGCTCCTTAACACCCATTTTTTTTTCTATCGATTCTCAAATTGATGGACATGGACTGTCAAAAATCTGGGAATAATTCTCAAAAAATTATTCCTCATTCAAACATTGACAGTGAGGTCAATTCCTCCTGTTACTCAATGAATTCAACCACAGTGTTACTCAATGATTTCAACTACTTACCTTGGTCAAGAGCAGTGACCATTGGTGAAGAAATCAGAAGGAGGGTGATGACCCGAGAAAACCCATCCAAAACTGCTGAAGCCCATGCATTTGCTGCCATGAAAATCGAAGAACAGGGCAACTTCAAATTGGCTGAAACAAGAGATGCCCAGCACTCTACAGAGAGGGGATTCTTCAAAGGTAAGCGTCCTAACCTCAAATGTTCTTACTGCAACTCAATTGGTCACTCAATCGATCGGTGCTGGAGCCGATACCCAGAATTCAAACAAAATCGCCCGAATGCCCATCACAAGAAATTTGTGAAATATAAGGCGAATGTGGCTGCTACAGAACCCATGCACTCTAATCCCATGACATTGCTAAAAGAATTTGCAAGCTTTTTGCAAGAAAAAAGGAATTGGGGAGAAGACGGGAGAAATTTTGGGAGAGACGCGAGAGACGCGTCGTCGGCTGAAGATGGAAATTTGGGAAGAGACGGGATAAATGCTCGGTTGAGCAATGTTAACGGGTTAGCAACCCGTGACGTGGCTGGGCATGTGCCACGTGGCAATGCTGCTGCTGGTGTGGCTGCTGGTGTGGCAGCTGACGTGGCTGGGTCTGCAACAAGTGGAAATGCAGCCTTCTTGAGCAATTTTGGTGGCTTGTCCACCCGTGATTTTACTGGTACTTCAAACCGTGAGGATGCGGAAAAATTTGAAGGTACTTATATTGCTCTTTTAACTGCTTTAGAGTTAAGTAAATTTCATAATTTATGGGTTGTGGATTCAGGTGCTAGTGATCACATGACACATAATTTAAACAAAATTCATGATTTTACCTCGTTCCCGACACCATCTTTTGTCTCAATTGCAAATGGATCTACTGCAGCAGTAAAAGGCAAGGGAAAAATTAAAATTGCATCAAAACATATTAATTCTGATATTTTATATGTGCCTTCGTTTCCATTTCAGTTATTATCAGTTCGAAGGTTAACTATTTCTCTTAATTGTGATGTAATATTTACTCCGTTTAAGGTGATTTTCCAGGACCATTACACCAAACAGAAAATTGGTGAAGGATTTTATTTGAATGGTCTTTATTTTTTCTGTGATTCCGAAGTTCCGAAAGGACTTCAAGCTATTTATTCTCCGGTCAATGATCATCAATTGTGGCATTTTCGTCTGGCTCATGCTTCCGACTACGTCATCTCTAAAATACAACCTAATCTGTCCAAAAGAAATTATGATTGTGATACGTGTCATTTTGCCAAATCAAGCAGACTTCCTTTTAAATTATCTGTGTCCAAAGTGTCTCAAGTTTTTGAACTGATTCATTCAGATGTATGGGGCCCCTTTTCAATGTCAATTGATGGTTTCAAATATTTTGTCACTTTTATTGATGATTTTTCAAGAGTTACCTGGATTTATTTGCTAAAAGCAAAAAATGAGGTTTTTAATTGTTTTAAAGACTTTCACAAACTAGTTTCTACTCAATTTTCCGCACACCTTAAAATATTCCGATCTGACAACGGATCTGAATTTACATCCCATGATATGGAAAATTATTTAATCTCTAATGGCATAATTCATCAAACTAGTTGTGTTAATACTCCTCAACAAAATGGAGTTGCTGAACGCAAAAATCGAGATTTATTAGAAAAAACTAGAGCTATAATGTTTCAAATGAATGTTCCAAAAAAATTCTGGTCCTATGGAATTCTTACTGCTACCTATATTATTAACCGCTTACCCAGTCAAGTACTGGATTTTCAGTGTCCTCTTGAAGTTTTGCAGGGTAAACCTCCTACTATTTCGCACTTAAAGATCTTTGGGTGCCAATGCTTTGTTCACCTGCATCCCAATCAACGTGACAAACTTGACCCTCGAGCATCCAAATGTATTTTCCTAGGGTACTCTCACACCAAAAAAGGGTACAAATGTTATGACTCCGTGCGTCAGAAGCTTTATGTCAGCAGGGATGTTCGATTTATCGAAACCAGCCCTTATTTCACTACTCCCAATCAGGGGGAGCCCTTGGAGGATCTAGTACCTCTTCCTAGAGCAGAATTCTGCAGCCTCGACATGACTAGTCCAAATACTCCAAACGAGATTATCCCGGTTGACGAGCCGTCATCCGCGATCATGCCAACTGAATCTGTGTCTCCAATTTTATCAGAAGAGGTGCCAGCTCCAAGACGCAATCCTTCTCGTCCGCGCCAGTGCCCTTCCAAATTTCAAGACTATGTGGCTTATACAGTCAGGTACCCTGTCTCAAATTATTTGGATTACTCAAAACTCTCACCCTCGCACTCTGCTTTTTTGTTAGCTATATCCAATGATCATGAACCTAGAAATTTCGCTGAAGCTCAATCTCAACTGGTGTGGAGAAAAGCCATGGAGGAGGAATTGACCGCCCTAGCTGATAATAATACTTGGAGTCTAGTTCCTCTTCCAAAAGGTAAACATGCCGTCGGTAGCCGATGGATATACAAAACTAAGTTCAACTCTGATGGATCTGTTAATCGGCACAAAGCTCGCCTGGTAGCTCAAGGTTATACTCAAGAATTCGGTGTTGATTACAAGGAGACATTTGCTCCTGTTGCAAAAATGACCACTGTAAGAGTTCTTTTATCCGTTTCCGTCAATAATGGATGGTTTTTATCTCAAATGGACGTAAAAAATGCCTTCTTACACGGAGATCTGGAAGAAGAAGTGTTTATGAAGCTTCCTCCGGGCCATTCCTTGAGTGCCACTCCTAATTTGGTATGTAAACTTCAAAAATCTATTTATGGGTTAAAGCAAAGTCCCCGTGCTTGGCATGCGAAGCTTAGTGGAGCTCTTACTACATTAGGTTTTAGCAAGAGTTCTGCTGATTCTTCTTTATATATCCGGTTCCACAATGATGATAAATTGATGGTTTTAATTTATGTTGATGATTTAATTATATCCGGAAATAATATTGACTCCATTGCTAAATTGAAGAAAACTCTTCAACAATTATTTCCCATTAAAGATCTTGGTGCCTTCAAAATATTTTCTTGGGATTGAAATGGCCTCATCCAAGAAAGGATTATTTCTTAATCAACGTAAATACACTCTTGATGTTCTTCAAGATGCAGGTATGCTTTCAACTAAGCCTTCTCCTACTCCTGTTGATAGCAAACTAAAATTATCTCTTGCAGGCACGGTCCTTACATCGCCTAAGTACTATCAACAGCTTGTGGGTAAACTTATTTATCTGACGATTACTCGTCCAGATATTACTTATGCAGTCAGTCTGGTCAGCCAGTTCATGCATGCTCCAACTGTTCATCATTTCAGCATGGTCAAGCGAATACTGCGATACCTGAAAGGCACTATCGGTCGCGAAATTGTCATGACCAGAAACAACCATACCAACATAATGGGATATACCGAGCTCGATTGGTGCGAAATCAACTTGACCGGCGCTCGACTACTGGATATTGTATGTTTGTTGGAGGTAATCTTGTGTCATGGAAGAGCAAGAAACAACATGTCGTAGCTCGTTCCAGTGCCGAAGCCGAATATCGTGCAATGGCGGCTGCGGCTTGTGAACTTGTGTGGCTTCGGAGCCTTCTCACAGATATGGGTTGTGTATCAGTCACTCCAATGAATCTTTTTTGCGATAATCAAGCTGCCATGCATATTGCCAAGAACCCTGTGTTTCACGAAAGAACCAAACACATTGAAGTTGATTGTCATTTTATTCGTCAGCAAGTTCAATCAAACAACATCACTACGCATTATGTGCGGACCGGTGATCAACTTGCCGATGTGTTTACCAAAGCCGTGCCTTCTTCCCAGTTTCATCGTCTTCTGTGCAAGCTTGGATCCATCAACCCCCTTGATCCAGCTTGAGGGGGAGTGTTGAAGATATTACAGCTTTAATTAATTGCACATACAGTAATTGTAATTAACATCAAACGGTAATATTACCGTTAGCTACTCTACTCTCTTCATTGTATAAATTAGTTCTGTACAAACTATTCAAACTACAATTGTAATAACAAATTGCCGAGAGCAACATCTCAATTTATTTACATCAAATTCTTCACTTTCTTTTATTTGATTCCTCTTTAAGTTTTTCTACGTGAAAACTTACACCGGCATCTGCTGAAGTGGGCTAGCTAAATTAATGGATCTCAAGCACCAATCTTTATCATCTAACTGTGCTTGCTTTATTGCTCTTTAATTATAACTTGGAGCCATCTTCTATCGAAAATTGACCAGAGAATGAAGGGATTCACATTCAAAGCTAAAAACTATACTATAAAAGCAACTATCGGACACGTAAACAAGGAGGAAACGAAGAGAGTAGCCTCTGCAAGTTTTAAGTCGTCTTCCCATTTTTCTTTTCTCCGATGTGCTTGGTATTTGGATATCCAAGAATCACATCTAAATAAATAATTAAAAAAATCACCAAGCTTCAGCGAGCAATTCCCATTAGCACCAGTGTCTTCAAGCTAGGATCGGTGTTGGGTTTCTTGACGGTTTCCTCACTCTGATCTGGATCTTCTCCCAAGCTCTAATCTGTCCAACCAGTAGTTCTTTGGTGACCAGCAAGTTTTGCTCCTGTGTTTAGGTAGTAAGAGGTATTGTTAAGGAACCATCTCAGCTAAAAGTTTAATCTTATAAATGAGCCCCTATAATATGATTTATATTATTCTCTAATACAACCCTCAAGTAAAAGGTCTTTGGACTTGAAACTTGCAGAGGCCAATATCATCTTGTTCTTAGTTTTTTTATCAAATAGAATGAGGGTGGTGAGATTCGAACTCGTGACCACTGGATTAATAAGGCTCGATACTATTTGAAAGAACCATCTCATCTAAAAGCTTAAGTTTACAAGTGAGATCCCATAATATGATTTATATAATTCTCTAACAAATATTAGGTAGTAAGGTTCGCAGGTTTTGGTAACAAGAAGATCTTGGGTCTAAGGACTAAAAAGTAAGAAGAAAAAGACAAGAGGAGGAACATAAAGAGGACTGAAAAGGTAGGATAGGAGGAGGAGGAGGAGGAAGAACGATGAAGAAGAGAGGATGGAGAGCCAAAGTGATGCGATTGCAAGGCTAAGGCAAGCACAAGCTCTGAAATAACAATGGACAATGAAACTATAAACAATGAAACCGGTTCCTTTTCATTAGGTTCGAGGTCACATATCCTTCCTATCTAGGAAACATGGAAAACATGTTTTTGTTCACAAATTAGGAAATATCAAAAGAAATCCAAAATTAATAAAAAATAATAAGAATAATAAAAGTTGCCAAAACCATAGCGACTACCAAAACCATCACGATTGCCAAAACCGATGTGTTCTCGCCTCCTTTTGGGTCTAGACTTTTCTTACTTGGTCGATAAGTATGTTAGCTAGGTCATCTATTTGATTTGTGTGTGGCTAATCCCTCTTTAGTTGTGTCAATCCTCATTAAATTGATCATGATGACTTGTAACTTGGGTAGGTATGATGCCTTCTTTTAGGTCCACACCTATTTGTTGGGAAAAATACTCAATTATTTTCTTGTTTTCACTGTCTCGGATGTTCTTTCCTTATCAAGCTCCTTGACTTCGCTTGTGGTATTTCTGTCTTTGTTGACCTCCTCCATTTGATTTAAAAGAATTCCACATCTCTCTTCCGTTGAAATTCCTAGACTCTCCAAGACTCGCTGAACGCAAAAGAGTGAAGGCTGAAATTCACGACAACTAAAGGTTGAAAATTGAGGAGTTCACAATAAGGTGTTAGAGTTAGATTAGAATTTATCTAGCATGTTTTTCTTTCCTAGATAAGATCAAATGTTTGATAAAGTGTTTTAGTCTAAATGCAATTTCAATTTTAGTTTTAGAAGAAACATAAGAAGTTGTAAATACATTAGAACTCTTATGTAATTCTACAAGTTTTTATTATAAATAACGGAAAAAATGACAATAACCTTACCTTGATTTTACCCCTTATAGCAAAAAATCATGTTCTTTAGTGTTCTTCATTATTGCAGAAATTCTAGAAATTGATCTCAACAATAACTCTTATTGATCAATAAAACAATAATGTTGACTTTTGAAGTTATTGATTTCTACCTCTTTCTGAAAACTTCTTGTTGGCTTCACCTTCCTTTTGCTTGTCTGTTACAACGAACATGCTATCTTTTGGGGCCACAATTTTTATACTTATTTAGTCAAAGAGAAAGTTGACAACATTATTCCTTTTCATTTCTGCATTCCTTCCAATTTTAGTGCCCATTTAGCATTGCGATCGAACCTTCATTTCAAACCATAAGCAAAAATGTGACGTTTGGTAAAGAAAAACAGATTAAATTGGCATGGGACCCACTATAAAAACCGATCGAAGCTGTTTATTTTCAAAAGTAGAAAAATCATGCTTCTATTGCGATGCAAACTTGTGATCTCGGCATTAACTTTTTTAAAGCAAAATTATTGATGCATACAGCTCACGCTTTCATATGCAAGAGACACTCTGCATTGTTTTTCTCCTTCGAAACACCAAGTCGAAGACATCATTAGCAGGAGATAACGTCGACGACGACCACCGAAATCGATTGCAAGCAACGACCAATGACCTCTCTCTCCATAGCAAGCACCTTCCAATGCTGTTGCTCGGCCACCATCTCTGATGCCACCACCATAGGAAAATTCACCTCGGGCTCCTCTACCCATCGACAACAGCTGTTGAAGTTATCGTCGTGGTCGGTCGAACGCTATCGTGCACCTGAATTAATTCACGTGTACGATGAGAGCTGCACTGCCCACTTGAAGAAGACATGCATGATTCAGCGCACCATTTCATTATCTATGCAACATTGATGTCGCACGTCGCCACGCGGCGTCCCGGGAGAGATCCTGGCTCTCGCAGTGGAGTTGAGGAGGAGTCGCTACCTGGCTGTTGAGGGTAGCTAGGAACACCCGATTTGCACTGGTCTGGTAAGAGATTCAAAGGTAAGGGACTGGTTGCGTAAAGGGAAGGTATTAACACCCCTTCTACGTCTTACCTGAGGTAAGCTGCATTGTCTACTTTGATGTGATTCTGAATGCTTCAAATATGTCGTATTTATTCACAAAAATGTTACAATAAAAAAAAGAAATCGATCACCGCTTAGAAAACTCTTGTGAATTTTATTAATTATTATCATTCCAGTCGAATATTTTGGATAATAACTCCTTAGAATTTATTTATCCAAACACCAAAAGTGAATAATAGCACACTATTCCAGCCGAATATTTTAGATAAGATTTATTTATCCAAACACGGAACAGTTTATAATAACATATTATTTCCCCGAATATTTTGGGTATAAACCTTTAAGATTTATTTATCCAAATATTAACAGTGAATAATAAATTCATAAAAAAAGATTTTTATACTTTGAAATATTGACCAATACCCTTTTGATTTTTACAAAGAAAACACTTTTTTATTTCATTCTTTATTTATTTTTTCTTAACAAAACAACATAACATAAATGAACAAATAAAAACCCAAACAACACACACGCACCTTCTCTTTTTCATCACTCTTTTTATAACTAAAATACAACTCACACACACATTTGTTTTTTTCATATCTTTTCATTACATTCTTTAAACAACAATTAAAAATACAATAAAAATTCAAATAAATAAATAAATATAAAAGAAAACTACATAAAAGGCCTAGAGGCGACTCCGGAACAAATGGCGGTGGGAGGAGGATGGTGGCGCGTCAACCCACGCGCCACCATCATCAGCGATGCGTGGTACCAACGGTGACTTACAAGACCAACAAACACAACATCAATTCTCTTCCGCAAATCGTAGACTTGCCCTTCTTCTCGGTTCCTTTAGATCTCGAGATCTGTTTCCTCTTCTTTTGCTCATTGGAGAGGAGTCCCCGATGACCTGGTAACAAAATAAAAGCCACGCAAACACAATGAAAATCAGATAGTTGGATGCTTTAAATCTTGGCTCTCTCTCGGTGATCTGTTCTCCTTCTCGGCTCTGCTCTCGGTTGGGGAGATCGAGGTGGAATCGGTGATCGAGAGAGGCGGGTTGGACGTGGAGGGAGATGAGATTAGGGAGGGGTTGGTCGACCGGTGGTCGAAGAAAGGTAGTAGCAGAGTTGGTGAAGGGAGCAAGGCGGAATGACAAGGGAAAAGAGGTATTTTGAAAGTGGACAGGAGAGGGAGGATTTAAGGTCGATCGGCGCAAGTGAGAAGAGAAAATGTAGGAAATGGGGTTGTTGTTATGACTATGTCTATTGGGGTTGAAGATAGTGAGGGAGGCTAAAGAGAGGAGAGATCATGGGGGCTCTGTCACGGTTGGAGCCGAGGGGAGGGATGAGAGTGGGGAGCTGTCATGGTGAGGCAAAGGGAAGGTCAAGAAGATAGAGAGGAAAGTTGGTTGTGTGGTCATGGGTGCTCGTGGTCGGAGAAGAGAGAAACAAAGGTGAGGGGAAGAGCCACCGAGAAAATGGGGCGGCATCGGCCCCCAAAAGGGGCGGGCGGCTGCAGCCCCCAAAACTTGAAAAATTAGGGTTAGGTGTTTTTGGGGGTTTAGGGTTTTCTTGATGAATGTATTTTTGTTGGTCCCTATTTCTTGTGACCATGCACTCTATTTATAGAGTCTTCCACTGATACAAAACCAGTTATGGAAACAAATGAAGAAGATATCATGGGAACAAATGAAGAAGATATCACTGAATGATTCACTAATAACAGGATCCTGCATGAATGGATCACGTAAAATCACCACACATGAAGAATCCTTGCATGTTCCTTTTCTGTTTTATCCTAGTTGACTTAGTATTGCTTTTATTTCCGTTATTAATTTGATTTGCAATGTAAGGGCGTAAAGTCCTATTTTATGGGGATCTCCTAATATCCCTACTTTTCCTTTTATTATTAAGCTTAGGTCCGGTAGCTTATAAATGTAAGTGGCCAGCCACGTAGAAGGCACTTTGATTGTGATTTTGAATACAATTTCGAATAGAGACATTGTCCTGTTATTTCAACTCATGGACTCGAGCTTTCTTACATGAGTAATCGGTGTTTTCTACTCTTTTGTTTACTTCTAAAGGCTTCCGCTACATCAATTGGTATCGAGCCCATCTAATTATTGATTAGATGGCGAGTCCACCAAATGCACAGAAAACCTTGAGGGAGAGGTACGTGAAAACAATTTCACTCAGGCTGAATTTAGAACTTTCCAATAGGAGACTCAACAAGCATTACATGCAATCCAATCCGCTCTTGCCAGGTTGGCAACGGAAATATTCGACAAGCATGAGGAGGAGAGGGGACATGAGCATTATAAAGGAAGACCGAATCCTGTTCACAACCACCATCCAGTTCCATGTGGACGACTAGCCTACAAGGAAAAACTGAGTGATGAAGAAGAGTATGTCGAACGCATATTAACACCTAATCGACAGGGCTACCATAATATGGGGGAACACGGACATCAATCATTTCGAATGAAGATGGATCTCCCTAATTTTAATGGACAACTTCAGATCGAGGGGTTTCTCGATTGGTGGTCGTGGTGGAGAGATTCTTCGACTACATGGAAATTCCAGAGGACAAGAAAGTAAAGTTGGTTGCATATTGATTGATGGGAGGAGCCTCAACATGGTGAGAGCAATTGCAGCTCACACGAACAAGGAAGAGAAAGGGAATGGTGCAATCCTGGTCTAAGATGAGGCGTCTATTAAGGTACCGATACTTGCCACTAGATTATGAACAGATTTTATTTCAACAATACCAGGATTGCAAGCAAGGAGTCGATCAATTCAGACCTACGTGGAAGAGTTCCACAGGTTATCTTCTCGAAATAACTCTGTCGAAACAGATGCCCAATAGGTGGCCGATTTGTGGGAGGTCTGCGTTTGAATGTGCAAGATTGAGTGTCAATGCACACGGTATACTCATTGACAGAGGCCATTAATTTGGCTACAAAGGCGAGACACAATTGGAAAGGGCTAGACCAACAAGCGTGACTCGCTCACCACATGAAGTAACAAGGGGAAGTTTCCCATAACTCCACACAATAACCACTATCATAAGAGGACCCAGCAGCAGCAAGGCCCCGTGACAAACACCCGCACAGCTTCCTCCCGAGCGCCCGAGAATCCCTATTCTAGACTAGCTTCGGATAAATGTTACAGTGTGGACAGCAGGACATCAATCCAATCAATGTCCCAAGCGAGGATCGTCAATCTAGTAGAACCAGGAGAGGACTTAGACTCAAAATGTAGTGGAAGGGAATGAAATTGATAATCCCTATGAGTATGGAGAGATTACTAGGGAGACGAGGGAGATTTACTTTCACAAACTTTGGTGATTAGAAGAATTCTTCGAACACCAAAGCAAAATGAACCAGACTCAACGTCACAATATTTTTAGAACCCGATGTACTCGTGAACCGCAAAGTTTGTGACCTTATTATTGATAATGGCAGTAGTGAAAACATCATTTCCAAGACCATGGTGTCCAAATTAGGGTTGAAGACCGAGAGACATCCATCACCTTATAAAATCGGGTGGATCAAACAGGGAGCCGAAACCGGGGTAGTCGAAAATTGCGACCTTCGATTTTCAATCGGGAAGAACTACATGGATAAGATTACTCGCGACGTGGTTGAAATGGATGTCCGCCACATGATTTTCGGTAGACCTTGGCGTGTATGGCGTGGATGCCACTTATAAAGGAAGGGATAATGTGTATGTGTTCATGAATGGGGGACGAAAGGTAGTATTGCGTGAAGCCTATATTACTCGATTGATGGGGATTCTTTCCTAATAGAAGCCACTAGAGCACATGAAGTCTTTGTAGTGGTGGTGGGTAATAGCATTGAAACTAAGACATTTAACATGCCTAAACCCATACAGTCTCTCTTGACCGAATTCCAGGATACAATTCTGAAGAGCTCCTGGAAGGACTCGCCTCCTATGTGGGACATTCAACGACCAAATAGACTTTATTCTCGAACCGACTTTCCAAATCAACCACATTACTGGGATGAGTCCGAAGGAAGGGTTTATTTTACAAGAGCGAGTAGAGGAGCTGAACAAGAAGGGGTTGGTGCAAGAAAGTATGAGTCCTTACATGGTGCCAACTTTATTGGTACCCAAGAAAGATGGTAGCTGGAGGATGTGTATCGACAGTTGAGCCATCAACAAGATCACCATTAAATATAGTTTCCCCATTCCACGGCTAAAGGACATGCTAGAGATGCTAGTGGGTTCCCATATTTTTTGAAGATTGATCTAAGGAGTGAGTACCATCAAATAAGAATTAGACCCAGAGACGAGTGGAAAACCGCGTTCAAAACCAAGGAAGGGTTATACGAGTAGTTGGTAATGTCATTTGGGTTGTCTAATGCCCCAAGCACTTTCATGCAATTAATGAATCAAGTGTTTAAGCCTTTTACGGAGATTTCGTCGTGGTGTACTTCGATGACATATTGATTTATAGCCGAGTGAAGCTGACCACATGGAACACTTGCATGAAGGTATTTTCCGCTTTACAACAAAACAAATTATATGTAAATCTAACGAAGTGCAGATTTTTGACTAGCGATCTATTATTCTTGGGGTTTATTGTGGGTGCCAATGGTATGAAAGTGGATAGGAAAAGATTCGCGCCATTCAAGATTGGCCTACTCCAACCAATGTTGGGGAAGTTCAGTAGTTTTCATGGATTAGCCACATTCTACCGACTATTCATCAAGGATTTTAGTCGCGACATGGCACCCATTACCGAGTGCATGAAGAAAGGAAAATTCCATTGGGGAGAAGAAGTCGAACATAGTTTTGCCATGATTAAAGAAAAGTTGTCATCTGCTCGATGACTAGCACTACCCGACTTTGATAAATTATTTGAGGTTGATTGTGATACCTCAATCATTGGCATCGAGGCGCTTTGTCTCAAGAAAGAAGGCCCATTGCATTCTATAGTGAGAAGCTTAGCGAAGCTCGCAAGAAGTGGTCCACCTATGAGCTGGAGTTATATGCAGTATTTCTGGTCCTCAAGGTGTGGGAACATTACTTAGTACAAAGGGAGTTTATCTTATTTAGTGACCATCAAGCACTAAAATTCATTAACAACCAAAGTAATGTCAATCGGATGCATGCTTGTTGGGTCACCTTCATCCAATGATTCACTTTCACCTTGAAACACAAATCGGGCCAATTGAACAAAGTGGTTGATGCACTCAGCCACAAAGTAGCCTTGCTCGTCACCATGAAGGCTGAAGTCATAGGTTTTGATTGTCTCAAGGAGTTGTATGTGGAAGATGAGGATTTCGGTGACATCTAGGGTAAGTGTCAACAAGGGCTATGTCATGATGGGATGCACATCCATGATGGGTTCCTATTTCGGGTAATAAGTTATGCATTCCCAGGAGCTCTTTACGTGAGCAACTCGTGCATGAGCTGCATGGGGAGGCTTAGGAGGACACACGGGATGGGACAAGATTATGGGCATGGTCGAGGAACGTTACTATCGGCCACAACCGAAATGTGATATTGGCAACCATGTTCGAAGATGCTCAACTCCGCCAAGCCGCCAAGGACACACACAAAACACATGCCTTTACATGCCACTACCTATACCGGTAGGACCTTGGGAAGATCTTTCAATGGATTTTATCCTTGGTCTTCCCCGAACACAACTGGGTGTTGACTCGAGTATTTGTAGTGGTGGACAGATATTCTAAGATGGCGCATTTCATCGCCTGCAAAAAATATCGGATGTCGTACATGTTGCAAACTTATTCTTTAAAGAGGTGGTTCGTCTTCATGGGGTTCCTAAGTCAATCACTTCCGATCGTGATACTAAATTTTTAAGTCATTTTGGAGGACTTTATGGAGGAGATTTGACACAACTCTTAATTTCAGTAGCACCGACCACCCCTAGACAGATGGGCGGATGTAGTGGTGAATCACACCCTAGGCAACTTAATACTGCTGTCTCTCAAGAGAAAAGCCAAAACAGTGGGACCTCACATTGGCTCAAGCCGAGTTTGTATACAATAGCATGCTCAACGGGTCCACCTGGCAAGACACCTTTTCAAGTGGTCTACCGCCAACCACCAAGACATGTTTTAGATTTGGTCCCATTACCGAGTTACCAAGGATGAGTATTGCAGCTGAGCATATGGTTGACGAGGATTCAAGCAATTCAAGAAGAGGTGCGACGAACCTAGAGGCATCCAATGCCAAATATAAATCATCTGCAGATCTGAAAAGATGTCCCAAATTATTCCAAGAAGGGGATCTAGTAATGGTGTACTTACGAAAAGGGCAACTACCAGCGAACACCTCTCACAAATTAAGCGACAAGAAGTATCGCCCTTATTAGATTCTGCATAAAATTAATGACAATGCATATCGAGTGCAGACTCCTAGTAGAGATGGCCATCTCACCTACATTCAACGTTGTCGACTTGTTTGAATATCATCCACCTGACGGGTCCACTTCCAAGATACTCAACTCGGGGATGAGTTCTTTTGAAGAAGGGGAGACTATGTAAAATCAATTATGGTAACAAATGAAGAAGATATCACGGAGCAAATGAAGAAGACATCACTGAATGATTCACCAATAACAGGATCCTGCATGAATGAATCACGTAGAATCACCACACATGAAGAATCCTTGCATGTTCCTCTTTGTTTTATCCTAGTTGACTTAGTATTGCTTTTATTTCCGTTATTAATTTGATTTGCAATGTAAGGGCGTAAAGTCCTATTTTATGGGGATCTCCTAATATCCCTACTTTTCCTTTTATTATTAAGCTTAGGGTATGGTAGCTTCTAAATGTAAGTGGCCAACCACGTAGAAGGCACTTTTGATTGTGATTTTGAATACAATTTCGAATAGAGACACTTTCCTATTATTTCAACTCGTGGACTCGAGCTTTCTTACGATGAGGAACGATGTTTTCTACTCTTTCGCTTACTTCTAAAGGCTTCCACTACATCATCCATGGATAAAATTCAAAATCAGTCATCAACTTGCATGCTTGTTTCAATTCAGTCCTTCACTTCCAATTTGTGCGATTTTACTCTGCATTGATCGTTAAATTCTCTCTTTGTTCAATTTTGCCCTCGTAACAAGATATTTTTGGATTTTTGTCTTTTTCTATTTTTTTATTTTTCTTCTGAAACATAAAAAATAAGTTAGTCAAAATTTGGGTAGCAATAGATGCCCACTCTTTACAATGCTTATGACTAAAGTCTTGCAAAAGACTTTAAATAGTAAGCGTTGTAAAGAAAAAAATAGAATGGTGGAGATGGTCTCATTATGATGGGTGACCCACCAAATAAAAGAATAGTTAGGAGGGTCTCGATAGTGATGGGTGACTTGCCTGGTCCGATTATAATTTGTGACTGCCGGGTTAGAAGAGTCTCAATAGTGACGGATGACTTACCCGGTCCGATTATGATCGGTGACTCGCTTCGGGTTAGAAGAGTCTCAATAGTGACGGATGACTTACTCAGTCCGATTATGACGGGTGACCTACCCGGGTTAGTAGAGTTTGATAGTGACGGATGACTTACCCGGTCCGATTATGACAGATAACTCTGCCAGAGTTAGAAGAATCTCGATAGTGATGGATGACTTACCTAGGTCCGATTATGACGGGTGACCTATCCGGATAGAAGATGAGAGTCTTATTTTTACGGATGACCTATCCGGATAAAAGATGGAAGGGTCCGATTATCAAAAAGTCCGCCTCGATTGCTAAAGCGAAACATGAATTATGGTAATAATTTTGCCGCTACGATGATGCTAAAAATAACTTACTCGTGATTGCCGAACAATATTATTAATATGGTAATAATTTGAAGGTTCGATTCATTTGTCAAATAATTAAATAATTAATTTGATGAATAATTACGTATAATCGAGGATATAATTAATTTGATGAATAATTACGTATAATCGGGATATATCGATTTGAATAAAGCTACCATGCTCAAGTTGCGCATGCAAAGGATGGAAATAGACAGGAAAAATACAAAGCACTATCGATTATGTCTTGGACCCAAACAAAAACATAGTTATTAAATCCAGTCATAATAATTCATAGGTTAGATAATTCTTGTTTTATCTCTAATAGTTTTGGACACACCTAGATAGTGGATCGAATTGCCAATTAGTTAATTGGCTAATTTTTTATGCAAGAATTCTTATTTCAGGAAAGTGTATTTTATAAATTTAGCTTGAACAAATAAAATTTTGATTATTTCGAGTTCTTATAAAAATACACGACTTAATTTGAACTCGAGACTTATAATACAAATTATAAATCTTTGTCACTACATCGTGTCTTTTAGATAATAATTGACTAAATCTCTAAATAAATTTTTGATTTCGTATGTGATATGTCCGTGCTTTTATTTTTGACATCGAATCTCAATTTATTCAATGTTTTGTTGGTGCTTGATGCATCGGTATTTATAGCTTTTAATTTGTATTGTTTAAAAATAATCTTAAAAAATTGACATGAAAGGATTATGATTCATCATTTATAGTCTTAGCCAAAAGCTATGCTCGAACACATGTAAATTTACTGAACCGGCAAGTGGGGTCTTGGCCGAAAGTGACTTGTTTTCTTTCTTTGTACTAGAGTTTGAATCCTATTATGCATGTCTGCATATTCCCGTGGTATCTTACTTGTTCACTTGGATTTGCAAGATGTTCAGTGAATCCGAGAATTAATTGTGGTGCACCTAAGTTGACTTAAACACTCCGATTATAAAAATAATAATTTAGGAAACTGTTAAACCCATCTCGTAGACTCAGCTTAGCAATAAGTTCAAATGTCTCCTTATTAGACTGTAGATCAGAAATATTTTATCCCAATAAATTATATATATTTTATCCTGATGAGACAAAAATATTTTGTACACAAGCCAATCTTTTCCCTACAAATAAGAAAAGTATATAAAAGCTAAAAAAAAGAAAAAATGATTGTGCCATGTTTAAATCTCTTCTCTTCTTTAGCAATTACATTTATATCTTAAAAGCAAAACCCATACTAAGGGGATAATTGATTTTCTCTTTAATCAATTCTAATTCAATAATAAGAGAGAGAAAATCTGGGGATGCATGATAGTAATTGATAGCAAATAGTGTGGTGAACATATCCTTTTCATGGACCATGGCCTTGCCACCTTAGTGCCAATTCAGATAAGCCCATGCCTAGGGGATGCTGGAAATGTCTTGAAGCTAAGTCCTTAGGCCTAAATACATAAGTGGCTTTGCTGAGATATGAAGGCGGGCTTGGCTAGAAACTAATCTTGAATACCTAAGTATTTATTCTTTGACAAATCATGTCTTATAGAACTTTTTATTGGCTTGCATTCTTTATTTAATTTAGTTGGTGTTGGTGTTTCTTTGATAATATTTTGAATAACTACTAAAGGTAATCAAAATATTTTTCCTAAATTTTCAATTATTTGAATTAACGGGAAAATTATAGCTAGTGAATTATAATTATTTTTTGTGGAAAAATGTTTTTTAAAATGAAAACTAATCTTGAAATAAAAATAAAGTTTCAATAAAAACAAAAACAAAACAAAAATAAAAATAATGTCTATGTGATTGTATGAAAACATAAAAATATAACTAATGTGAGAAAATTAAATAAAAAATGTGTGCTGAAAAGCATCAATGCGTGCATAGCATCAATGCACAGGACCCATATCCATCCCTTCAACGCTTCTTCCTCATCTCTCTCGGAGTAGAAAATACACAGAAGAAAAAGTAAAAATGGCAGGATCTGTTTGGTCCCAGACACAATAAAATGATAAGACAAACAGTTTAATAAAAGAGAGTAGATTTCTTCCAAAGTGATAGCATCAATGCGTGCTGAAATGGAGGTCACGAGGTTGTCATATTCATGACTGAATCCTGTAAGAGGAATTCACGAGGCTATCAAAGTGATAGTGCCTGTTTTGCTGCGAGTTTGCATTGGATGCAAATTCATTGATGGAATGTGTAGAATAACAGATAGCCCATCAGGATTAAAAAATGTAGCTGAATTTGAAGTATCAATATCCATACCTTCGGTAATGAGTTCAGCACCATGGGAATAGATGAAAAAGGAGATGAAGCAGTAATGGACTGAGGTGATGGAGCCGAATTAATGTTTTGAGACACAATGGGAAGAGAAGACACAAGCGGGGAACTGCAGCACTCTCAGAACGAGAGGAGACAGACGAAGGATGTAGAGTGACAGACGTAGGAGGCAGAGTAATTATATTCTGCTGTGAAACAACGGGCAGTGAAGAAATAAAACGGGAATTATAGTCTGTAGAGGATAATGAAGTGTGTTTGAGTAAATATGGAAAAGGAAACACAACCTCATTAAAAATGACATGCCTAGATATATATGTGCGTTTCGTATGGACATCACAGCATATATATCCTTTGTATTGTGATGCATACCTGAGAAACACACACATTTGTGTTTTTGGTTGCAGCATATGAAGAATATAAGGACGCAACAACGGGAAACATGCGGAACCAAAAATACACAAATGATTTATAGGCGGAATGGCTACAAACAACAGCTCATATGGGGATTTATTTTGTAGGATTATGGACGGCATCCTATTAATCAAATAGGAGGCTGTGTGGACTGCAAATGACCAAAAAGAAGATGGAAATTTCACATTTTGTAATGAAGTGATGACAGTTTTGTTGGGAAATTCTGGCTTTTCCATGCGCGGACCAGGAGTGTACTGATACTTGCTCATAGGAGGCTTAAGCACACTGACACAATATTTAACGTGGTTCGGCAAAACCGCCTACATCCACGGGAGAGACATTATATTAGAGATAGAGAAAGAGTTACAATAAATACATATAGAGGAGGAGGATTACATCCACTCTACTCAACTCATCAACTCTCTCTAGCTCTCTCTACACAACACATTCACTTGTGTTTCTCCCTCTCTCTCTCTCTACACAACACATTCACTTGTGTTGCTCTCTCTCTCTCTCTCTCTCTACACAACACATTCCCTTGTGTTGCTCTCTCTCATTTTTAGCTCTAAGAAGCTCCTCTATTTATAGCAAGAGTGAGGAGACAATCTTAAATGGTTGGCCACCAAATTTTCTTCATAGTCAAAGGTTGGCCACCAAACTTAGGCAATTTACCATTTTCAACAATGGTGGGTTGGTTACCATTTTCAACAATGGTGGGTTGGTAACTCTACCATTTTCAACAATGGTAGGGTATTGCCACACACATGGCAATATACCTAACAATCATCCCCTTTGCCATTTGTGTGGGCAATTGTCCTATTGCTTCTTCAGCACAAGTTTGCATTCTACAGCTCTTTGAAGCTTACCATTCTGAGAGCGTCTTCAACACAACATTCCCCTTCGAGCATATCAACCATGCTCGGTCCGGAATGATTTTTCAAGCCTTACACCAAGGCTTACAACACCCCCTCAAACGAATATTTCCAAGTGTGACAGTCATTGAGTATTTCAATGTGATCACAAGCTCACCACTCTTTCAAGAGTCTACTCATCCAGGAGTTGCGCCTGCCCTCTGTTCCACCCTAGGAACCACGCCTTACTTCTTCATGAGTCTCTCGCTCTTAGTCGTAAGAGTCCAGGTAGCTTTCCACCTTTAACCATGGGGGCAACCCATTAAAGGTTGATCCATATTTGTCTTCATACTCTGAGTATTACAATGCCACTACCGAGCTCACTACCTTGACAAGAGTCAACTCATTCCCGGAACCTGCGCATGCCCTCTGCTCCTTCATAGCAGCCGCGTCTTAATGCTCCACAAGTCATCCACTTATTGTCCAAGGCAAATGTCTTCTAGCTCATTGATCTTTAGCATGGGGGCAATATCCATGAAAGTCAATCCTGCATTTGTCTCCATACTCATCATAGCCACTTCATTGACTATACACTTGTCCACTCATATCTAGCCATCACATTGGCTCTGGGGTTGTTCCGAACTGGGCTCATATCGTGGCCCACACACCTTCTCCTTAGGTGTCCGAACCGGGCTTCTATCATGGCCCTCACACCTTCTCTAAGGTGTCTTCGCCCGTTGTCATGGGGCAGTCTGATCTGGGCTCCTATCATGACCCTCACACACCTTCCATCTAAGGTGTCTTCGCCCGTTGTCATGGGGCGGTCTGATCCGGGCTCCTATCATGGCCCTCACGCACCTTCCATCTAAGGTGTCTTCACCTTTCATAGGTGATCGCATCCTCTTTCAGCTGAGATGCTTCAAAGTGGATCTAAAAATCTCTACCACCATGTGCACTTATGGGAGAGATTACTGCCACTGACTACATAGAAAGAGAAAGTTGCGGTATACTCCTCGCAATCCTCCACCTCGATTTCTATGTTTGGAGATTTTGTGCCTTTCTGCTCGACAGCTCCACCTACACCAACTCTCTTTGGTGTCTTTCATCATAAACGGTTGCTTTTTATAACAAGCGTTTGCACCCCCTCAATTAGGTGCCTCTGCAACAGCTCTCTTTCCATCCTTGCATGCATTGGAAAGGTCTTCGCCTGTTGTCTTCATTAAGAGCATAAGAGACTTCATGTTGTACAAACTTTAACAGTCTCTGCTCTGAGATTCATCTGGGAACACTTCTTCTCCTTGCACCAGCTGTCTCATTACAGTACCTCGTTGGATCCTACGGGTACTCTTACACAATCTCCGTGTGCCCTCGTGCAATTCTCGTTCTCCAGATTTCTCCCTATTCCTTGCTTATATTTGATGACAGACTCATCCTGTCATAACACATGTCCAAGTCAAAATAGGGTGCCAATCTTTATCCCTCGTTGTATTTCTCTTCCATTATCGTGGTCTTCATCAATTCTCCCTAGAGAAATCACAGTCACCGAATCTAACTTCTTTGGAGAAATCACCACTTCATCGGATCCTTGATCATACTGAACCCAACTGTTCCCTTGTGCCGCCATCCCGCTAGTCTTCAATCTGTTTCATTACTATATATACGAAAATAGTACCGTATGGATAATCCTTCCACTAAGCAAGTTCCCGGGAAAGATTGGAGGGGTCACATTGGTCCCGCTTAAAACCCAATCTCCTAGACAGTAACTTTTAGGCCATATTCATCCATCGTCATTGTCTTTCCGTATATACAACCATTTGCTAGCTTTGTCCCGGTTTTTCTTTACAAGTGATCTGGAATAAACTGGTTTAATACATGATTTCTCAATATCTGGCGAGACTATCAGTGCTTAGATTCATCAAGATTGGTCTTCGTCAATTTCCACTATTCACCTCAAATTATCCACATGATCGGGTGTCCGGAGTTTTCCAATTTTACCTTCCCTCAAGGCGGTTAAATTTCTCCCCACTTAGCGATTCAACGACATGTAATTGGATAAACATGTGCACCTTCTTCTTCTTCTCTTCAACGACCACCATGATGACTTTCAGATGCCTCCTGATCGGGCAATCTCTTTTGTTAATTCACCACTGCTATTTTTGGTCTCAAATCTCAATGATCGGACCGTACTATTGCATCCGGAACGATCAAATTAGCTGGAAACAAGTCTGAAATCGTCCAAATCGCACTTCAGACGGCTAAGATTTGATTAAAACAAGTATGACCTAATCAACGGCCCAGATTCAATCTCAGATCCGGTTGCACGTAGACTCTGCTGCACAGCATCTTATCCCACCAGTGACATGACACTGTTGACTTGACTGATGATGTGGCGTTGATCGGCCGGTGACATGGCGTTGATCGGCCGGTGGCGTGGCGTTGATCGGCCGGTGGCGTGGCGTTGACTACACAGTGGTATGGTCAAAACACAATTTTGACAATTTTCATTTTTGAGCAAAATCAAACACCCCTTTAAACCATCAGCTCTGATACCAGTTGTTGGGAAATTCCGGATCTTTCCCATGCGCGGACCGGGGGTGTACTGATACTTGCTCATAGGAGGCTTAAGCACACTGACACAATATTTAACGTGGTTCGGCAAAACCGCCTACATCCACGGGAGAGAGACATTGTATTAGAGATAGAGAAAGGGTTACAATAAATACATATAGAGGAGGAGGATTACATCCACTCAACTCAACTCATCAACTCTCTTTAGCTCTCTCTACACAACACATTCACTTGTGTTTCTCCCTCTCTCTCCACAACACATTCACTTGTGTTGCTCTCTCTCTCATCTTTAGCTCTAAGAAGCTCCTCTATTTATAGCAAGAATGAGGAGACAATCTTAAATGGTTGGCCACCAAATTTTCTTCATAGTCAAAGGTTGGCCACCAAACTTAGGCAATTTACCATTTTCAACAATGGTGGGTTAGTAACTCTACCATTTTCAACAATGGTAGGATATTGCCACAAATGGCAATATACCTAACAAGTTTCAATGAGATGGCGATGCTTGCGCTCAGCCACCCTATTTTGTTCGAGGGTGTATGGAAAAGATTTGCGATGAGAAATACCCTTGGCGACAAGAAAAACCTGAAATTGTTTGCTCACATATTCCCCGAAATGAAGAAGGGACAGAGGCGAGAGGAGGTCGATGCATTGGGTTTAACAGTTGTGTGCATGGCGATCAGATAAGAGGAATTGATGTTCTCCACAATTCGTTCTTCGAAGGAGCTGAGATCGAAATTCCTTAGCGTAATGACACTCTCTCTTCCTCTAACAACACACCTGAATGTGTTAAATTTAGGAGGAAGATCATTCGATGCTAAAATAACAATATCTTCATCGGCAAATAGCACCCTTGCAGCTGTCAAGTAGTCTCTTGCTTCTTTGATTCTAAGAAGATATTGGCTTATGGTATTTGTACCTTTCCGTATATTCTGCAAGTTTGATTTCATCTCGAAATATACTGGTCTTAGACACGATGAGAACTATTCCTTAAGCCTCATCCAAAGATCTCTTGAACTATGGCTACCAATTGCACATGAAAGTGCAACCGGAGAAAGTGTTGCAGTGATTAATTGTATGATAGCTCTATCATGCATTCTCCATACTAACACATCATCCAATTCAGTAGTAAAGGAGGAGTTTGTAGAGTCTGTACCAAATTCAGTAGAGATGGAAGGAGGACATGGATGAGAACCATCCACAAACCCGAAAATTCCATTACTTTCAAGCAAAGAATCGCATGTGGAAGTGCCAGTTCAAGTAATTAGCATCATCCAATTTTACATTTACGGATGCTCGAGATAGTTGAAACGAGATTTGTGATTGGAGATTGAATAATCGAAGTTGTGCAGCAGATCACCATTGCAAAGGCAAACAATTTCTGGAAAATAACACCTAATTAGTCACTCGAATTTACACAGTGAAAGTTTCACAAAAATCTTCAAGAATCTGCAGAACAATTTCGAAAAATTGCAAAGGAGAAAATCCATGAGTGGAGGTGGATTGCAGAGATCAAAACTCGGATCAATCAACTGGCATGCATCGGACAAATTCTTGAAAAAAATAACACCTAAGTAATCACTATAATTTGCACAAGTGAAAGATTAACAAAATTCCTCAATAATCAGTAGAAAAATTTCAAAAATTGCAGAGAGGAGATCGCAGCTAGCTTGAGATCAAATTTTGGATCAATCAATTTGCTTACGTGAGCATAAAAGCTCGATACCAAGTGTGAATTTGCAAGTAATTGCGGAAGATAAAACCGTAAAGTGTTTAGAGAATTTAAGAGAGAGAAGAGAATTAGAAAATGCTCTATTTTCTGTTATTCTGTTATAATGATTTTTCACACGCACAATGTGTGCAGACCCTTCTATTTATACTATCTTTCACACGCACAATGTATGTGCAACCCTTCTATTTATACTATCGGTTTATACTCTATCAATATTCATGACTCGAGACTCGCAAGAAGATAAGTTATAATATCATCATTATTAAGAGGATAACCAGCCACTACCAACTCATCTGTGAGTCTTTTGACAGAGTTGAAATACTTTGTGGCATTTTGATTTCCTTTGGTTGCAGTTGCAAGTTGGGTTCAAATTTGCAGTGTTCTTACTCGAGAACGAGAGGAGAATGTGTCCTCTAGTGCATTCCAAACATCTTTGGATGTTGTGTAATTGACAACTTGTGCAAGAACACTTTCTGGCAAGGATGTCATTAGTGTGCTGAGTATCAAATTGTCTTGGCGAATCCAGTGGGTGTAGGCTGAATTGAGACGTTCTGATACAGTTGATGTTTCAGGGTGTGTGACAAAGATGAATTTGGGAGGTTTAGGGATGTTTCCATCAAGATAACCAAAGATATCTTGACCTATGAAGTATGGAACAAGCTGTGCTTTCCATATGAGAAAGTTGTCAAGATTAAGCTTGACAGTGGTGACAGAAGGCATGGAGAGGATGGGAGATGGTTGGGCAGAAGAAGAAGAGCTTGAAGAGGCCATGTAGATGTTAGTCTTTTGTAGGCTCTGATACCATATAGAGTTTTAGAATCAATTGCTTTATTATGCTCTGATTGCTTGATTACAAGTGTATGTACTATATATAGCAGATTACAAGTAACGTCTGTGCATTTGAATTACAAAATCAAATCACACATTAACACAACATTTCTTCTCTGCTTCAATC
The DNA here is from genome assembly GCA_032356905.1 of Salix exigua. Lineage (NCBI taxonomy): Eukaryota > Viridiplantae > Streptophyta > Magnoliopsida > Malpighiales > Salicaceae > Salix > Salix exigua. The sequence continues at coordinate 8,850,308 of CM063598.1, forward strand.
ACGCGATGTTGTGATCTGCTATGATCACGGGATCATTATCCTGGTCTTCATTACTCAGATCAGTAGCTGTGACTTGATCTTCTACAATTAGTAGCTGGTCGATTATCACCTCCATTGCAGTCCATACTACAAGCAGAAGGAAATGAAGTGCCTCTTCAGAAAATGCAGATGAGTTTGTTTTTAAAATTATTTTTTATTTGAAAATATATAAAAATGATTTTTTTAAATATTTTCAAAAATATTTTTAAATACAATTATAAACATAGTAGAACTATGGCCTGTTGGAAATAGATTCCAACGCGAAACACAATTTAATTTATATTCTTTGCTTCTTTAAAGTTCTAGTGTAATCATTGTAACTATGTACGGGAAAGCAAATTATGCTTGCAGCTACGAGACCGATTAAAGTTAGATTATTCTAAAAGAAAAAGGAGAAATTTGGTTGCTTATTTTAGAAGCAAGAATGTGAATCTCAATTTCTGTAATTCTGATTCTTTATTCTCCTTAATTTATTTAATAGAGAGTGTTAGAAAGTTAATACGTGTGAGCACAATCATATCCAATATTGAATAAATAAATAAAAATAAAAAAGATTTAATATAATATATGCATGGATGTGTTGAGGTAAACTCAATCATAACACATCGAATGCATAAAAGCAAAATCAACATATCTTTAGTTTCACTTTATAAACTAAACAAGCAATATACAGATCCTAATTTGCTTTATTCCTGAGCAAGCTACGAAACATTCTTCAAGGGATTGTATAAATAGGGTTCTCAAAACAATTAATCCAGAAGAAGAAGAAAGGTTGTTTCTCCGTAAACTAGGTGGAGGAGCATTTCGATCATTTCCATTACTAAAAAGGTATGATATACGAGCAGTTCTCCTTGAGAGCTTACTTCCTAATTCTGTTTTCCATTATGATCGCTATTGTGAGTTAATGTACATTTATTTTCTGAATTGAAATTGTTATAGAATAATATAAATTATATGTTAGAATTTCCGTTAACAATTTTATCCGTTAACAATTTCAGATTTTAAATGAAATGGTTTGCTGATAACCGAGATGGTTATTAACAATAGTCACTAAAATGATTTTTTCTATAGAGAAAATATGAGTAATCCTATAATGGAGAAACCTTATAGAGCAGCCATGACTGGAGATTGGAGAAATATGATTCACCACTATCAAGAGCGTCCTATGGATCTGTCCTTGCCAGTTACGCTCTCTGCGGATACTGCACTTCATATTTATTTTTGTCTAAATTAATTTAATTTGTTTAGATGTTTTTCAATTTAAAATTGTTATTGGATATTGTAGTTAATTTTGAAACTTATTAAGCTATTTTATCTCGTTTTGTTATTTTCCTTGTTAATTTTGATTTTTAAACACAATTTTTGGTGTTTATGTTATTTTTTATTTGAACTAGAATTCCAATTGTATTTATTTTTAAAGTTAATTTAAAACCAATTTAATAGGTTGTGATCTCTATTTAAAAAAATATATATATCCAATGACACGTGACCAATCATCATTTTATATGATATCAAACATATATCTTAACCCTAAGATTTAAACTCTAAAAATTGTCCAAGAATTAGTTTTTAACAAAGAATATGTAGTATTCTAGTTAATCAGTCCATATTCCAAGCAAAAGGAAATGAATTGGCTGTTTATAAATATGATTGAAGTTATTTTAAAAGTTGTTTTTATTTGAAAATAAATCAAAATGATCTGTTTTTATTTTTACAAATTATTTTTGATATTACTACATGAAAATAAAAATTATATAAAAATACTAAAAATTATTTTAATATAAAAATAAAAATAAAAGATTTCATTTTTTTCATTTTTATTTGAAATGCAAAGCCAAATAAACATGTCCGAATTCCTATGGCTTGTTGGAAATAGATTCCAAGAACAATTTGTCATGAATGTGAAACACAATTTAATATATATTCTTTGCTTCTTTAAAGCTATAGTTATAAGTCACAAGAAGAACCCATATTCTTGCAGCTACGAGACCGATTGAAGTTAGATTATCCCAAAAGAAAAGGGGAAATTTGGTTGCCTTTTTAGAAGCAAGAATGTGAATCTCGATTTCAATCTGCAATACATTCTTCTTTTATACTGAAACTAAGAAAAACATCTGACTAAAATCTAATCTTAATATATTTATTTCTGTAATTCCGAATCTTATAATCTTAATTAATTAATTTATGTGGGGTTTGTGTGTACCTTTCATTTTTTGACACGTTTTCAAGTTATTTCAAATCCATGGGGAAGTTTATATATATATACTTTTGAGGTTTTAAACTATTTAAAACACATCCTTTTCGTGCTTGGTTGACTTGATTTAGGAATTAATAACTTGATAAAGTATCTGAGTGACTAGACTAGATTATTGTATTAACTTGAATAAATTATTTTATTTGTTTTAAAAAATATATTTTATAGTTCATCTAACCACGTTTTAAATTAGGTTACACATATTATTCCATTCAACTTCAAATACCATAATCAATTTCGAGTCAAGTTGTTTATAAAGTAAACCCACTAGACTTTTTAGATAAACAGAGCACATTTGTCAAAGAAAAATCTCAAGGCGAAATGTTCATTTCCATAATCGGGTAATATTTATATAGACTGTACCTTACAATTTCAAGAATAGTTGTTAGTTTTGTTTATGCTGAAATGATCGAAATATTTTATATCAGTTAAAAAATAAAATAAAATAATTTTATTTTTATCTTGATTTAAATTTTATTTTATTCCAGATTTTTTATCAAATACTAGTCGACATGTATTAATATTACTTCGTCTACACCGTTTTGGCCTTGTAAAAAAGTCATCTCCTCATAAACAAATTGTGATATGACCCGACTTTTTGGCTTTTCAACTCTTGTCTGGACAAATGTGTTTTTCATCTTCTATCTAGACAAATTGTTATCACTGTTTATATATAAAAGAACCAAAATCAAAACAATAAAAATATATATATTATAAAAAATAAAATTGTTACATCAATTTTGATTTTATACAAAATAAAAATTATATATTTTTTGATATTTTTATATAATTAATTAATTATATATAAATTGTACAACAAAACAACACGCTGAAACATTTTGAAATTGAAATATTTTATTTCAATTAAAAAAATACACCAACCAAAATGAAAATGACCGGTATGATTTTAAGACAAAGTAACTTCTTTTGCTATGAATTTTATTTCATTTTTGTCTGTTCGGCTCCAGGTAATATCTGAATTAAAATAATCAGGTTCAAGGGGATAATAAAAACCATTCTGTTTAAGCTCCTTGAACTTCTCTCTTTGTTGACCTCTCCCTTTGAGCTGCATTTCTCTTCCTTCGAAACTTATTTTGGGCTTCACCTTCCTCTTCTTCGCGGTGCTAATGATCATGGTATCCTTTGTAGCAACAAATTTGATGAAGTGTGTTTTTCATAGACATAATTATAGATCGATAATTGTAGGGAGTAAATAACGAGGGATTTATAGTTGGGATTTAAAACCCAGAAAATACGATAACGTGATATTTTTATCGATAGAATGATCAACATGATTTGCAACGAATAGATGCCATTGGTAATTTTAAATTTATGATTTGATCATCAACTCTCCTCTCCTCTCCTCTCTTTTCTCTTTTTCATTATTTTTCCTCTTCAAAAAATATTATTTTTTCAAAAAGCCATTGATAATTTTTTTTATTTTGACATTAGTATAATAAAAACCACTAAAAAGTTATTAATTCCAGCTTATTTTAATAAATAAATATTTAAAAATCACAATTAGACTACAATGTCAAATGGTACTAAGGTTAGGACTAAAATGATGCTTCCATCGGGCACTTGTAGTAAAATTGGTTATTAGTTTGTGGTTATTATTATCAATGAATATCTCTCATCGATTTTCTCAATCACCTACAAGAAATAACTATAACTTTTAATTCAATTATTCAATATTTTTACAAAGTGTCAGCAGTTTATAACCAACAAGCTTGGATTTCCTTCTAGATTAGGCTCAATGCTTTTGAAAATCGAATTTTCCAGCAGTGTTTTTCTAAATTAATTTAATTTTGTTCAGATGTTTTTCAATGGTTTTAATATACTGATGTTTAAAATAGAAAAGATTTAAAAGAGTATTTTAATGCATTTTTAATTCGAAAATATTTTTAAAAAGCACTCTGCATTTCATTACCAATCACATACACACAAAAAAAATAACAATTTTGATACATGAAAAGTTGATTTAAAATAATTTGATGTCTAATAAATTGTTATTTATTTTTTAAACTTATTAAGCTATTTTATCTCGTTTTGTTATTTTCCTAGTTAATTTTTAATTTTTAAACACAATATTTGGTATTTATGTTATTTTTTTTATTTGAACTAGAATTCCGATTGTTTTTATTTTTTAAAGTCAATTTAAAACCAATTTAAGAGGTTGTAATATATCATCATTTCATATGATATCAAAAGATATATCTTAACCGAAATAGTTTTTAACAAAGAATATATAGTATTCTGGTTAATTAGTGGCTGACTGGTGATCACTTCCATTTCAGTCTATACTCGAAGCAGAAGGAAACGAAGTGTGTATGGCTTGGTGGAAATAGATTCCAAGAACAATTCGTGATGAACGCGAAACACAATTTAATTTATATTCATTGCTTCCTTAAAGAAAAGGGAAATTCGGTTGCCTATTTTAGAAGCAAGAATGTGAATCTCGATTTCAATCTGCAATACATTCTTCTTTTATACTGAGACTAGGCAAAAGCATCTGACTAAAATCTAATCTTAGTATACTTATTTCTGTAATTCCGAATCTTTATTCTCTTTAATTAATTTATTTTTAAAAAAACTTACAGGGTACCTTTCATTTAATAGAGTGTTGGAAAGTTAATACGAGTTTCACGTGTGAGCACAATCATATCCAATATTGATTAAATTAAAAAATATGAAAGATTTAATTTAATTTAATTTGTGCATGGATGTGTATATATAGGGTTACTCAATCATCACACATCAAAGGAAACATATGCATAAAAGGAAAATGAACATATCTTTATTGTATATATTGTCATGATTATGTTTCACTTTATAAACTAAACAAGCAACATACAGATCCTCAATTACTTTTTTCCTGAACAAGCTACGAACCATTCTTCAAGGGAGTGTATAAATAGGGTTCTCAAAACACTTATTTCAGAAGAAGAAAAAAAGGTTGTTTCTTTGTACCAGCAGTTCTCCTTGTGTGCCTACTTCCTAATTTTGTGGAGGAGCATTTCGATCATTTGCATTTCTAAAAGGTATGATATACCAGCAGTTCTTCTTGCGTACTTACTTCCTAATTTTTTTTTCAATTATGATCGGTATTGTGAGTTAATGTAAATTTATTTTTCAGGTAGAAATTGTTATAGAATAATATAAATTATATATCCTGCAATTTTATTTATAAATTTAAATTATTAGATGAGATAATTTCTTGATATAATATCAAAAACTTGTTAACTCGATAATCACGGGTTCGAATCTCATTATTTTCATTCTATTTGATAAAAATTAAATACAATATACTATGGATTTGTGTGCAAGTTTCAAGTATAAAATTTTTTCACTTGAAAGTGTGTATTAAAGAATAATATAAATCCTATATTAGAATCTCAACCAATATATTAAGATTTTAGATGAGATGATTTATTGAAAAAGATTGTTCACTAACAATACTCACTTAAATAATTTTTTCTATAGAGAGAATATGGGTTCTCTTATAATGCAGAACCCTTATAGAGCAGCCATGATTGGAGATTGGAAAAACATCATTAAACATTATCAAGACCGTCCTATGGATCTGTCCTTGCCAGTTACGCTCTCTGAGGATACTGCACTTCATATAGCTGTGTACAGCAAACAAGCGCAACCACTTCAAGAACTGCTTGAAGTCGTGAAGGGCACAATAAACCTTTTACCTGACATAGAATCCACTGCACGTGAGATGGAATCCCCTGTATTTGACATCGAATCCACTGCACGTGAGATGGAATCCCCTGTATTTGACATCGAATCCACTGCACGTGAGATGGAATTTCTCAAGAGCAAAAACAAATTTGGAAATACGGCTCTTCACGAGGCAACGATATGCGGGAATTATGAGGCTGTAAGACTCTTGGTAGGTCGATGTCCAGACCTCCTTGAGGAAAAAAATAACTACGGTGAAACCCCATTGTTTACAGCTGCTGCATTTGGCGAGGCAGACATAGTGGCGTTTTTACTCGGGCCCGAACCAGAACAACGGGTGAATGATAAGTTCAGCCTGTTAGAAATTCACCGCAAGAGAGGGGATGGCCTGTCCATCCTTAGCGCTGCTATCAAAGGGCAACACTTTGGTAGCAATTTCTGTCTTTATAGAATTCTCAAATTTAAAAAGTATAATTTTACTATGCCTAATTTCATGAATGCAGAAACATCTTTACTGTTGCTACAACTGGATGGATCGCTCCACGACATGAAGGACGAAGATGGCAGAACTGCTCTTCAATATCTGGCCGATATGCCATCTGCTTTTAAGAGTGGATATTCCATGGGCATATTTGAAACACTCCTCTACTGTTGTATGCCTACACCAACCACATTAATTACTAGACCTTGCAATACATACATACATACATACATACATACATACATACATATAATTTGAACTCTACATTATATTGCAGGCCTTCCTGTTATACGTCACCACAAGGTAGAACTACAAACTGGGGACCAGGCAGGGCAGGGTGTGACCAGAGATCTTGAGAGCGGTTGGGGGAGCAACTTGGAGAGGAATCAAAGAGGCGGCCTCCTCAACTATTTAAAGCCCCCTAAAGGTATTTAATATGGCTCCGTTACCATATAAATTTTGACCCTTATTTCTATATTCCATTACCAGACTTTGTGGAGATAGTTGATTCTTAACTCTTTATATATTACTCATAGTTGATTCTCATTGTCACTTAAGAAATTAAGTTTATTAGTGAGTTAGCATAAAATTATTCTTAAAATCATACTTAATAGTTTAAATGTTTACGTTGCATAATCCTTGTGCTTGAAACAAATGGGATTCGATATCACATACTTCATAAACTTAACTGTCAAGTCGCTGGCACAAACTGCAAGGAAAATAAAACTTTAAGATATAAAGAGGTAATCGTTCAAATTCTATCTTTAAATGCTTACGCAAATAATTCTTGGGAGTAAACGGAGAAGAACCTCTTTCTAAAAGACCACCAAAATAGATGTTGGTGGTGTTTTGTTTTTCTATATGATAATTGATTGTGTGCATGCTTCCACTGAATTTAGCATGTCTTTTTCCCCCAAACTCTTACTGGCTTTTTGGTTGAACCTTCTATCATTAACATATCTTTTTATTTCATAAAAATGGCTACCTCCCATCCATGTTTATTTCATTCCCTTTCGTATGAAGTAGGATTTTGGCCAGCAAGGCTAGAAAGATTCTGGAACCAGAAAATAAAACATGTATTTGCTTTGAAACTCGCCAAACTCCTAATAGAGAAAGATGAGCAGTCATGGAAGAGCGTCAGCAAAACGGAGGCAGGACAAGAAGAAAAACAAACTGGTCCACCCTCATCACAAGTTAAGCAAGGACACCAGAAAAAAGGAAAAGAAGAAGAGCAGGGAATGGGCGGGGGGGAAAATAAAAAGGGAGAGAACGAGTTGTCTTATTCGGGGCAACCTTCTGAAATCCCTAGCAAATCAAAAGAACTAGAAGAAGTCCAACATCCATCAGCACAACCTTCTGTGATGAGTTCATCATTAACTAGCAATGAGCAGATCTCATTGTTCCTTGCAACTGGAAACGGAATAGAAGAGATTGTGCGGGGGATAATAAAACAATATCCCAATGCTATTAAGAAGCTCCATGAAACGAATTCATCATTAACTAGGGAGGAACGGATCCCATTGTTTCTCGCAACAAGAAATGGAATAGAAGAGATTGTGTGGGAGATAATAGATCAATATCCCCATGCTATTGAGAAGCTCAATGACAAGGGCCAGAGCATTTTGGATGTGGCCGTCATGCATCGCCAGAAAAAGATCTTCAGTCTTGTGAAGCAACAGAAAGTACCATTGGCTAGACTGCATCGAGTTATTGATAATAAGGGAAACACATTGTTGCACCATGTTGCAGATATGGAGCATTACAGAGGAGGAACCAAGCCTGGACCTGCACTTAAACTTCAGGAGGAGTTGCAATGGTATGAGGTGAGCCCTATTTATCCCTGTCTATACCTCCTGATAAAAATTATTCATAGATTTGGTACGTACTGGATTATCCATCATGTGTATAAGAGCATCAAACCTCTAAAGACATATGTTTCAATCAAATTATCCAATCCAGTTAAGTTTATAGAAAAACTGTTAGACTGTAAGAAACTAGATTTTAATGCTAATGAAAGGTAGACATGTCACCTAATTAAGACATCAGGTTTATCTGATTCTCCTTTTCACCCGAACCAGCTTCTTAAATATTATTAAAAATTATACACTATTAAATTTATATACGAACTCCAATTATATAACTATCATATTTATCTCCCGATTATTGCAGCAAGTGAGAGACGTAATTCCTTTTCATTATGCAACGCTTCCGAATGGAAAAGGCAAGACAGCAGTAGATCTCTTCAAAGAGAGTCACGAGAAACAGCTGGAAAATGCACGAACATGGATCAAGGAAACGACCCAGTCTTGCTCCACGGTTTCCGCACTTGTTGCTACTGTTGTCTTTGCTGCTGCGTATACTGTGCCTGGAGGTTCTGACGAAAATGGCAAGCCCAACTTCATCGACTCTCCCTATTTTCTTGTTTTCACAGTCTCGGATGTTCTCTCCTTAGCAAGCTCCTTGACTTCGCTTGTGGTATTTCTGTCCTTGCTGACCTCTCCATTTGAACTACAAGATTTCAGGATATCTCTTCCTCGAAAACTTCTTGTTGGCTTCACCTTCCTTTTCTTCGCTGTGATAACAACCATGCTATCTTTTGGAGCCACAATTTTGATACTCATTCAGTCGGAGAGAAAGTTGACAACATTACTCCTTTCCATTGCTGCATTCCTTCCAGTCTTAGTATTTGCAATAATGCAATTCCAACTGTACGTCTCATTTATGGGCTCTACATACAACATTCGGAAGATAACCAAGAAAGCTCTGCCACCGTTTCTTTTCCCTTGCCTACCACGGGAGAAAAAGCTCCGTCGAGATGATTAATATGGGAGATTTTACTATCATAGAGGTTATTCCATTTTCTTGATTGTTTGAACCTCTACTATAGATCATTATATAGTGTGTTTGATTGCATGTATATGGCTGTTATTCAGTCTAGTGATATTACAGTCTTAAGCAATGCTTGCTGCAGACTGTATTTTTTAGATCATCATTATATAGTGTGTTTGATTGCATGTACGTGTAATATCTATACATGTATAGTTGTTATTCAGTTTCGTTTATTATATTGCAGTTCTTATGACATGCATATTGAAAGTTATTGATGGATGGGAGTGTTGAAGTATGAACACAATGGTATGATTACCAACCCACCATTCTACCAACCCACCATTGTTGAAAGTGGTGAATTTGGTGGTCAACCATTAAAGATTGTCTCCTCACTCTTGCTATAAATAGAGGAGCTTCTTAGAGCTTTAGACATCATTGAGTGAAGAACACAAGTGAATGTGTTGTGTAGAGAGAGCTAAAGAGTGAGTTGAGTTGAGTTGTTTCTCCTCCTCCTTGTATTTGTATTATTGTTTGCTTAATACAAATCAATAGCTCCGTGGAGTAGGAAAGTTGCCGAACCACGTAAATATTGTGTGTTAATCCGCTGCCATCTCTAACAACTGGTATCAGAGCCGTTAGTGTAGGTGTTTGATTTTTTGAAGAAAACATCAAAGTGCTCAAAAACGTGTTTTGAGCATCTGATCTTGTAGAGGAGGTCACCACGATTCCAACGGTGTATAGTTCACTTAATTTGGAGTTGAAACGAAGGAGTTATTACCGGTCAAAGTTTTGATCGGAAAGTCAACGCCACGTCACCAGCCAGTCAACGCCACGTCACCGGAAAGTCAACGACATGTCATTGCCACATCATTAGTCCAGCCATCACCACCTCATCGGTCCAGTCGCTGCCACGTCATCAGTCCGGTCAGCAGTGCCACATCATCAGTGGGAGTTGATCTGGTGTAGAAGGGTCTACGTAAACCCGGATACGTGGGTTGATCTGAGCTGTCCATTTGTTCAGATTTTGATTGATAAGATTTGAGCCGTCCGAGGTTTGATTTTGGTCGTTCTTGAGTCATTTGACCTTTCCGGACGCATCTGTGGTGTCCGATTTATCAAAGGGACGAGGTAAAAGGGACCGGAATAGAAAAATTTGATGGGCGAGATTTCGGTTATTGGAAAATGCAAATAGATGATTATTTGTATGGGAAGAAACTTCATCTTCCTTTATTTGGACAGAAACCAGAGGCGATGAAAGATGAAGAATGGATCTCTCTTGACAGACAAGTGTTAGGTCTGATCCGACTAACACTTACAAGGAAGGTCGCTCACAATGTCATCAAAGAAAGGACTACAACAGGATTAATGACAGTCCTATCTGGTATGTATGAAAAACCATCTGCCAATAATAAAGTGTATTTGATGAAGTTATTAAATCTGAAAATGGCAGAAGGAATGCCTGTCATACAGCATCTGAATAATTTCAACACTATCACAAATCAATTGTCATCAGTTGAAATTGATTTTGATGATGAGATACGAGCCTTGATCTTATTGGCTTCATTGCCAAATAGCTGGGAGGCAATAAAAATGGCGATCAGCAACTCGACTGGAAAATCCAAGTTAAACTATGATGACATCCGAGATTTGATACTTGGAGAAGAAGTCCGTAGAAAAGATGCTGGTGAATGTTCAACTTCAGGTTCTGCCTTGAATGTTGAGACTAGAGGTAAAAGATTTGATAAATACTCAAATCGCGGCAGATCAAAATCCAGACCAAGACCTTGTCAAGATCGAAGCAAGTCAAGATCTAGAAAACCACTGGAATGTTGGCATTGTGGCAAACCAGGTCACATTCAGGCAAACTGTTATAAGATGAAGAAGGAGGAGGATGATAAATCTGCCAATACAGTGGCAGAGGAAAGGCATGAAGCATTGTTACTCTCAGTCAGCAGTCCACTTGATTCTTGGGTGCTAGACTCGGGAGCTTCATTCCACACTACTCCTCATCAGAATATCCTGCAGAATTATGTTGCCGGTAACTATGGTTTGGTATATCTAGCATATGGAGAGCCATTAAGAATTATTGGTGTAGGAGATGTCGAGATAAAACTACCCAATAATTCTACATGGAGGCTACAACAGGTAAGACATGTACCTGAGCTAAAGAAGAACCTGATCTCAGTAGGGCAACTTGATGAAAGCGGTCATTCCATAAATTTTGCAGGAGGCATGTGGAAAGTCTCAAAAGGAGCAATGATTTTGGCACGGGGGAAGAAAACTGGCACCTTGTACATGACCCCAGCCTCAGAAGATATCATTGCTTCCACTGAAGCTGAAAATCAGGCTGATTTATGGCACTATAGACTTGGCCATATGAGTAAGAAAGGAATGAAGCTGCTTCTCTCAAAAGGAAAGCTACCAGGCTTGAAATCAGCAGAGTTTGATTTATGTGAAGGGTGCATCTTCGGAAAACGAGAAAAGGTGAGTTTTCGAAAATTGGAAGAGCTCCAAGACCTCAGAAAATGGAGTGAGTACACTCAGATGTATGGGGGCCATCTCCAATTGCATCACTTGGAGGTTCAAAGTATTATGTAACCTTCATCGATGACTCAAGTAGAAAGGTATGGGTTTATTTTCTGAAAAATAAATCTGATGTGTTTGAAACCTTCAAGAAGTGGAGAGCTATGGTGGAGACTGAAACAGGATTGAAGCTAAAATGTCTGAGGTCAGACAATGGAGGAGAATACATTGATGGAGATCTCAAGGAGTACTGTACTATTAATGGTATCCGGATGGAGAAGACCATTCCAGGCACACCGCAACAGAATGGTGTGGCAGAGCGAATGAATAAAACCATCAATGAAAGAGCCAGGAGCATGAGGTTGCATGCTGGATTACCTCCAACATTCTGGTCTGAAGCTGTCAATACTACAGTCTACTTAATCAACCGAGAACCTTCTGTTCCTTTGGATTTCAGAATTCCTGAAGAGGTCTGGACAGGAAAGGAGGTAAATCTTTCACACTTGAAAGTATTTGAATGTGTTTCTTATGTGCACATAGATTCTGAAGCAAGAAGTAAGCTTGATGCAAAGTCCAGAAAATGCATCTTTGTTGGCTATGGTTCTAATGAGTTTGGATACCGATTTTGGGATGAAGAAAATCGAAAAATTATCAGAAGCAGAAATGTCATATTTAATGAGAAGATGACATACAAGAACAAAGATGCGACAAATTCTGACGAAGTTGAGACATCTGATGTAATAGATGTAGATGATATTGCTAAAAGTATTGTACAAGGCAATATCATTGATAAAGAAAACACTGATCCGCAGGGAGAGCCATGCACACCACCAATAGTTGTCAGAAGATCTTCCAGGTAGATCAGACCTCCACAACGGTTCTCACCATCATTGAACTATATTCTATTGACAGATAATGGTGAGCCTGAAAGTCTTGAAGAAGCTACAAGAGCTGAAGAATCAAGCAAGTGGGAGCTAGCCATGAAAGATGAGATGGATTCCTTGTCAAGAAACCAGACATGGGAATTGACTCCACTACCTAAAGGGAAGATAGCCTTGCATAATAAATGGGTGTACAGGATTAAAGAAGAGCATGATGGAAGCAAACGATTCAAGGGAAGACTTGTCGTGAAGGGATTTCAACAAAAGGAAGGTATCGATTATACAGATATCTTTTCTCCAATGGTAAAGATGACTACAATCAGATTAGTATTATCAATTGTAGCTGCAGAAGATCTACATCTTGAGTAGTTAGATGTGAAGACTGCTTTTCTACATGGAGATCTAGAAGAAGATATCTACATGAAGCAACCAGAGGGTTTCTCAGAAAAGGGAAAAGAGAACATGGTTTGCAAGTTGAAAAAGAGTTTATATGGTTTGAAGCAAGCTCCGAGGCAATGGTACAAGAAGTTCGACAACTTTATGTGCAACAATGGGTTCACACGTTTGCAAGCAGACCATTGTTGTTATGTAAAGAATTTTGGGTCATCATATATCATCTTATTGATATATGTAGATGATATGCTAGTTGCAGGATCTAGCATCGGGGAGATCAACAAGCTGAAACAACAATTGTCAAAGCAGTTTGAAATGAAGGATTTGAGAGATGCAAAACAAATCATTGGCATGAGAATCATCAGAGACAGAGATAAAGGTACTCTGAAACTTTCACAAGAAGAGTATGTGAAGAAAGTGCTCCATAGGTTCAAGATGGATGGAGCAAAGCCAATAAGCACACCTTTGACTAAACATTTTAAACTTACTAAGGAGCAGTCACCTAAAACTGAAGAAGAAAGGAACTATATGAATACAGTTCCTTACGCATCAGCAATCAGAAGTCTCATGTATGCTATGGTCTGTACAAGACCAGACATTGCACATGCAGTGGGAGTTGTGAGCAGATACATGAGCAATCCTGGCAAACAACACTGGGAAGCAGTCAAATGGATTATGAGGTATTTGAAAGGTACTTCAAATACATCCTTATGCTTCACAAAGTCAGACTTGAAGCTTCAAGGATATGTAGACGCTGATTTAGCCGGTGATATCGACACAAGAAAAAGTACTACAGGGTTTGTGTATACTCTGGGTAATACAGCTGTATGTTGGGCTTCGAAGCTACAGAAGATTGTTGCTCTTTCTACAACAGAAGCTGAATATGTAGCAGTTACAGAAGCTGGGAAGGAGATGGTTTGGTTACAAAGCTTTTTGGAAGAATTAGGCAAGAAACAACATAAAGGCATTCTGTACAGTGACAGTCAGAGTGCTATTTTTCTTGCGAAGAATCCAGCCTTTCATTCCAGGACAAAACATATATAGTTGAGATATCATTTTATTCGGTCTCTTCTTGATGATGGACAATTGATACTTGAGAAGATTCGAGGTTCGGAGAATCCTAGTGACATGCTGACAAAGGAAGTACCTATAGAAAAATTGAAGTTATGCAAAGCTTCAGTTGGACTTCAAGACTAAAAGGGATTGACACCATTGTGTTCAAGTGGGAGATTGTTGAAGTATGAACACAATGGTGTGAAACCTCAACAATGGTATGCAAACTTTCTCCCCACCATTGTTGAAAATGGTTACCAACCCACCATTCTACCAACCCACCATTGTTGAAAGTGGTGACGTAAATATTGTGTGTTAATCCGCTGCCATCTCTAACAGGGAGAACATACGTACATCAACAAAACAAAATGAAAAGATTAGAAATATGGATTTGGACTTGAAGGTCTATGATCAAGTCCAAGAAATGCATGGTCAAGTCAAAAATATTTTATCCCAATAAGTTGTATTTTGTACACAAACCAATCTTTTCCCTAAGCACCTAAAAGCTAAATAAGAAAGATGATTTTGCCATGTTTAATTCTCTTCTCTTCTCTTAGAATTACAATTATATCTTAAAAGAAAAACCCTTACTGAAGGGGATAATTGATTTTTTTTCTTTAATCAATTCTAATTTACTCATAAGAGAGATAAAAAAAATCTGTAGAGAATTTTATTAAATCTATTTGAATTCAGCATGATGTGTGCGTATCCATAGCAACTTAAGTTATTAGAAATATTATAATCAAATCAATAAACCAACAAAATTACAGCAAGAGATGGAAGAATATTAGGAAGAAATCAGAATTAAATAGGAACTCAAGTAAAGCAAAATAGATCAAGAGAGGAAGAGTAGCTGATCATGATTGTGTTTGTAGCAAAAGGATATAATTGAAGATCAAGTTCATTTCGATTTTACCCGTGGAGGTGAAAGTACACATGGACAAGGACATACATGACAAGAGATAAGGTCAAACTAAACAGTTTATTTGACAGAAATAACTATAATTTTAGTTTAATTATTCAATGTATTTTTTTTTTAAATTCTGCATGCTTGTTTTTACAAAGTGTCAGCACTTCATAACCAACAAGCTCGGATTTCCTTCTTTTTTTTTTTTTTTGTCTGAGTTAATTTAATTTTGTTTAGATGTTTTTCGATGGTTTCAATATACTGATGTTTAAAATAAAAAATCTAAAAGGAGTATTTTAATGCATTTTTAATTCAATTATTTTCAAGTAAAAAGCACTCTGCATTTCATTACCAATCACACACAAACACAAGAAAAGAAACATAATTTTGATACATGGAAAATTGATTTAAAATAATTTGATCACTAAGAAATTGTTATTGGATATTGTAGTTAATTTTGAACCTTATTAAGCTATTTTATCTCGTTTTGCTATTTTCCTTGGCGTGTTGGAAATAGAATTCAAGGACGATTTGTGATGAGCATGAAACACGACGATATAATATATTATGCTTCTTTAAAGTTGTAGCGTAATGATTATATGTACGCGAAAGCAAATGAGAACAATTAAATCAGGATTGTTCCAAAGGAAAAGGGAAACCAATTAATACTTTAGGTTATTTTAGAAGCAAGAGTGTGATTCTCGATTTCAAGCTGCAATATTCTGGTTTTGTATTTATTTTTATAATTATCAATTAATCAAATTCTTAGAGTCTAGTAAATTTGTGACCATATCCTATATTATATAAATAAAAAACATAAACAAATTTTAAAGATGTTGAATCTCGTATATGATAAGACTTAAGGTTTTTTTTAGATAAAACTCATTATTTCAACTATTTAATTTAATATCGTATCAAACTTTTTTCATTTAAAGAGAGATGTTAAAATCATTTGTTAGCTTTATTATATTCTTATAAAATAAATAAATAAAACTTTAGCTTTATTCTATTCCAGTATTAGTTTCACTTTATAAAATCAAAACTCGGATACTGATTTACTATTTACTTTTTTTTTCTTATAAAAGAAAAAAGGAACCATTCCTTGAAGGATTGTATATATAGTTTCTCAACCGGTTTAATTAAGAATAACTACAAGCTAGGTTGTCTCTTTGTCTCGTCTTTCCGGAAACAAGATTTCTTGCTGACATTGATTTTACAAGGGAGATAGGCAGAGGAGCATTTCGATCTTTTCCATTAATAAAAGGTATGATATACTTCGAGTTCTCTTTGAGAGTTTACTTCCTCATTTTGTTTTCCATCATAAACTGATCCCTTAGGATTTAACTTAACAGTTTCATTAGCCTTGAGTTAATTGAGATTGTTCATTAACAGTAATTACTTGCAAAATTTTATGTAGAAAGCAGATATGGGTTCTCTTTCAATAACGGAGATAGTTTATAGGTCAGCGATTGGGGGAGATTGGGAAAACATGGTTGACTACTATAAGGCACGTCCCGAACAACTTTTAAGTCCAGTTACGCTCTCTTTGGATACTGGATTTCATCTTGCTGTGCACAGCAACCAAGGGAAACCACTTGAAGACTTACTTGAAATCACGAAGAAAAGAGAAAGTTCAAGTGAGATAGAATCTCTTGAGAGAAAAAACAAATTTGGAAATACGGCTCTTCACGAGGCAACCATCAATGGCAATTATTGTTGAGTATTGTTGTTTCTCCCAACAAGTGGTATTAGAGTTTGGTGCGATCGAGCACTTTAAATATCTTGTGTTGAATAATGAAGGCTAATCTAAGTAGAATGGTGTGTTTGAATGGTTCAAATTATAATATATGGAAAGGTAAAATGGAAGACCTGCTTTATGTGAAACAATTCCATTTACCCGTGTTTGCGTCTGAGAAGCCAGAAAATAAATCTGATGAAGAATGGACTTTGATGCATAGACAAGTATGTGGATATCTTAGACAGTGGGTTGATGATAATGTGTTGAATCATATTGAGGGTGAGACACATGCACGCACACTTTGGAAAAAACTTGAGGAGTTGTATGCTCGTAAGACCGGGCATAGTAAAATGTTTTTGATGAAGCAGTTGATGTATTTGAGATACCAAGATGGAACTCCCTTAACGGATCACTTGAACACTTTCCAAGGAATTATTAATCAGCTTGCTGGGATGGGTATCAAGTTTGATGAAGAGGTTCAAGGGTTGTGTTTACTTGGTACATTGTCGGACTCTTGGGAGACATTTAGAATGTCATTATTTAACTCAGCCCCGAATGGTGAAATCAATATGGATCTGGCTAAAAGTAGTATATTGAATGAAGAGATGAGAAGAAAATCACAGGGATCCTCTTCACAGTCAGAGGTGTTGGTTATAGAAAGAAGGGGGAGGAGTAAGAGCAGAGGTCCGAAAAATAGAGATAACAGCAGAAACAAGTCAAACAGGTTTGCCAATGTTGAGTGCCATCATTATGGCATAAAGGGGCATATCAAGAAATATTGTAGACAGTTGAAGAGAGAGAATAAAGAGAAAGGGAAGGAGATACAAAATGAAGATGGCAAGAATGGCAATAGAGTTGCCACCACTACTTCCGGAGATTTCTTCACTGTTTATGATGATGATGTCATTAATTTTGCAAGTCATGAGACTAGTTGGGTGATTGATAGTGGTGCTTCAACTCATGTTACATCCCGACAAGATTTCTTCACTTCCTATACAGCCGGTGACTTTGGGACAGTGAAGATGGGCAATGATGACTTGGCCAATATTGTCGGCATTGGAGATGTGTGCTTGGAGATGAGTAATGGCATGAAGTTAGTTCTTCATGATGTGAAGCATATTCCTGACATCCGTTTGAACTTGATATTTGTAGGCAAACTTGATGATGAAGGGTATTGCAGCATTTTTCATAATGGTCAGTGGAAGCTCACTAGAGGTGCTATGGTTATTGCTCGAGCTTATAAGCTTTCTACTTTGTATATGTTAGAAGCAAAATTCTCCAAAGACATTATTAATGCAATGGATGATGAGTCTTCTACAGAACTATGGCATAAGAGACTTGCTCATGTGAGTGAGAAAGGATTGGAATTATTGGCCAAGAAGAATTTGCTAGCAGGAATGAAGAGTGCATCTTTGAAAAAATGCACACACTGTTTGGCAGGTAAGCAAAACAGGGTTTCCTTTAAGAGTTCCCCTTCTGCCAGAAAGACAGATATACTTGATCTTGTACATTCAGATGTATGTGGTCCTATGAAGACTAAAACACTTGGTGGTTGCCTTTACTTTGTGACTTTCATAGATGATCATTCAAGGAAATTATGGGTGTATACCTTGAAAAGCAAAGATCAGGTATTTGATGTGTTTAAGCAATTCCTGGCTTCAGTTGAGAGACAAACTGGGAAGAAGTTGAGGTGCATCAGAACAGATAATGGGGGAGAGTATTTGGGTCCTTTTGATGAGTATTGCAGGCAACAGGGTATTCGGCATCAAAGAACACCTCCAAAGACTCCTCAGTTGAATGGTTTGGCTGAAAGAATGAATAGAACTCTGGTTGAGAGAGTAAGATGTTTGCTTTCACAATCACAGTTGCCAAACTCCTTTTGGGGGGAGGCTTTGAACACAGCAGTACATGTCCTTAATCTCACTCCATATGTTCCTCTTCAGTTTGATGTACCAGACACGGTATGGAATTGCAAAGATGTTTCTTATGATCATTTGCGTGTCTTTGGATGTAAGGCATTTGTGCATATTCCCAAAGATGAGAGATCGAAACTGGATGTGAAGACCCGACAGTGTATCTTCCTAGGTTATGGCCTAGATGAGTTTGGTTACAGATTGTATGATCCAGTTGAGAAGAAACTTGTGAGAAGTCGAGATGTTGTGTTTATGGAAGATCAAACTATACATGATATTGAGAAGACAGAAAAGGTAGTGCCTCGATATAATGATTGTTTGATTGACTTGGATTCACCTTCTTTGATAGATTTGCCAGCACAAATTGAACATGATGTTCAGAATGACCTCCAAGTTCCAGATGATACAGATGTTCCCTTACAGGATGAATCTCATGATGAGTTGCCAGTACCAGAGATACCACCAGATGTTCCACCCAGAAGGTCTACCAGAGATCAACATCCTTCCACTTGGTATTCTGTAAATGAGTACGTGTTATTAAATGACGGGGGAGAGCCCGAGTGTTATGTAGAAGCCATGGAAGATGAACACAAGTCAAAGTGGATTGATGCTATGCAAGATGAGATGAAGTCATTGTATGACAATCACACCTTTGATTTGGTGAAGCTACCAAAGGGTAAGAGAGCCTTGACAAACAGGTGGATTTACAAGGTGAAGCAGGAAGAATACACTTCACAACCACGGTATAAAGCTAGACTAGTTGTGAAGGGATTCAGGCAGAGAAAAGGCATTGACTTTGATGAGATTTTCTCTCCGGTTGTGAAGATGTCATCCATCCGTGTTGTTCTTGGTTTAGCAGCTAGTCTAGACTTAGAGGTTGAACAAATGGATGTGAAAACTGCCTTCCTTCATGGTGATTTGGAGGAAGAGATTTATATGGAGCAGCCAGAGGGTTTTAAGGTAAAATGAAAAGAGGACTATGTGTGTCGGCTCAAGAAAAGTCTTTATGGTTTGAAGCAGACACCTAGACAATGGTATAAGAAGTTTGAGTCTGTTATGGAGGAGCAAGGCTACAAGAAGACTACTTCTGACCATTGTGTGTTTATACAAAAATTCTCTGATGGCGATTTTATTATTTTATTGCTTTATGTTGATGATATGTTGATTGTTGGCATGGATTCTTCAAGAATTGACAAGTTGAAGAAGCAGTTAAGTCAGTCATTTGCAATGAAGGACTTGGGGCCAGCAAAGCAGATTCTTGGGGTTCGTATTCATAGATCCAGAAAAGATAAGAAGCTGTTTATATCACAAGAGCAATACATTGAGAAAGTGCTTGAGAGGTTCAACATGAACAATGCAAAGTGGTTAGCTCTCCTCTTGCTACACACTTTAAGTTGAGCACAAAGCAAAGCCCTTCGACAGATGAAGAGAAGGAAGATATGGAAAGAATTCCATATGCCTCAGCAGTAGGAAGCTTGATGTATGCAATGGTTTGTACGAGGCCAGATATAGCTCATGCAGTTGGTGTTGTTAGCCGGTTTCTTTCAAATCCAGGAAAAGAACATTGGAATGCGGTGAAGTGGATTATGAGATATCTACTGTCGCACGTCCCCGCGCGGCGTCCCGGGAGGGATCCTGGCTCTCGCATGTGGAGTTGATGATGAGGAGTCGCCATCTTGCTGTTGAGGGTCGCTAGGAACACCCGATTTGTACTGGTCTGCTCAGAGATTCAAAGGTAAGGGACTGGTTGCGTAAAGGGAAGGTATTAACACCCCTAATACGCCTTACCTGAGGTAAGCTGCATTGCCTATTTAGATGTGATTTAAAATGTTTCAATAAGTCAGTATTTATTCATAAAAAATGTTACAATTAAAAAAGAAATCAATCAGCTTAAAAAAATCAAATAAATTTTATTGATTATTATTATTCCCGCTAAATATTTTAGATAATAAATTTTTGGAATTTATTTATCCAAACATCGAAAAGTAAATAATAACATACTATTCCTGCCGAATATTTTGGATTTTTATCCAAACACCGAAAAGTGAATAATAGCATACTATTTCTCCGAATATTTTGGGTATAAACATTTAACATTTAATTATCCGAATATAAGCAGTGAATAATAAATTCCCAAAAAAGATTTTTGTATTTTTTGAAATATTGGTTTTGAATTTTTACAAAGAAAACACATTTTTATTTTATTTTATATTCTTTTTCCTTAACAAAACAACATAAGAAATAAATAAAAACACACACACACACACAATCTCTTTTTCATTCTTTTTTTCATCATATTTTAACAATAAAATACAACTCACACACACATTGTCCTTTTCATTTACTTTTCATTACATTTCATAAATAACATTTAATCAACATCAAATAAACACATAAACAAAATTACAAAGCAAAAATACTCGGGAACAGTGAGCCAGGCAGGAACAATGGCAGAGGCGATGCGAGGAAGGCTGGTGGCGCGTCTTCCAACGCGCCATCAGCCATCGGTGGCGCGTGGCCCCCCGCCCCACCGCGATGAACAGTAAGACAGGGGGAACGGCAGATCTGCTCCTTCTCTACAGACTTCGCGGTGGTGACATTCGATGGCCTGCAAAGCAAAACAAAACGCAAAAAACACACACGAGGGCAAGCTGGTTCGTTTTCCTTTATCGGTCCCTCTTCTTCTTCTTCTCCTTCTTCTTCTTCTTCTCTTACGCTTTTCTTTGCCAGATGCAGTGTCCATAACAACCTACAAACAGAGGCAGCCACACAAATACAAACACAAAAATATCAATCGGTTCTTTCCTTCGAAATATTGACTCTGTTCTCGGCGATCCGTTCCTCTTTCTCAAAATCCCAGGCTTGTTCTCTCTTCCCTTCAGTGGGCTGGTGGCTGGAGGCAAAAGCTGGGTAGAGAGAGATGGTGAGGGAAATCAGATGGTGAGCATGGGGGTGTTGTCACGGCTGGGATAGGGAAAGATGGTGTGACCGGAGTGAGGCCGTGGGTGCTGCTGTGACCGTTGCTGTGGGGTTGCACGGATCTTCCCTTCAATCTCCCACCGGCGGTGGCCTTCAAATGGTGACCTGCAACAAAACCACACCCAGAAATAACAAGTAAAATCACAAAAAGCAAACCATTTATGCTCTAAATCCCTTTTTTATTTGGGTTTGAAACACTTCTTCTCCGTTTCGCCTGGCAGCTAAAGGCATGGCCGAACAAAGGAAAAGAAAAGAAAAGGAGGAGAGATCGCTGGTGAGCTCGTCTGTGAGGGAGAGGTTGTAGTGGTCTGTTGGTCGAAGGGGAAGGAGAGTGAGGCTGGCCGGAGAAGGATCGGGGGCTGTGACAGGGAGGAGGAGAGACTGGATGATCGGCGGAGAAAATGAGAGGACGAGAGGCTCGCTGTAGGAGAGAATGTGAGGAAGAGAAAAGAGCTTGTGGGGGGTCTGGTCTTGGGGAGAAGAACGGGGAGGGGCTGCGGCTGCCAAGATGATGGTGGCGGCGCAGCCCCTCAAAATTTCAAAGAGAATTTTTGAGCAAGGTTTCTTAGGTTTAGGGTTTTTGAATGTGGAATTTTTTTTTGTCCCCTTTTCTATGTTGATTAAAACCTCTATTTATAGACTTTTTATATTCAAAATTCCAAACACAGTCTTCAACTTGCGTATCCTTTTCAATTTAGTCCTTTGATTTGCAATTTGCACGATTTGACTATTAAACACTCAATTTGCCCAATTTTCCCTCTAACAAGATATTTTTGGATTTTTTTGTTTTTTTCTATTTTTTTCTTTTTCTTCCGAAACATAAAAAATAAGTTGGTCAAAATTTGGGTAGCAACAGATGCCCCCTCTTTACATTGCTTACGACTAAAGTCTTGTAAAAGACTTTAAATAGTAAGCATTGTAAAGAAAAATAAAGAAAATAAAATAAATAAATAAAATCATGGGTGACCTACACAAATAAAAGAAATTAGATAGAAGAGTCTCGATAGTGACGGATGACTTACCCGGGTCTGATTATGACGGGTGACCTGCCCTGATGAAAGAGTCTCGATAGTGACGGATGACTTACCCGGGTCTGATTATGACGGGTGACCTGCCCAAGTAGAAAGAGTCTCGATAGTGACGGATGACTTACCCGGGTCTGATTATGACGGGTGACTCGCCTCGATGAAAGAGTCTCGATAGTGACGGATGACTTACCGGTCCGATTATGACGGGTGACCTGCCCAAGTAGAAAGAGTCTCGATAGTGACGGATGACTTACCCGGGTCTGATTATGACGGGTGACCTGCCCTGATGAAAGAGTCTCGATAGTGACGGATGACTTACCCGGGTCTGATTATGACGGGTGACCTGCCCAAGTAGAAAGAGTCTCGATAGTGACGGATGACTTACCCGGGTCTGATTATGACGGGTGACCTGCCCTGATGAAAGAGTCTCGATAGTGACGGATGACTTACCCGGGTCTGATTATGACGGGTGACCTGCCCAAGTAGAAAGAGTCTCGATAGTGACGGATGACTTACCCGGGTCTGATTATGACGGGTGACCTGCCCTGTGACGCCCCCAGCTCCCTTGCCAGTTACCTAACTAGCGTGACCAGGATCGCCACACTGTTGGGACTAATGTCCCCTATTTCCTCCATAATAAACAACAAAATACATAGATAACTACATTGTTGAAAACATACGGAATAATTTATAACATCCTTATAACCATTCTATAATTTACAGAATACTCAAAATGCCTAAATATTTAATTTACAAGGTTGGCTCATACCCCCTTTTTTTTTTACAAACAAAAGATATTCCTATTTTTATCAGTGACACATGAACCTCTTTAGCGAGAACCGGCAGCATCCTCAAACAGCTTAACCTTACCCTTGCCTGAATAAAAAAAAATACAATAACAGAATGAGCCAAAGCTCAGTAAGTAGGGTGATGCACGTGATATGCAATGCTATTGTGTTTCCCACATTTTCATCCATTTTTAATCCGGTACCCTAGGTATATGCAAGTCCGTGCGAACTATCACTCGGTGATCATGTTATCACCTACTGCTCTATTACTTTCTCTCAGTGATCTCAATATCACCTACTGCTCGCAACGGCATTTTCCCTCGTTGTAGCACACGGTTAGCGGAATTATCCCTCGCTTAACGGTGTTAGTAAATAGAGCTCGCACTTTGGATTCCTTGCTATTACCCATTACACTCCATTCGGTTATCAAACCGTATCAATTCAAGGCTCAATGATTTCCCTCAAATTAATTTCCCCCAATGCACGTGATGCACGTGATGACATGTTTAATCACATTCAAACAAGCTTGGGTACCAACTCTTATTTCTCAAAACATACTCACGGCCCAACTCACACTCGGGATTCACCCATCGTTCACATACCAATCATGGTTCTCATAGCGGGAACACAACCTCCGCTCATTAATATTGTTTATTAATTCCATTAATATTAAGATCTAGTTATTTCCATTATTATAAGAATAAATTTATTTATTTATTTTGTCCAAGATCATTTCTTTTAATCTTAGCCCATCTATTTTTTAAAACCAAGCTTTTTACTTGTAGTCCAAGTCCATTTGATTTGTTCTAGGCCCATTAGCTTGATCCAAGTTTATTAACTTTATCTTAGTTCAAACTCATTTATTTTAATCCAAGCCCAATCCATTTGTTTTGATCTAAGTCCACCTTAATTTTACATATATTGTTTTTTTTTTCTTTTAAGCAATAGTATGCCTACACAACCCATACCAATTTGGCCATAATTCCTTACATATATATCAAAAATTTACGAAATTTTAAGGAGAGATAGTAGACATATAGATAAACAACTTTCCTTCTTTGTATGTTTCCTAAAAATCACTCTAAGATCTCTAAATAACTCATACACAATTTCGGATGGAAAATATTTTTTTCCAGCAGGTATCCATTTGAGCAACCCACGCCATATCAGTCATAACTCAATGTACATATTTCTAAAAATCATGAAAGTTCACAGGGATATAGTAGACATATATATCCACAACTTTCATTCTTTACACTTTTCCTAAAACGCACTAAAAGATCCCTGAATAATTCATACACCATTTCGGACAGAACATATTTTTCAACAGATATCTATTTGAGCAACCCACACCATATCAGTCATAACTCCATGTATATTTTTCTAAAAATCACACAATTTCACAGGGATGTAGTAGACATATATACACACAACTTTCATGCTTTGAATTTTTCCTAAAACTCACTCCAAGATCCCGAAATAATTCACACATCAAGCATACTTTTCATTATGCATGCTTAATCATCCATCATCAAACATCAAGAGTAAAAATCATCACAAAACCATCATAATCACATTTGATATTAATTAAACAACTCATAAAAATGGAAAACATAAACAAACAAACAAAAATAAAATGAAACCTCCTTACTTTAGATTAAGTTTCTCTAAAATCTTTTAGCTTTTCCCTTGCTTTTCCCTTCTTCTTCTTCCCTTTTCCCCTTCTCTTTCACTCTTTTTTTTTTTTATTTTTGTAAAATTTCGGGATGCATAACAAAAATATCTCCCTCTCCCCCATGTTTACTTTACTTAAATATCTTTTTCATTTAATGCTTATGCCATGTGTCAATGAGTTATGGTGAAATGTAAAGTTAAATTAGGCTTAAATTTTTATGAATTTCAAGGCAATTCATTTGGTTAGGTTTTATGAATTTTTAATATTATTATTATTTTTGGCTATCATCATTTTATATACTATACTTTATACTTATTACATATACAAAGGATTTACTAATTAGTTCTTCTAAAATTATTTTTCCTAAACATTTACGTACATTAATTAATCTCAACAATCACGTACATAAACGCCAATTACGTACATACCATATATTCTAGTATATATTTTTACCGGGTTACAGATTATCACGTACGTACCCTATATACTATATACATACGCATGAATATAATTATCCCGATCAATACACTTATACGGTTACAAATTTATGTTAGTTACATGCCCTGCTGAAAGAGTCTCGATAGTGACGGATGACTTACACGGGTCTGATTATGACGGGTGACCTGCCCAAGTAGAAAGAGTCTCGATAGTGACGGATCACTTACCCGGGTCTGATTATGACGGGTGACCTGCCCAAGTAGAAAGAGTCTCGATAGTGACGGATGACTTACCTGGGTCTGATTATGACGGGTGACCTGCCCTGATGAAAGAGTCTCGATAGTGACGGATGACTTACCCGGGTCTGATTATGACGGGTGACCTGCCCGGGTTAACAGTTAGAAGGGTCTCATGCCCGTGTTAGCAGTTAGAAGGGTCTCATTTTTCTGGGTGACCTGCCCGTGTTAGCAGTTAGAAGGGTCTCATTTTTCTGGGTGACCTGCCCGTGTTAGCAGTTAGAAGGGTCTCATTTTTCTGGGTGACCTACCCGAGTTAGAATGTTAGAAGGGTCTCATTTTTCTAGGTGACCTACCCGAGTTAGAATGTTAGAAGGGTCTCATTTTTCTGGGTGACCTGCCCGAGTTAGAATGTTAGAAGGGTCTCATTTTTCTGGGTGACCTACCCGAATGGAGGATGGAAGGGTCTCATTTTTACGGGTGACCTACCCGGCTGGAAGATGGAAGGGTCTCATTTTTACGGGTGACCTACCCGGATGGAAGGTGGAGGGTCTCATTTTTACGGGTGACCTACCCGGATGGAAGGTGGGAGGGTCTCATTTTTACGGGTGACCTACCCGGATGGAAGATTGGGTCTCATTTTTACGGGTGACCTACCCGGATGGAAGATGGAGGGGTCTCATTTTTACGGGTGACCTACCCGGATGGAAGATTGGGTCTCATTTTTACGGGTGACCTACCCGGATGGAAGATGGAGGGGTCTCATTTTTATGGGTGACCTACCCGGATGGAAGATGGAAGGGTCTCATTTTTCTGGGTGACCTACCCGGCTGGAAGATGGAGGGGTCTCATTTTTACGGGTGACCTACCCGGATGGAGGATTGGGTCTCATTTTTATGGGTGACCTACCCAGATGAAAGCTGACGAAGATGGGGATGCAATGCATGATGATGCATGGATACTTACCTAGGAAATATAAGTCCTCTTTTTGTAATGCAATGCATGGTGATGCATGTATACTTACCTAAGAAATATAGGTCCCCTTTTTTCTGATGCTCCATTGTCGTAGAATGTTTTTGCCCAGCCTCCAAAGCTTTGTTGTCATTCATTCATCAAGTCTCAAGCGCACTGCTTCTTCTGGCGTGTCTACGATAATCTTTGCTCTCAGTGCTTATCAAGTTTAACATTGCCCCCAAGTGTGGTGTTGCTTGATTCCTCATGAAGGAGTGTAACAAACCATCAACTTTCTTGGAATCTCTCAATAACAGCTCTTGTTTTGCGTGTGTTTGCTAACAATCATTGCAAAACTTGCTAATGCTGACCTCATCTTCGGTTGTCGATCAGTTAATCAATTTTCTTCATCAATTGAATCATGTTTCTCTCGTAGTATGTCATCATCAACCTTCATGGAATTTTCAAGTCATCCATAAATGCATCCAAAACTCATCGGTGCATGCTCCATGCTATCATCAATAAATTTCTCTTAGCTTGTGAGAGGAGATGTAATGCTACTATCACCCATATTCATGCGATCAATCTCGCCTTGAGCTGATGCAACTGTTCCGGCCATGCAATCTGAAACTCTTCGTCCTAGACTCAATTTCTTCTAAACAAATCCATTTTGTTTGCAAAGAAATATGATATTGTCATTAACGAGGTTTTCTGTCTCCCATATTCATGGAGTGAACTGAACCATGAGTCGACTAGCTTCACAACAATTATCTCATGATCAACCTTGATGGCATGCACTCTTCAATATTTATGAAAATACAACCATGCAACAAATCTTTGGAGACAAACAAATCTGCGAGTAAGATGATATTTCTGAAATCTGAAGTTGCCCTTCAAATGCAATCTTATTCTCAATCATTGCTAAAGCTTACCACACCCTCACTCTCTATTAAGCCATGTTGCCCTGAGTTGAATCTGTAGGTGCTCATTGATGAATTTCACTAAATCAATCATTTGTTTATGCTTCTCTGCCCCCAAGCTGATGTGAAATTATTTGCATTCCTATCAAGATCCACATTCTGGCCTCTAACTGCTGAGCATTCCGATGATAACCGAGAATTGTCAATGTCAAGGATTCTTCAAATCCGGTCAATATTTTCTCTAAGTCATTCTTGTTCTAGAATTAAGTCACTGATTTCAAAGATCATGTGCTTTCAAAGTCTAATCATTGCAATAAAATCAAAGAGATGTCATTTGTTGAAAATCAAATTCATTTGGTCAAATACCCAACACATGATATTCAATAAATGCAGATCTGAAATATTTTGTATTTTGCAAACAACAATTAACTCATTGTGAGATTGAAATTGTCTTTTTATGGTTTTTTTTTTGGGTTTCAATTCTAATCTCAGATTTTGGGGCATGTCCTTTGATGGTATATGATGAAGTGATGATTTGTGGCTTTCAAACAATTAGAGCTGAGTAAAAACTTGAAGTTCAGTTGAAAATTTTGTCTCATCTTTCAGTACTTACCTTATTAATATGCATAACTTGCAACTTTTTCATGAAATTATAACCCTTATGGAAAAACTCTAACAAATTTTGAGAGCGCCACTTATCAGTTAAAATTGCTCGCTTGATCAAGAAGGACTTTTACAAGCATGTAATGAGGCTATGGTTCATGGCTATAAAAGAAAGGGATATTCATAGGCTCAAAAAGTGTTTAAGGGTTTCAAAGACCTAGGATCACCATCATCTAGTCATTAACTCTTTTGCTCTTGTTGTCTTACTAGAAGAGAGCACATCAAAATACGTTAATTATCTCCACATGATTCTTTAACAATCAACCAACGCTCTAGGAATCTCTACAACCATGTCATTCCTTTCATTGACAATTTCAAACTTAGAAGGGGAATACTAGAACTTGAATAATAAGTCGTAATCAAATGTTATTTCATCTCTTTTTGTACTCAACATAGTATAACAAAACAATTCTGCACAATCTTCCTTTGATGGACAACCTATCTTGAAGACTCAAAAATCTTAATAACATTTCTTCCCACATGAGGTTTGACCACAAATACTAACGGACATGGCATAGTTCCATATTCTCTTTTTTCCTTTTCTTTTTTTTTTTCCTTTTTTCTTTTTTTTCTTTTTTTTTGAACTTGTCCCTACCATTGACTCTTGGTTTTTGTCATGTACTATCACAATTTGATTGTTCCCAATGTTGGGTTTTCATTGTTGAACGCCATCCCTTCTATTGATTCTCATGTTGCCACTGCATCCTCAAACTACAAATCTCTTATTGCCCCCTACTGTATTTGCCCCCAGTGTGAGGGTGTGATCCATATCGGGTGTTTTCGAAGAAATATAATATCAGGCTCAAATTGGGGTTAACTAGGGATACATATTTCAAGAATAGTGAAGGAAATAAACAAGGAGAGCCTTTTATCATTTCAAGCAAAGTTGGTTTCAACTGATAAATTTTGACCTCGTCCAATGTGATGATTTGGACATGCAAGAGTCATGATTCATGGGTCCATAAGTACCAAATCCATTACATGTCAATATGCATACTAATAAAGCTGAATACTATGATGAGGTTCAAAAACTCGGTGTATAGGCTCAAAAATTGTTCGGTCATCTGGTATTGGTCATCATGTCTTTTAACAACAGTTAGGTCAATTTTGCAATCAAAATACTTTCAAAAATGAGAACTTCAAATTTTCACGTTGGAGTTTGATCAAAATATTTTGTCCAAAATAAGAATGTCAAACATCTCTTGATTTCAAAACAACAAAAAGACAATGAAAACACATGCTTCAATGAAATGATGACTTAACCCCAAAACAAAGTGATAGCCGATGAAATTCCATGAGAAAGTCACTGACAATGCGACACTTTTCAGAGGCTTTCCAAACAATCATTTCTGTATTGCCACTGCTCATTGATCTCGCTTATGCTCGCGACGATTTATTGCTGACACTGCTGACGATAACATTCCCCACAAAACTTGACTTGCCTTTTGCTGGTTAACTTTCACACTTGATCACTGATATTCTTGCAACTGTTCATCTCTCTCATCTGGATTATGTCACTGATTTTTTACCGCGCTCCTCATTGGTCATAAAAAATGATTCAAGCTCGGAAGCACTCTTGTCAAAACACCACACACCACAATGCATAAATCATAAAAATTATCATACGACAAAAAGACTCTTCTGGTAGAAAATTCGCTTCTTCGAGCAATGTAAACTTGCAGTGCACATACTTACTTCTCAGACACCGGATCAAATTCAACAGTATCATGTTATGTCTTCTCTGAAGATATTCATCTTTGCTTTAACAGACAAAATTGTGCTCAAAATGGCATGGTCTTTTGTGCATGGCGTCATAAAACTTTTTGATTTGACAGTGCCGCAATAACTCCATCTAATCCGGAGAGAAATCAATTTGATACTTTAAACCAGGCAGACAACTTCTTTCACTGATGCTTGCTTTCTGAAAATGGACTACTCGCACTCCTTCAAAAGAAAACATGAATTTCCACAATCTTCATTGATGCTTACATTAACACTCTCCAAATAATATCTGGGCATATGTCGCACTCGATTTCACTAGAGAGCAGAGAACTTTGTTGTGTGCTTGCGGAAGAAACATGAATGATGACTTTGTATCGAAATCGGTTCTTCTCAGCAATGTCAAATGTCCAATGACTCTTGACTCTTCGGAGGATGACAAATTGAGGGACCCCTATTTCAAAACTATAGAAATGCATGTTGAAATGCATATGCATGTTTTTTTTTTGACAATCTTGCCCTTTAAAGAGCGACACGTGATTGTAACGACTGTATGCTAAACAAAAACTGTGAGAATACATGTTGAAATGTACACGCATGAATTTTTTTTTTTTTTTTTACCAACTTGCTCTTTAAAGAGGGACACGTGGTTGTAATGACTGCATGCTAAACAAAAATATGAGAATGCATGTTGAGATGTATATGCATGATTTTTTTATTTTTTATTTTTGGGCTCGACCCTTGAGGAAGGACGCGCGATCGTAATAATTACATGATAAGCAAAAATAATGGGAATGTGTGCAGAAATGTATATGCATGCTGACCTTTTTTTTTTTTACTCCTTCGAGGAATGACAACGTGATCATAAAAATTATATGTTAAACAAAAACAATGGGAAGGCGTGCAGAAATGTATATGCATGCTGACTTTTTTTCTTTTTTTATTTTTTTTTACTTCTTAGAGGAATGACATGTGATCATAAAAATTACATGATAAACAAAAACTTGTGAGAATGCATCTTGAAAAGCATATGATTTTTTTTTTTTTTGCTCACCCGTTTAAGAGTGAAACTTGATTGTAACAATTACATGATAAACAAAAACTTGTGAGAATGCATCTTGAAAAGCATATGAATTTTTTTTTTTTTTGCTCACCCGTTTAGGAGTGAAACTTGATTGTAACAATTACATGATACACAAAAACTATGGGAATGCATATAACAATTACTTGATTTTTTTTTTTGACGAAATCGTCTTTCAAAGAGTGACACATGCTTGTAACAACTGTACGATACACCAAAAACCTTAGGAATGCATGTAAAAATGCATATGCAATTTTTGTTTGTTTTTTTTTTTTTTGACAAACTAGTCCTTTGAGAAATGACACATGCGTTTAACAATTGTATGATACACAAAACTATGGGAATGCATATAAAAATACATATGCAATTTTTTTTATTTTATTTTTTATTTTATTTTTTTTTATTTTTTTTTTGACAAACTCGTCCTTTGAGAAGTGACACATGCTTTTAGCAACTGTATGATACACAAAAACTGTATTTCTGCTTAAACCCAACAATGCAAATTTCCTAAGCGATGATTACTGTGTCACTTATTGAATTTAAATTGCCTCGGGAAGAGTTTGCCTTAATGCAAAACAGAATGAAGGTAGCACACACTCTAATGATTGGTTCTAATCTTTACACAACAAATGATGAGTTTGCTACATTGGACTCTAAACAAGGTCTCTTGCTGCCCAGTGATCACCTTCGTAAAGGCAATATAGGGTCTTGGCAGATAATGGGATGGTACGTATACCAATCACTACCGGCTAAGCTCTCAGCGAAGAGTTGAGGTTTACACAACAAATGATGAGTTTGCTACTTTTAGCTCTAACAGGGTCTCTTGCTGTCCCAGTGATCACCTTCGTAAAGGCAATATAGGGTCTTAGCAGATAATGGGATGGTACGTATACCAATCACTACCATCTAAGCTCTCAGCAAGAGTTTGCTACTTTTGGCTCTAAACAGGGTCTCTTGCTGTCCCAGTGATCACCTTCGTAAAGGCAATATGGGGTCTTAGCAGATAATGGGATGATACGTATACTAACCACTACCATCTAAGCTCTCAGCGAAGAGTTGGGGTTTACACAAACTTAAACCTTGACTCAAGTCATAGGTAAGCTGCTAGTCCCCCACGTAACTTAAAGTTGCAAACTACAATGATATAATTGAAATAAATTAACGCATGAACATATATACATATGCACGAATTAAAAATACAAAAGACTTGCTAAAAGTAAACACACAAAAAATTCAAACAGATTGAAACAAATAAATCACATCAAAATATTCAAAGCTTAGTCCAATATTTTTCAGAAAAATACCTTCCCCAGTGGAGTCGCCATTCTGTCGCACGTCCCCGCGCGGCGTCCCGGGAGGGATCCTGGCTCTCGCATGTGGAGTTGATGATGAGGAGTCGCCATCTTGCTGTTGAGGGTCGCTAGGAACACCCGATTTGTACTGGTCTGCTCAGAGATTCAAAGGTAAGGGACTGGTTGCGTAAAGGGAAGGTATTAACACCCCTAATACGCCTTACCTGAGGTAAGCTGCATTGCCTATTTAGATGTGATTTAAAATGTTTCAATAAGTCAGTATTTATTCATAAAAAATGTTACAATTAAAAAAGAAATCAATCAGCTTAAAAAAATCAAATAAATTTTATTGATTATTATTATTCCCGCTAAATATTTTAGATAATAAATTTTTGGAATTTATTTATCCAAACATCGAAAAGTAAATAATAACATACTATTCCTGCCGAATATTTTGGATTTTTATCCAAACACCGAAAAGTGAATAATAGCATACTATTTCTCCGAATATTTTGGGTATAAACATTTAACATTTAATTATCCGAATATAAGCAGTGAATAATAAATTCCCAAAAAAGATTTTTGTATTTTTTGAAATATTGGTTTTGAATTTTTACAAAGAAAACACATTTTTATTTTATTTTATATTCTTTTTCCTTAACAAAACAACATAAGAAATAAATAAAAACACACACACACACACACACAATCTCTTTTTCATTCTTTTTTTCATCATATTTTAACAATAAAATACAACTCACACACACATTGTCCTTTTCATTTACTTTTCATTACATTTCATAAATAACATTTAATCAACATCAAATAAACACATAAACAAAATTACAAAGCAAAAATACTCGGGAACAGTGAGCCAGGCAGGAACAATGGCAGAGGCAGTGCAGGGAAACTGGTGGCGCGTCTTCCAACGCGCCACCGTCACTGGTGGCGCGTGGGACCACGCGCCACCGCGATGAACAGTAAGACAGGGGGAACGGCAGATCTGCTCCTTCTCTACAGCTTCTCGCCGGTGGTGACATTCTGATGGCCTGCAAAGCAAAACAAAACGCAAAAAAACACACACAGGGGCAACTGGTTCGTTTTTCCTTTATCGGTCCCTCTTCTTCTTCTTCTCCTTCTTCTTCTTCTTCTCTTCTGCTTTTCTTTCCGCCGGTACAGGTGTCCATAACAACCTGCAAACAGAGGCAGCCACACAAATACAAACACAAAAATATCAATCGGTTCTTTCCTTCGAAATATTGACTCTGTTCTCGGCGATCCGTTCCTCTTTCTCAAAATTGCAGGCTTGTTCTCTCTTCCCTTCAGTGGGCTGGTGGCTGGAGGCAAAAGCTGGGTAGAGAGAGATGGTGAGGGAAATCAGATGGTGAGCATGGGGGTGTTGTCACGGCTGGGAAAGGGAAAGATGGTGTGACCAGAGTGAGGTCGTGGGTGTTGCTGTGACCGTGGCTGTGGGGTTGCACGGATCTTCCCTTCAATCTCCCACCGGCGGTGGCCTTCAAATGGTGACCTGCAACAAAACCACACCCAGAAATAACAAGTAAAATCACAAAAAAGCAAACCATTTATGCTCTAAATCCCTTTTTATTTGGGTTTGAAACACTTCTCCGTTTCACCTGGCAGCTAAAGGCATGGCCGAACAAAGGGAAAAAAAAGAAAAGGAGGAGAGATCGCTGGTGAGCTGGTCTGTGAGGGAGAGGTTGTAGTGGTCTGTTGGTCGAAGGGGAAGGAGAGTGAGGCTGGCCGGAGAAGGATCGGGGGCTGTGACAGGGAGGAGGAGAGACTGGATGATCGGCGGAGAAAATGAGAGGACGAGAGGCTCGCTGTAGGAGAGAATGTGAGGAAGAGAAAAGAGCTTGTGGAGGGGCTGCGGCTGCCAAGATGATGGTGGCGGCGCAGCCCCTCAAAATTTCAAAGAAAATTTTTAGCAAGGTTTCTTAGGTTTAGGGTTTTTGAATGTGGAAATTTTTTTTTTGTCCATCGCTATGTTGATTAAAACCTCTATTTATAGACTTTTTATATTCAAAATTCCAAACACAGTCTTCAACTTGCGTATCCTTTTCAATTTAGTCCTTTGATTTGCAATTTGCACGATTTGACTATTAAACACTCAATTTGCCCAATTTTCCCTCTAACAAGATATTTTTGGATTTTTTTGTTTTTTTTCTATTTTTTTCTTTTTCTTCCGAAACATAAAAAATAAGTTGGTCAAAATTTGGGTAGCAATATCTACGAGGGACTTCCAAGATGTGTCTTAGCTTTGGGAGTGGTGAACCAATGTTGGTTGGCTACACGGATTCTGATATGGCTGGAGATATGGATACCCGTAAGTCTACTTCGGGTTACTTGATCACCTTCTCAGGAGGAGCTGTTTCTTGGCAGTCAAGGTTACAAAAATGCATTGCACTTTCTACAACTGAAGCAGAGTTGATTGCAGCAACGGAAGCTTGTAAAGAGTTGCTATGGATGAAAAGGTTTTTACAGGAGCTTGGTCTCAAACAACAACAATATGTGTTGTTTTGTGATAATCAAAGTACTATCCACCTTGCAAAGAACTCTTCATTTCATTCAAGATCAAAACATATCGATGTAAGGTATCATTGGATAAGAGATACTCTCAATGATAAGTTGTTAACTCTTGAGAAAATTCACACCGATGATAATGGTTCGGATATGCTAACGAAGGCTCTAACAAGGGAGAAGCTTGAGACATGTTGCTCGATCGCCGGGATGGCGAATCCCTCCACCTAGTCGGGAAGGGGGAGATTTGTTGGGTTTGGGTTTCCCTCTTAGGAGGAGGATGGCCCAAATATTTGTGTGGATTTAGCCCACATAAATGTACCCAATTAGAAGGGCAGGGCACAATTATTTTGAGCTGCCAAGGAGAACAAAATCAGATAAGAAAAGAGAAGAAAAAAGAGAGAGAGAGCCGAGAGAAAAAGGGTGAAGGAGGCAGCAGAACACTCTGTCTTCTTCCTTCGATTTCCAACTCGTTAACCGTTGGATCGGGTTAAAATTTGGACAGCAGCTTCCAGACACATTGATCTTCATTCTGAACGGTTGGATTGAAGATTGGAGCTGTGGAAGTTGGTCTTCTTGACAGAACTCGGGGCTGTCAGTTTGTGAGCCTTCTCTCAACTTTGTTCTCTTTAATTCTTGTTGTATTCCAAGAATTGTTTAATCTTGATGATTTATGTTGTATCCCTTAGTTAGATCTGAGGAAGAATATTGTGAACCCATTATTTTTTATAGTGGAAGTGTTTGAGTGGACTACAGTCCCGTGGTTTTTCCTTCTCATATTGGGAAGGTTTTCCACGTAAAAATTTGCGTGTTGTGCTTGTGATTTTTGGATATATTTTTCCGCATATATTCTGCTCTATTTAGAAGTTTCCTATAGATTCACACAAAGAGGAAGTGTTGAGTATTGTTGTTTCTCCCAACAATTATGAGGCTGTAAGACTCTTGGTAGAACGTTGTCCGCACCTGCTTTCCATTCTTAACGCGGACGGTGAAACCCCATTGTTTACAGCTGCTGGATTTGGTCAGGCTGGAATAGTGAAGTTCTTAATCCTGTCCCAACAAGAAAAATGCGTGGATGATCAGTGCCGCCTATTGCCAATTCATCGCCAGCGTTCGAAAGATGAGCAGTCCATCCTTGGTGCTGCTATCGTAGGGCAACACTTTGGTAACAATTTCACTCCTCATAGAACTCTCAAAATTTAAAAAGTATACATATATAAGATACTGTATAATTTTTCCAAGCCTAATTTCATGAATGCAGAAACAGCTTTACTCTTGCTAGAAGTGGATGCGTCGCTCCACAGCATGGAGGACAACAAGAAAAGAACTGCTCTTCAACTTCTAGCCGAAATACCATCTGCTTTTGAGAGTGGATTTCCCATGAGCATATTTCAAAGACTCTTCTACTTCTGTATATATGCCTACACCAACCACATTATTAATTAGACCTTGCAATATTTCCAACGTATTTCTTGTTTGAATACCATGGACATGCATATATATATATGTATGTAACTTGAACTCTAAATTATATTGCAGGCCTTCCTGCTAGACGTTACCACGAGGTAAAATTAAAAGAAGAAAATAGGGAACAGTCAACCCAGGGTACTGTGAGAGATCCTGAGAGTGGTCTGGGGAGCAGCTCGAAGAAGAATCCGGAAGGCGGCAAGGTCAACCGCAAAAAGATAGGTAAGATTGTAAAATCGAGTTACCTTTGCATATCGAGATTAGATACAGTACTACTCCAGTGCAATGAAACGAATTTCATTCATGTTGAAATTCAGGAATCATAAGAATTTTCAATTTCACGGTTTGACCAAACATCTCTTTCTGTTTGTTTTCTATTATTAATTCAAAGAAAGATTTAATGCACCTCTGCTACACAAAGAGAGTAGTTTCTTACGATAAACTTAGTCTAAAAAATATAAGTTTTTAATTTCTTTTGTCTTGCACTATTATGTTCCTCCAAAAAATTTCAAGTGTTATATTTCCCGTACGTTTGCAGAGTCAACAGCGACAAGTATTCTATCATGTTGCCGATTTTTGCCTCAAGGTACTATTTCTTTAAACCCTCTCTAATTACCGTTAGAATCCTTGTATGAATGAATAGGATAGTTTGAGCTTCCACTAAATTCATCATGTCTATTTTCTCACCTTTTAATATCATTTTTTCCCATTCGTCTGCACTTTTCTTTCTATCTCATAAAAATGGCTAGCTCTCATCCATGTTTAACTTCATTCCCTTTCTCATGAACATAAAGTAGGATGTTGGCCAGCAACGCTAGCAGGATTGTGGAACCTGAAAACAGAGCATGTATTTGCTTTGAGACTCGCCAAAATCCTAATAGAGAGAGATGAATTTTGGAATAGCGTCAGCGGAACAGAGGAAGGACAGGGCGAAAAACAAACTGGTCCACCCTCATCACAGGTTAAGCAAGGACACCAAAAAACAAAAAATGAAGAGGAGCTGGGGGTGGGCGGGGAAAATAATGAGAAGGGAGAAAATGAGTTGTCTACTACGGGGCAAAATTCTGAAATCTCTAGCAAACGAAAAGATACAAAAGAAAAAAATATGAGGAATGGGCGGATCCCATTGTTTATTGCAACTAGAAAGGGAATTATAGAGATTGTGTCAGCGATAATACAGATTTATCCTCATGCTGTTGAGCAGCTCAATGAAATGGGTCAGAGCATTTTGAATGTGGCCGTCATGCATCGCCAGGAAAAGATCTTCAGTCTTGTGAAGCAACGGAAAATACCAATGGCTAGACTGCATCGAGTGATTGATTATGAGGGCAACACATTGCTGCACCACGTTGCAGATATGGAGTATTACAGAGGAGGAACAAAGCCTGGGCCTGCACTTAAACTTCAGGAGGAGTTGCAATGGTTTGAGGTGAGCCCTATTCATCCCTCTGTCTTTACCTCCTGATAAAAATTATTCATGGCCTCGGTACTGGATTATCCATCATGTGTATAATTAAGAACATCAAACCTATAAAAACATTTGTTTCAATCAAATTATCCAATCCAGTTGTAGAAAAACTGTTAGACTGTAAGAAAATCGATTTTAATGCTAATGAAACGTAGACATGTCACCTAATTAAGACATCAGGCTGGCCTAGTTTTCTTTTTCTCCCCAACCACCTTCTTAAATATTATTAAAAATTATACACTAATAAATAACGCGTTGTTTTATGTACGAAGTCCATTTATATATAACAATCATATTTATGTCCCGATTATTACAGCAAGTACGAGACGTAATTCCCTCTCATTATGCAACGCTTCCGAACTATGAAGGCAAGACAGCAGAAGATCTCTTCAAAGAGAGTCACAAGGAACAACTGGAAAATGCACAAAAATGGATCAAGGAAACGACTGAGTCTTGTTCCACAGTAGCTGCACTTGTTGCTACTGTTGTCTTCGCTGCTGCCTATACTGTGCCTGGAGGTTCTGATGAAAATGGCAAGCCCAACTTCATCGACTCTCCCTATTTTCTGGTTTTTACAGTCTCGGATGTTCTCTCCTTAGCAAGCTCCTTGACTTCGCTTGTTATATTTCTGTCTTTGTTGACCTCTCCATTTGAACTCCAAGATTTCAGGATCTCTCTTCCTCGAAAACTTATTTGGGGCTTCACCTTCCTCTTCTTCGCGGTGATAACGACCATGCTATCCTTCGGGGCAACAATTTTGATACTCATTCAGTCGGAGAGAAAGTTGACAACATTACTCCTTTCCATTGCTGCATTCCTTCCAGTCTTAGTATTTGCAATAATGCAATTCCAGCTGTACGTCTCGTTTATGGGCTCTACAGTCAACATTTTCAAAATGATTTGGAGAGATCAGTCATCGTTTCATATCCCTTGCCTACCATGTGGGACAAAGCTTTGTCGAGTTGATTGATTTGGAAGATTTAACAGGCATAGAGTTTTTTTTTTACCTTTTCGTGTTGGTTTGAATTTTCTACCATTGATCATTATATGTATCATGTGTGATTGTTTTCCAGTTTTGTGGATTTGTTCTCTTCAATGAAGGCCTTGAAGCCAGTGTGTATTACATACACTGTCGAATGGATTGAATGACACCATGGATCAAGTGTTAGGACTACAATGTCAAATGGTACTAAAGTTAGGACTAAAATCTTGCTTCCATCGGTTGCTTGTAGTAAAACTGTTTGTTAGTTTGCGTTTATTATTATCAATGAATATCTCTCATCGATTTTCTCAATCACCTACAAGAAATAACTATAACTTTTAATTCAATTATTCAATGTATTTTATTTTTTCTTAGAAAATTCTGCATGCTTGTTTTTACGAAGTGTCAGCTGTTATAACCAACAAGCTCGGGTTTCCTTCTAGATTAGGCTCAATACTTTTGAAAATCGAATTTTCCAGCAGTGTTTTTCTAATTATTTTTCGTCAAAATTAATTCAGTTTTGTTTAGATGTTTTTCAATGGTTTCAATATACTGATGTTTAAAATAGAAAATATTTTAAAACAGTATCTTAATGCATTTTTAATTCGAAAATAGTTTTAAAAAGCACTCCAAGAAAAAATTTGATGCATAAAAAGTTGATTTAAAATAATTTGATCTCTAAGAAATTTTTATTGGATATTGTACTTAGTTTTGAAGCTCATTAAGCTATTTTATCTCGTTTTGTTATTGTCCTTGTTAATTTTGAATTTTTAAACATAATATTTGGTGTTTATGTAAATTTTTTTATTTCAACTAGAATTCATTGTTTTTATTTTTTAAAGTCAATTTAATAAGTTGTGATCTATCATCATTTCATTTTATATCAAAAAATATAT
This sequence comes from Salix exigua, assembly GCA_032356905.1. Lineage (NCBI taxonomy): Eukaryota > Viridiplantae > Streptophyta > Magnoliopsida > Malpighiales > Salicaceae > Salix > Salix exigua. The sequence continues at coordinate 8,890,130 of CM063598.1, forward strand.
CTTAACCCTAAAATTTAAACTTTAAAAAATGTTTAAGGAATAGTTTTTAACAAAGAATATATAGTATTCTGGTTAATTCGTGGCTGACTGGCGATCACTTCCATTGCAGTCTATACTCGAAGCAGAAGGAAATGAAGTGTGTATGGCTTGTTGGAAATAGATTCCTAGAACAATTCGTGATGAACGCGGAACAGAATTTAATTTATATTCTTTGCTTCTTTAAAGTTGTAGTGTAATGATTGTAAGATATCCCATATTCTTGCAGCTTCGAGAAAGAAAAAGGGGAAATTCGGTTGCCTATTTTAGAAGCAAGAATGTGAATCTCGATTTCAATCTACAATTAATTTTTGTTTTATAATGAAACTAAGAAAAAGCATCTGACTAAGATCTAATCTTAGTATACTAATTTCTGTAATTCCGAATCTTATAATTTTTATTCTCTTTTATTTATTTATTATAAAAGTACAAGGTACTTTTCATTTAATACGAGTTTCACGTGTGAGCACAAACATATCCAATATTTAATAAATAAAAGATATATAATGATTACAGGGGTGATGTGGAGGCACAATTGAGTCCAGTTCTTAGAGAAATGGATAGCAAATAGCTTTGCCTAAGATCATTTATCGTCAACACCGGTAAATTTCTTCCTTCAACTTTCCATTTTCAACTCTAAGAAACTCCCATTATAATAATTTTATCAACTCTAAGAAATTCTTGCTGCAGAAATGGCCGAGTTTTACTTCGTAGACACAACCCCTTTCGTCAACAAATACTTCCTTGAGCCAGAGGACCATGTGTATGATCGGAGTGGCATATATATTACCCAGGAAGAGCTACCTTTCAAATCTCTTGAAGGTAACAACCCGATCAGCCAATTAGCAAGAAAATAACTGTCTCAAAACTTATATAATTGTGTCGTAGGATTTGGACTTGGCACTGAAAGAATCCTTTGCAAAATGGAAGATTGTAGTTGGTCACCATACAATTAAAAGTGCTGGGCAACATGGTAACACTGTTGAGCTCGATTTACAACTCCTTCCTATCCTTCAGGTAATCATTTATATGAATTAAATGTGTTAATTTATGCAAACAATTCAATAGCTTTTCTTTGAGCGGACTGAAGTTAATTAACTGAGTCCTGGTGGGATTCGAAGGAAATAATTAGGGATAAAATAAAATATATATATATATATATATATATATATATATATATATATATATATATATATATATATTCAACAACAACAAAAAAAGGATCAAAAAGAAAATATATAGATTTTAAAAGAATAAAAACAAAATTTAACACAAATCAAATCATGAGAAACGACTGAAGCCAACCTAATTAATATTCTCCATCCATTTAAAAATGATATGAAAAATAAAAATAACAGTCAATCTAACAGTGAATCACGATCGTCGGTGGTTTTTCTCCATCCATCGTTGGGTCCTGCTCAATTCGGGACATGTTTGTCATATTGATGAGCTCTTCATTAGGAACAATTGAGATAAAAAGCTAAAGACTCCAATGAGAAGTTGTCTTTTCAATTCGTAAGAATTAATTATAGATAAATTTCAGAAATAGGTACTGTATTGCTATGATAATATTATTATGGATAAATTTGTAATGATATTTTTATAACTTTATTTTTGATTTTTGCGTAGTTATAAGTGTATATATTCGTTACATCAGAAGTAAGTGATGATGTGGAAATAAGGATTTAAAATTAGTTAGTTTCCTAGTTGGAAACCAATAGAGTTAACATGCCGACGATGAGTTTTTCTTAACATTTAAACTAGGATTGGTCGAAAAGGAAAAGGGAAAACAAGTAATAATTCACTCTCTCTTTTTTTGCTTGCCAAGAATCCGAATCTCGATCAATTAAACAAGCTCTTAAGCTACAAAAAATAGAGTGGTAGCATATGCTTCTGAGAACAGATTAATCCAAGTAATAATATTGAACAAAGTACCCTTGCAAAGGAGGAGCTCATAAGCAAAAATTAACCCGAAAGGAGAAGTTTATTATAAGAGATCTATACAAAGTATTATTTTATTATTTCAAAACAAATAAAAAGGTAAGATGGGTGATGATAGCATGGAATGTTAGATATAAGATTATCTCCAAGACTTTATCCAGTAATTTAAATTTCAATTGAATAAAAAGGTAACTGTTATTTAAGATAGTGTATGCTAGAAAGTTGTCGCACCCCAAAAATGTGGCTGGCGCGCGGCGTCGTTGCGACTGGTCCCCATGAGCGGGGGAGATTAAATGTCGGGGGATTATTTATTTTTTGTAACAAAAGGAGTTGCCACCTAGTATTACGGTTACTAGAAAACCTATGACTGGTCTTTCAGAGATTCTAGGGTAAGGGACTGGTTGCGTAAAGGGAAGGTTTTAGCACCCCTAGTACGCCCTACCTAAGGTAAGCTACTTGGTGTTTTTGTTTGTCTTATGATTGCTAAAATATTTTAAGAAATATTTACATGTTGCCGATATATTATTTACGCCGAATATTTTGGATAGAATTTATCCAAACTCCGAGAAAATAATATGAATCACCGAAAAGTTTTTTTATATTTTTTTGAATATTGGCCAATACCCTTTGGATTTTACAAACATATTGTAAAATCTCAAAAACGAAAGAAATGATTTTTTTCTTTGCAAAATCCATGCTAAAACTCATTTTTTCTTCAAAACCCAAGATAATATATATTTTTTAAAAGAAAACAATTTTTAAAATATGCTAGTGTATTGGTCGTATGCAAGAAAAATAACACATTTTTTTTAGATTTTTTTGTATAAAAATAAAAATATTTTTTATATATTTTATATATATATATATATATATTTTTTATTATTTATATTATTATATTATTATTATATTATATTATATTGTTATTATATATATATTATTTTGGTCAATTGGTCACCAAATTCAAAGATTTATCAGTGTCCGGCCGTGGCCTGCATTAAATCTCGGTGTGGGTCGGGCACAGGCCCGACTCGACCCGGTTACTTCAACAGTAACCGGGTTTTAATTTGCAGAGAAAAAAAACGAGGAAGATGGATGCACAGTGCAGTAAATATGGATTTTTCAAGTACAACAAATAGGGATTCTATTAATACCTTAGTGTCGAGGGGGTTCTTCCTGACGTGTTGGAATCGGAAATGGTGGCCTGAGGTCGCCGGAAATGGAGCTTGAAGGCGACGGGCGGGTGGCGTCTGTAGGGGTTGCTGCTCGGTTTTCTTCGTCGGAGACGGCTGCCTTGGTTGCTGGAGTGGTGAGTGTTGATATTTTGTGTTTTTGATTCTGTGCTTCTTGTGTTCTTGTTTCAGGTACTGTTAATTGAAGATGAGAAGAAGAACAAGTTTAGATATTTTGCAGAGAGAGAGAAGGTAGGTTACTTCTTTTTACTAACTTCGTATGTACCTCTTTATTGTTTTTGAAAGTTGCATACAAGGTGCTTGACAGATTGCCCCTTATATACTGGACATTACAATTGCACATTTTCCACGTGTTTAACTATTTTGTAACTGACTAACTACCTTAGACAAGTTTGTTACAATCAACTGAATTACAGCTGGATTGAGTTTATTACAAACAACTTCTTCCTCTTCCTGCCTTCAGCTCCCTTCGTCTCTGTCTTCTCCTTCAACTGCTGCATGTGTGTGAAATCAGTAGATAGACTTATTAATCAACAGCCTCTCCTAAGCTATTTATTGATTTCACTCCTAGAATCAACCTTAACTGATTGAATCTTTCTTTAGGTAGTGCCTTAGTAAAAATGTTTGCCAATTGATCTTCACTTCGGCAGAATTTCACATCTATCACCCCTTCTTGCAAAGCTTCTCTAATGAAGTGAAATCTTCTGTTGATGTGTCTAGTCTTCTGATGAAAGACTGGATTTCTGGTCATGGAGATTGCAGACATATTATCACATAGCAGAAGTGTTGCTTCTGCTTGTGCTTCCCCTAAATCTTCAAGCACATACCTCAGCCAAATAGCTTGTGCTGTGGCTTCAGAGGCTGAAACATATTCAGCTTCTGCTGTAGATAAAGCCACTGAGTTTTGCTTCTGTGATGCCCATGAAAACATGCCACTTCCAAAACTGAAAGTATACCCTGAGGTGCTCCTGCTGTCATCCTCACTTCCAGCCCAGTCAGCGTCACAATAGCCAATAAGAGTGGCTGTTTGACCCCTTTTGTATTCAATCCCATGGTGGAGAGTTCCTTGGACATATCTAAGAACTCTCCTTGCAACCCCCATGTGCTTCCTTGTAGGCTTACTCATAAACCTTGATAGTAAGGAAGCTGAATACATTAGGTCAGGTCTAGTTGCAGTTAGGTACAATAGACTGCCAACTATCTTCCTATACACCCCTTCATCAGCAGCTTCACTTCCATCTTCCTTCCTTAGCTTCTCCCCTACAGTCAAAGGAATTGCAACTGGTTTGCAATCTTCCAAACCAAACTTCATTAACAAGGACTTAGCATACTTGCCTTGATGAATGAAAATCCCTTGATTAGTTTGTAGGATTCCCATACCGAGAAAATGATGCAACAATCCAAGGTCTGTCATCTCATACCTCTGCATCATTTCTCTCTTGAACTCAGCTAGCATTTTCTCACTGCTTCCAGTGTAAACTATGTCATCAACATAGATTGAGACAATAATGATTTCTCCCTTATCATCACTTCTGGTATATAGTGTAGGTTCACTAACACTTCTCTTGAATTTACACTTCATGAGATGTTTATCAATCTCACTATACCAGGCTCTAGGGGCCTGCTTAAGTCCATACAAGGCCTTTCTTAGCTTGTACACCTTGTGTTCAGCACCCTTCAACTCATACCCTTCTGGCTGCTCTACATAGACCTCTTCATCTAGGACTCCATTTAGGAAAGCTGACTTAACATCCAACTGGAACAACTTCCACCCCTTCTGTGCTGCCAATGCTATAATGATACGAATTGTATCAAGCCTAGCCACTGGTGCAAATGTTTCATTGTAGTCCACACCAGGTTTCTGTGCATAACCTTTAGCAACCAGCCTAGCCTTGTGTTTTTGAATGGTTCCATCCAAGTTTAGCTTGGTTTTGTACACCCATTTCACCCCTATGACAGGCTTCTCAACTGGTCTTTTCACTAACTCCTATGTTTCATTCTTATCAATCATCTCTAGCTCAGCATTCATAGCTTTCTGCCAAGCTATGTCCTTCACAGCTTCTTGGTAGTTTTCAGGCTCAATTATGCACATGTGACACCTTGCATAGATGTCCTCTAGACTTCTTATTTTCACTGGAGTAGAACAAGAATGACCCCTGCCTTCAACATCACTTTCAGAATCTGTTTGCACTGAATGATGACTGTCATCATCATCATCATCTTGGACCTCATCTGTTTGTTCTGCACTTCCTTCTCCTCTTGCTTTACTGTCTTCAAGAGGAAAAGTGATTGAAACAGATTCTTCTTGTTCTGCTTTCCAGTTCCAGGATTTATCTTCATCAAAGATAACATCCCTAGACAACACAATCTTCTTGGTGTTCAAGACATACACCCTATAGCCCTTCTCACAGCTGCCATAGCCCATGAACACTCCTTTTTCTGACTTTCCATCCAGTTTTTGTCTCATAACTGATGGAACATGCATGTAACACATGCATCCAAACACCCTTAGGTGTTTAACTCCTGGCTTTCTTCCTGTAAACACCTCAAATGGTGTCTTCTTCTCTACAACTGATGTATAACTTCTATTTTGAAGATATACAGCCACATTCACAGCTTCTGCCCAGTATTCAGTAGGCATTTCCTTCTCGGCCATCATGCATCTTGCCATTTCGCAGATTGTTCTATTCCTTCTCTCGGCTACTCCATTCTGTTGTGGAGTATAGGACATAGTTAACTGCCTCTCCATGCCCATATCTGCACAAAATTCTTGGAATTCAGTTGAGGTGTACTCCCCACCTCTATCACTTCTCAACTTCTTAATTTTATAGCCACTTTGAAGTTCAACAAATGCCTTGAACTTCCTGAACACATTGAACACATCAGCCTTGCTCCTGAGGAAGTATATCCAACACATTCTTGAAAAATCATCAATGAATGTGATGAAATATTTGTTTCCCCCAACTGACTCACACTGCATTGGTCCACACAAATCTGTGTGAATCAATTCCAGTGGACATTTTGCTCTCCATGCTCCTCTTGTGTCAAATTTTTCTCTATGTTGCTTGCCATGAACACAACCTGCACACACATTTTTCAATTCTGTCAACATAGGCAGTCCACACACCATCTCCATTTGCTTCATTTTTCTTAAACTCTCAAGATTTAAGTGCCCAAATCTCCTATGCCAAATCCATGTATCCTCACTGACAGTTGTCTTCATTGCTGCAGGTATGATGGACTCTAGTGAGAGTGGAAAACATCTATTACCACTCATCTTCACCTTTGCAACCATATTCGTGAGACTGCTATCATCAAAGATCACTGCAGTGTTGCCTCCAAAAAGGATATAATATCCATGCTCCATCATCTGGCCTATGCTCAGCAGGTTTTCATCTAACCCTGGCACTAACAACACTTCATGTATGTACCTCTTACCATGCTTAGTGTTCACCACAAGTGTTCCTTTTCCAGTTGCTTGCACAAGCTCTCCCGAGCCTGTTTTAACCTTGCAAGCTACTGTTTTATCAACATTTATCAATTCAGCCTCCCTTGATGTCATGTGATTGCTGCATGCACTATCCACAAACCAAGTATTTTTGTCCTGCAATGATGCAGCATGACATACATAGAACATTGATGTTGTGTTTGTTTCTTCTTTCTTTGCAAAATTTGCTTGTATCTTTTGCACATTGCTGCTGCAATCCCTTGCAATGTGGCCAAATTTATTGCATTTCATACACTTTGATTGGCCTTTGAATCTGCACACACCAAAATGAAATTTTTGGCATGTGTTGCATTGAGGCTTCATAGCTTGACTACTGCTAGCAAACTTGTTCTGTGAACTATATGCATTGTTATACTTTGCTCCAGTCCCTTGATTCCAGTTCGAACCATGGTTGTTATGCATATTTTCTCCTTGGTTCCAGTTTTGAACCTTTTTATGATGCTGCTGCCATTTTCCATTTGACTTCCCTTGTGAGCCTCTGCTGCCATGGAATGACTGATTGCTAACCTTAAAGCTACTGAAAGCTCTCTCAATTCCAGCAACCTTATCTCTTTCATCATGTAAGTCCTCTCTCTTATCAAACACCTTTACAGAGGCAATTACTTCTTCACTTCTAAGAGTTTTCAAATCTCTTGTTTCTTCAATAATTGATACTATGGACTTGTATTTTCTGCTAAGACTCATCAAGATCTTTTGCACAATCCTTTGTTCAGTTATCTCTTCTCCGAGAGACTTCAAGTCATTTATCAATCCAAAAAACTTAGTTAAGTAATGATCTAAGCCTTCTCCATCTAACATTCTCATATACTCAAATTCTGCCCTTACTGCCTGCAACTTTACTTCCCTAACTTTCTCATCTCCTCTGTATTCTCTTCTCAACAGATCCCAAGCTCCTCTTGCTGTCTCTTCATTTCTTATCCTAGGGAAAATCTCATCAGTCAAGGCTCCTTGGATAATACTTAAAGCCTTGGCATCTTTGATCATTTTCTCCTTAGTCTCAGCAGCTGTCTCTTCTGGTTCAACTTTCTTGTCCTTTGAACCAGAAGCTTCTCCACTACCACTGCCATTTGATATTGTGGTTAATGCATCACAACATCCAACTACATCCCACAGGTCATAGGCTCTGAAGATAGTTTTCATTTTAACTGACCAAAAATCATAGTTCTCACCATTAAATTGTGGTGCTCGAAGGTCTGATGATCCAGTCATGTCTTTGCTGCTGAACTGCTATGATTTTGCTGCTTTGGTGCTTGAAAAATTGTTCACAGATTTACGCCCCTACTAGAATCAGTTTAGGTGCTCTGATACCATGTTGATATTTTGTGTTTTTGATTCTGTGCTTCTTGTGTTCTTGTTTCAGGTACTGTTAATTGAAGATGAGAAGAAGAACAAGTTTAGATATTTTGCAGAGAGAGAGAAGGTAGGTTACTTCTTTTTACTAACTTCGTATGTACCTCTTTATTGTTTTTGAAAGTTGCATACAAGGTGCTTGACAGATTGCCCCTTATATACTGGACATTACAATTGCACATTTTCCACGTGTTTAACTATTTTGTAACTGACTAACTACCTTAGACAAGTTTGTTACAATCAACTGAATTACAGCTGGATTGAGTTTATTACAAACAACTTCTTCCTCTTCCTGCCTTCAGCTCCCTTCGTCTCTGTCTTCTCCTTCAACTGCTGCATGTGTGTGAAATCAGTAGATAGACTTATTAATCAACAGTGAGGATGACGAAGGTGGTGGTCAGGAGGGGGACCAGGCGGTCGACGGTGGACTTATGTCCTTCAACCGAGAGGGAGAGGGGACGAACCAGTCCGCCTGGTTTTAGTAGAGAGAAGAGAGGGCAGAGAACAGGGGAGACGAAGAAGAGAGAGAGAGGCTGTTTATGGTGATGATGAGGCAGCTCTTGATGAGTCAATGTGGTAGCCGAAATAGCTAAGTTTAGAGGAAGAGAAGGAGAGGACTGGTGGTCTGTTTTTTTTTTTTACAGACTGAGAGGCCGAGGGAGAGAACCAGGCGAGCTGGTTTTTGGAGAGAGGGTGAGGGCAAAACAGAGGTCGAGAGAGTGGATGAGACGGTGGTTCTGAGAGGTTACCGACTGCGAGATGAAAACTGGTTTCTTTGTGGTGTTTTTCTTGTGTTTTGCCGAGAGGGATCCAATGAGAACCGAAACCTTGTGTTTTTAAAAGAGATAGAGGCCAGAGGGAAGGAGAACACAGCTCCCGTGTTCTCAACGGGAGAGATCGAGGCCCCGACAGCAAGGGAGATGAAGTCGAGAAAACAAAAAAATCAATCCGAGTGCTACACCGAACGGGCAAAAACAGAAAAAAACTTTCAAACTTTACTTCCCCCTCAAAAAAATCCTCTCTTTCCTGAGTCCTCTTTTTCATTAATAGCGACAGTTTACAACCGGGGCATGGCTCAAGGGATTTTTGATAAATCGGATTTCGGGTGACTCAATGTGCATGTGCACGGTATGTCTGAAAAAGTGAGGGTTTCGGGTGGCTCAAGGTTATTATTATTTTATTTTATAATTTTTTTTTATATATATATATTTTTTTTTTGGGTATAAAATACAGTTCGAGTCCCTCCATTGGTTACTCTTCTAATTGCACCCATAATTCAACTTTAAATTTATGATCTTGTGCAATTATATCCTTGTGAAAAATTCAAAGTTAACTTTATTTTTGCGCACCTTTGGTCCTTGATTTTTATCTGTGCAATATGGTTCCCCACTCGACCGTAAAACTCTTATTTTGTTCAATTAGGTCCCCGATTTCGCTTAATTGGCTTGAAAAAAAATCCAAATTGATCAACAAAAATTCAAATATCACCAATTGAGCCCGAATTAAATTTAAGCACTTGATTTCTTATTGACTAAGCCTTTAATAAAATTAATTTGATCCATTTAAAGTATAATTAAGTCGTCAAGCTTAATTAAACCCTTCAACTGCACCTAAATTAATTCCTGAATATAATTACGCTTTTATATTAACCAACGACTGTATCAAATCGGTCCATAAAAAATATAATTATATTTTATGACTTAATTTATACGCGGATTTATCTCATAATAAATTACTTTAGCTTTGGATCCACGTTTTTTTCATTTCTGGGCACAAAAAGGGTACAATCGATTTTTTCAAAAATGCTCCAAATTTTAACTTGATTTTGTACCGACACCATCCCCCATTTTATTTTATTTTTTGTTATTTTCTGATAGTTTTGGGGCATGACCCAAAATTGGGTTACAAAAAAAGTTAGCATAAAATCATACAGTTTTTAGAGTCTCATATGTTTGCAAACATGTCCCATATTGAATAAACACAAAAATAAAAATAAATAAATAAATATATAAACTATTGAATGGACCACACATTAATTACAAGACTTGAGTTTTGAAGATGAAATTAATTTCATCCATTTAATTTAATATGAAACTTTACAGGGCTTAAAGTTTTTCAATGACTAAGAAAATAACGTGAAGAGGAATGTATTAGAAATTAATATATTAGATTTAATCATTGCTATATTCCTGTAAAAGAAGTAAATAGAAGGTTGTGTCGTTGAGTGCTTGTAACTGCTTACTTCGTAATTTTGTTTTCCAAGTCGAAATCTTCACTAATATCTCTTATAGCCAGTAAAACAATGACATGCAAAGAGAAAGAGGAACAAAAAACTAAGTATCAGGATGAAGGGTGATTGTTGATCCCTTCCATGGCATGCAGTCATACTCGAAGCAAAAGGAAATGAAGTCTGGACGGCTTGTTGGAAATAGATTCCAAGAACAATTCGTTATTTATATTCTTTGCCTCTTTAAAGTTATAGTGTAATGATTGTAACTCTGTACAGGAAAACAAATGGGAAGATCCAATGTTCTTGCAGCTACGAGACCGATTAAAGTTGGATTATTCCAAAAGAAAAGGGGGAAATTTGGTTGCCTATTTTGGAAGCAAGAATGTGAATCTCGATTTCAATCTACAATTAATTTTTGTTTTATACTGAAACTAAGAAAAAGCATCTGACTAAAATCTAGTCTTAGTATACTTATTTCTGTAATTCCGAATCTTATAATTTTTATTCTCTTTTTTTATTTATTTTTTTAAAAAGTACAAGGTACCTTTCATTTAATACGAGTTTCACGTGAGTTCAAACATATCCAATATTGAATAAAAAAAATATAAAAGATTTAATTTAATATTATATCCAACTTTAATGACGAAATGATTAGAAAACTTACATGGATGTGTTAAGGTAAACTCAATCACAACACATCAAAGGAAACATATGCATAAAAGGAAAATCAACATATATTCTCATAATTGTACTTTCACTTTATAAACTAAACAAGCAACATACAGATCCTCATTTACTTTTTACCTGAACAAGCTAGGAACCATTCTTCAAGGGATTGCATGTATATATAGGGTTCTCAAAACACTCAGTTCAGAAGAATAAAGAGCTAGGTTGTTTCTAAGTAGTCATCTCTCCGTAAACTAGGTGGAGGAGCATTTCGATCATTTCCATTACTAAAAGGTATGATATGCTTACAGTTCCCTTTGAGTTCTTATAACTGCTTTCTTCGTAAAATAATGACATACAAAGAGAGAAAGAGGAACAAAAAACTAAGTATCATGATGAAGGGTGATTTCACCTAACAATTTAATTAGCTCTGACTTTGAGTTGAGATTCTTCACTAACAATAGTTACTTGCATGATTTTATGTACAGAGAAAATATGGGTTCTGAAGAAATACTGGAGAAACCTTACATAGCAGCCATGAATGGAGATTGGCAAGGAATGGTTGACTACTATAAGAACAATGTCCTATATTTGTTCTCTCCAGTTACTCTCTCTTTTGATACTGGACTTCATCTAGCTGTGCACAGCAACACAGAGGAACCACTTAAGGATTTACTTGAAATAATGAAGGGCATAGAATTCTTTTTACCCCATTCTACAAACAAATTTGGAAATACGGTTCTTCGCGAGGCAACCATCTATGGGAATTTTGAGGCTGCAAGACTCTTGGTTCAACTTTGTCCAGACCTCCTTAAGGAAAAAAATAACTACGGTGAAACCCCATTGTTCACAGCTGCTTCATTTGGCGAGGCAGACATAGTGGAGTTTTTATTCAGGTCCGAACCAGATCAACCCGTGAATAATAAGCGCAGCCTGTTAGAAATTCATCGCCAGAGAGGGGATGGCCGGTCCATCCTTAGCGCTGCTATCATAGGGCAACACTTTGGTAAAAAAATCTCTCTTTATATAATTATCAAATTTAAAAAGTATATATATTGCATAATCTTCCTATGCCTAATTTCATGAATGCAGAAACATCTTTACTGTTGCTAGACATGGAAGCATCGCTCCCCAGCTTGGAGGACAAAAAGGGCAGAACTGCTCTTCAATATCTGGCCGATATGCCATCTGCTTTTAAGAGTGGATATTCCATGGGCGTATTTGAAACACTCCTCTACTGTTGTATGCCTACACCGACCACATTAATTATTAGACCTTGCAATACTTCCTACATGTTTCTGGTTTGAGTACCATGGACATATATAATTTGAACTCTAAATTATATTTCAGGCCTTCCTGTTATACGTCACCACAAGGTAAAACTACAACCTGGGGACCAGGCAGGGCACGGTGTGATCAGAGATATTGAGAGCGGTTCGGGGAGCAGCTTGGAGAGGAATCAAAGAGGCGGCCTTCTCAACTATTTAAAGGCACCTAAAGGTATTTAATATGGCTCCATTACCTTATAAAATTCGATCCTTATTTCTATATTTCATTTAAAAGACTTGAGGTTTGTGGAGATAGTTGATTCTTAACTCTTTATATATTACTCATACTATTTATTTATGTAAGATTGGTGGTTCTAGTATCCATTGATCTGCATCTCGTTGTCACTCAAGAAAGTGTATTAGTGAGATAACATAAAATTATTCTTAAAATCACACTTAATAGTTTAAATTTTTACGTTGCATAATCCTTGTGCTTGAAACAAATGGGATTCGATGTGCCATTTTCATAAACTTGACAGTCAAGTGGCTGGCACAAATTGCAAGGAAAACACAACTTCAAGGTATAAAGAGGTAATCGTTCAAATTCTATTTTTAGATGCTTCCGCAAATAATTCTTGGGAGTCATCGGAGAAGAACCTCTTTCTAAAAGAGCTAGATGAAAACTCTGTAAATATCAAACAAACAGAACAAAAAAATAAGCTGGTGGTGTTTTTTTTTCTATATGATAATTAATTGTGCTTCCACTGAATTTAGCATGTCTCTTTTTTATTTTTTCAACTTTTACTTGCTTTTTGGTTCAACCTTCTATCATTAATATTAACCTTTCGTATGATAATGAAGTACGATGTTGGCCAGCAAGGCTAGAAAGATTCTGGAACCAGAAAATCAAACATGTATTTGCTTTGAGACTCGCCAAAATCCTAATAAAGCAAGATAAGTCATGGAAAAGCGTCAGCAAACAAACTGGTCCACCCTCATCACAAGTTAAGCAAGGAGACCAAAATAACGGAAACGAACAAGAGCAGGGAATGGGCAGGGGGCAAACTTCTGTAAAGAACTCATCATTAACTAGGGATGAATGGATCCCATTGTTTCTTGCAACAAGAAATGGAATAGAAGAGATTGTGTGGGAGATAATAGATCAATATCCCCATGCTATTGAGAAGCTCAATGACGAGGGCCAGAGCATTTTGGATGTGGCCGTCATGCATCGCCAGAAAAAGATCTTCAGTCTTGTGAAGCAACAGAAAATACCATGGGCTAGACTGCATCGAGTTCTTGATATGGACGGCAACACATTGTTGCACCACGTTGCAAATATGGAGCATTACAGAGGAGGAACCAGGCCTGGGCCTGCACTTCAACTTCAGGAGGAGTTGCAATGGTTTGAGGTGACCCCTTTTCATCCCTCTGTCTTTACCTCCTGATAAAAATTATTTATGGACTTGGTACAGGATTATCCATCATGTGTATAAGAGCACCAAACCTGTTTAAATTAACATTTGTTTCAATAAAATTATCCAATCCAGTTAAGGTTATAGAAAAACTGTTAGACTGTAAAAATTAAACTCGATTTTAGTGCAAATGAAACGTAGACATGTCACCGAATTGAGACATCAGGCTGAGCTAGTTCTCCTTTTCACCCGAACCAGCCTCTTAAATACTATTAAATAACAATCATATTTATCACCCGATTATTGCAGCAAGTTCAAGAGGTAATTCCTTCTCATTATGCAACGCTTCCGAACAAAGAAGGCAAGAAAGCAGAAGATCTCTTCAAAGAGAGTCACAAGGAACAACTGGAACATGCACAAAAATGGATCAAGGAAACGACTCAGTCTTGTTCCACAGTAGCTGCACTTGTTGCTACTGTTGTCTTTGCTGCTGCGTATACCGTGCCTGGAGGTTCTGATGAAAATGGCAAGCCCAACTTCATCGACTCTCCCTATTTTCTGGTTTTTACAGTCTCAGATGTTTTCTCCTTAGCAAGCTCCTTGACTTCGCTTGTGGTATTTCTGTCTCGTTGACCTCTCCGTTTGATCTAAAAGAATTCCACTTCTCTCTTCCTCGAAAACTTCTTTTTGGCTTCACCTTCCTTTTCCTTGCTGTTATAACGACCATGCTATCTTTTGGGGCTACAATTTTGATACTCATTCAGTCAGAGAGAAAGTTGACAACATTACTCCTTTCTATTGCTGCATTCCTTCCAGTCTTAGTATTTGCAATAATGCAATTCCGTCTGTACGTCTCATTTATGGGTTCTACATTCAACATTCGGAAGATAACCGAGAAAGCTCTGTCAGTATTTCATGTCCCTTGCCCATCATGGAAGAAAAATCTCCGTCGAGATGATTAATATGGAAGATTTAACTAGGACAGAGGTTATTCCGTGAAGTTGATCATTGTATATTGTGTTTTGTTGCATGTATGACTGTTATTCAGTTTCATGATATTTATGTCGTTGTTGTTAAAGAACCATCTTACCTAAAATCTTAAGCTTGTAGGTGAGACCCCATAATATGATTATATTATACTCTAACACACCCCCTCAAGTGAAAGTCATTTTGGCTTGAAATTTGCACAGACCCATATTGTCCTTGTGCTTGATTTTTTTTTATCATATAGAATGAGGATGGTGAGATTCGAACTCGTGACCGCTGGGTCAAAAAGGCTCTAATACCATGTTAAGGAACCATCTTACCTAAAAGCTTAAACTTATAGGTGAGGCCCAATAATATGATTATATTATACTCTAACAACTGTGCTCTTTACAATGACACATTGAAGCCAGCATGTATCATTCTATAATACCAGTTCCAGTTTGGTATTTGAATGGTATGATGACAGGCCTTCAAGCTTGCTTCAACCACTTAATTGGTTATAAAATTGGATGCAAGTTTGTGGTTTCAATTAATTGTTGAGTTAATTACTAAGGGATTGTTTAACATTATGGGTACATTATGGTTTTTAAAGATGTTTTTTTTTTATTTGAAAAAAAATATTGATCTATTGTTTTTAATAGTGAGGATTACACGGAATATATACAGACAATTTTAACTATTTTGTTTTTTCTTCATTTTTATTTAATTTTAATGTGTAAAAAATCCTTGAAAATGAAAAAATACTTATAATTGGACCGATAATGAACTATGACCGGTAAAAATTGAGTTCGGTAATTTTTGGGCCAAAATGAGAATTTAATTACAAAGAAATTACAAACTCAAGAATGATTTTGAAAAAAATAGCCAAGTTTGAAATTCATGGAGGGTCCAATGATGATTTAAAAAAAATGTTAAATTTAAAGGAATAAATTGATTTAATTAAAGACATAATCGAAAAGAAAAATGAGATTTATGATTTATGAAAAACAAAGAATTAAATTAAATCAATTAATTCAATTTAAAGTTTAAATGGAAAGAAGTTTCAAAAATAATCATATTGATTGAAAAGCAATTAAGCACAAAAATGAAAATAAAAAATTATATCAAGGACCAATTATCTATTTACATAACTTCATTTCGGTCAAATTCGTTTTAATCTTGTTAATTGAGTCCAATTGAACTTATTTCAATTCAGTCTGAATTAATTCCATTTCCATCCACTTGTTTTTAATTGATTAATTTTAGTCCCATTAAACGCCAAAATCCAACAATTAATTTCATGTATTTTTTTATTCCAATCCCAAACAATTAAAACAAGAGATTGCAATCTCCCCTATTAAATCAAAGATCCCCAACAAATGAACCACACTGCAACGTCTCAAACCCTCTCACTAATCTCTGCCCAAAAATCATCATTATTCACGTCCTTTTCACATCATCATGTGAACCGAACACCCACAGTATGTTATCCTCTCCATTAAGACCACATTCAATATAAATCTTTGTAAGAATTCTTGAGAAAATTCAGAAATGTTTTAGCATATTTATTACATACAACCGAGTTGAAAATAACATACATGACTTCATAACTTTACACAAATATTTCAAGTATATTCCTTAACCATATTGAATAGCATACAACTGAGGTGAAAACAACACACTTGGCTCCATAACTTAACCATAGCACACATCACTAATGTAACTACAATCATCATTCTTCAAGTTGATTTGGATGTTGACTTTCTCTTTAACTAGGATTTTTGAAGTATATTCTTATATGACCTGTTTTTGTATGGTCACATCCAGATTACTAAAGAAATCTTGCTATCTGCATATATAATTATTAGATCCAGAATCTAAATACTACATAACCTCCTAATTTTTTCCTAGTCTTTATTGGACAATGTAACTCTACTACAACTCCCTCTACTACAACTCCGCTAGTGGTATTTCTACGACCTCTTTTTCTGAATCATGTATTCCAAGATGGAATCATTGAAATCTTTCTCTTCCTTGTTAGTTTCTTCCTGGAAGAATATATTCATTTGTTGAAATCTCTCTTTGCTCATATTTGTCTACAATTCTAATTGCAAGACATGCTCTATTGCCTTATCTCCATTTTTTTTGTAGTCTTTTATTCATGAGCTTATAAAGAGCCCATCAGCACACCCAGCATCAATTTGTCCACTATTTTGGGCTCTTTAATGGCAACAAAATAATCAAAATTTGGATCTAGGGATCTCAAAATTTCCTCAACAATGCAAGCATATGTTAAGGCATTTCCATTTTGTCTCATCCAATTGACTGTTATCATAATTTTGTGTGATAATCAAAAATAGATTTTGAGGATCTCATTTGTAATTATTCAAATTTACCTTGCAAAGATTGAAGAAGAATTTTCTTGAAAATATGTCAGAACCTTTGTATTTTTGTTGGAGAGTTTACTCAGGTTTGACAAACATGAAAATTTGAGTGTTTCCTAAAAATTTCATTATTTTTGACAAACAGGTTTTGATATCAATTGTTGGTGGGAGAAACCACTGTTAATGGCTTTAAAACACAGTTTTTATTTCAACAACAATAAGTTTTAACACAGTGCTAAACTCTCCCTCTTTTCTCTATAATTTTACTCTCTACTTTCTCCCACAAAATTGACATAAAATAAGCTTCTTATTTACATTAGCTTGAAAGAATAGACTTGAATGTAAACAACAATAAGTGTGTGAAATCGGCTGATAGCTACAGTCAGTGGTCATGGTTGATAGTCGTAATTGGTGTTGACCGGTGGTTATCATTTTTAATTTCTGTAGATTTAGATTACACCAACCCATCGCACAACCAAAAACAGCAGCACAGGAACAAATAACACAGCAATGAAAACATCCAAGAACTGTCACTCACCCTTTCTCAAACCAACGGTAGCAACCATCATTTTCCCTTTACCCATGACGCCCAGAACCATCATTTTCCCTTTACGCTCATGGTCATAAGACTTCTTCCCAGCCACAACCCACACTTAAACAGCCTCTCGGTTAAACATCCATAGACCCAAATACCACCGACCCGAAATCTACCAGCCCCAAGCCAGCCTCCCTCTCCTAGCAGTTCTCCACCCCATCCAGTGTAAAACAATCAAATGATAATGTGATAATGTCCAAATGCTCGTATACTTTCCTCTAACTAAATCAGTTCTAGCCAAACGTTGTTTGATAATGTCCAGATGTTCTCAAGTCCAAACCTTCGATCCTTTTATTCCATGAAATACCCTACATGGATGATTATACATGTATGTATTATTGTTCAGATTGTGCAGCGAGTTATTAAGTTGTTGATAATTGTAAGGATTTCAATAATCATATTTAAACCAATTTATGATGAGTGAAGAAGATCCTTGCATGCAGCTAGCTAATACAGATGATTTCTTTTACAGTAAAACAAATGTTTATGAGAGAACAACCAAACGGATGAAAAAAACTAATTAATATGGAGGTAACAAGCAGCATGAACACCGATAATTAAATAACCAACAGTGAGTGATATTGATGTTCAATTATCCTTTAAGTTGAATTGATCCTGGCCTGGTGCTGCATTTAGTTGTTGTTTCTCTTGGTTGAAACTAAAACTGGATGACTTGCGTCTGATATTTTGATTTCATGGGAGCAGTTTATGTCTGCTCATCATGTTTAGGCAGCTATACCTCTTCCTAATCTTCTGCAGCATTTTGATCTCTTACTACTGAATTGGTGTCATGAGTACATGTGATTGCTGGCATCTGTTTAATTAGCATCTATTTTCTTAGTCTATATATTCTACGATTTATTCGTGTAAAATTAAATTCAATCAAACTGGAGAGTGTGGGCCATCAGCATAGCATTTCTCCGAGGGAAGAAAGTTCGACTTGGACCCTCAGATTAGATGCTAATATGCTACTATAGAAGCTAAGATTATTCCGATTACCTATGAGTTGTCAGGCCTGGTGTTCATGACACTGCACCAATGAAACAATATTAGTGACAAAGAAGGAATTCAATTCCATGAACTAACACAAAGGTTATTCCACATCCACATTCCACTTAGCAAGGAACATATAAAGCAAGGTTGATTTTCACCAAAGTGCCAATTAGCACATGAAGCAAAACTATGTGGCTAAGTAGTTATCACAGCTTTGCATAAATCAAAGACAAGTTCTAGATTCTAACTTTTCAACAAGTAAAGACGATGGATAGTCAAATTTTGCAGTCATGAAGTCGATAGGTTCTGTGTACAGCTTCGGGAAAGGGGAGATAGCTTTCAAATCTTTATGACTGAGGATAGTATACTTTGTCTGCGTAATCGTCAAGATTAACAAGATAGCATAATTCTGATCTAAAGGTGAAGTTATTATTGAGGATCGGGATAGCGAAATATCTTTTTTTTTGGCCCGGTACTACTGAGATCGATCATGAACACAAAATAAACGGAGACAGTGGTATTTTGTAAGATTTTAGAATATATTCTTCAAAACCAATAAAAATTAACACACAAAATTAAACTTATTAGAATAAAAAATTAAATTAAATGAGATAGTCTAATAAAGGTGCACTATAAAACATTAAAACAAGACTAAAAGAAAAGTCTTGCGGAAAGGAGCAAAGCATACCAATCAAAAGTGAAACAACACAACTCTCGACAAAGCCAACCTGACGCAGCGAAGAATCACGCGGGAATACGACCAACGTCAATATTCCGTAAAATCAAAGAAAACGAGATTAAATCTCAAACAAACTCAAGGTTTGTGTTCTTAGAATGAAAAGTGAGGCGGCTGCAGGGTTACAAGGGGGTACTTAAGGATAAAACCTTAGCCTAGCTCAATATATAATAGGAAAAGACAAAAACAGTAAATTTGCCATAAATGAAAATTTTGAGATAAATGCAGAATATGAAAGAGCTAAGAATTCTGAGAGAGTACCAATTGACTAAAGTCAATTCGGACTCTTAATTAAAAATTTATTGCAAAAACAAAACTTTCCTAAAATAGCAAAAACGCCGATTTCGGGGCCGAAACGGTGGAATTTGGCCAAAATTAGGCCTAGGTCAGCAGAAAAGCTGTTGATGTGTTCCGCAAACAACGAAACGCATCGACTGGGTGAGTTTCGCGTTATTCCGACGTCGACAACCCGGATGCTGAAATTCAGTTGCCCTTGAATTTCGGGTGATCCCTATTCAGCATATACGATTCCGCAACCTGTTCTACATCACAACCAATTTATAGAAACTAAAATTTTGAAAATAATATTAAAAATAAGAGGTCAATTCAATCGAGAGAGTAAGATTTCATTAATATCATAGAAATTATATATTTTAATTCTTATGTGATTAAAAATTAGGGTTCATTCTACGTATAGGCCACTCATTTTTGCACAGCTCATCGGCGCATATTCCTTTAATAAATCAGAATTTCGACTGATACCTTAATACAGTTCATCTTTACTTGCTTTGTCAGCCAAGTACTAGATAGGCACACTATTCCACGTCACTGCGAGGATCTTGCACAAGGCATCTGCAGAGATGGGCTAGCTGAATTTACGAGTACGAAGCACATATCTTTATCATATAATGGAGCTCGCTTTATTCCTCTTTATTTATAACATGGACACTTGTTCTATCAAAATGTAGACCAAAATACTGCACAATATTCTTACAAACCGATGGAAAAATTAGACTTTCATTTTAACCAATCATTTATCTATTATATATACTTATAATGTTAGCTATTATTATATAAGATTCTTATATAATGTTAAAAAATATTTTAAACTATTAAAGAGATCCAAGAAATAGTATTATGTTAGCTCTCTAACAGCATAAAATAACAAAGAATATATAGGGGTGTTTGGTAATGAGTTGGGAAAGCGCTTTTGAAAAAATAATTTTTTAAAAATATAAAAACATTATTTGAAAAAATAATTTTTTAAAAATATAAAAATATTATTTTAATATATTTTTTAAATAAAAATCACTTTAAAAAATAATAAATTGAAACAGATAACAGAACGAAATGATGTCCCTATTGCTTGTTCATGAACGTGAAACACAAATTTATATTATATGCATCTTCAAAGTCGCAGTGCAATAAAAGTTAACATCGAATGTACGGAAAACAAATGAAAACATCTGGTATTATAATTGTTTTCACCGTGGAACCAAAAGGGTTTCCTTGTTGACTTTTCTTTTAACGTCATATAACATTCGATTGAAATCTCTTTGACAGGATTTATTATAATATATAGCTAGTGCCAGCAAGTTGATGGTGAACTAGCAAAAGAAAGGCAACGTATTGGCGGATGCTAGTAGATATAAGACGGCTTGCGGGTTAATTCTGCAACCACAAAAGAACGCAATTTTTTTTTATTTGAGACTCACACAATATGCTTTTACTATTCTCAGGTGCGAATTGAGCACAAAAAGAATAAAGGACAATTTTGTCATAAACGTGAAACACAATTTCAGATTCTATGCATCTTTAAAGTCGATCGTACGTAGTGGGAATAATTTACTCTCTTGTTTGTTCTACAAGGAAAGGTGTTGGCATTGTTTTTGTTTTTGCGATTAAGGTTGAAAAAAATCAGTTTCAAAAAAAGTGCTGGCTTTTTTACTATATTAAAAACTTATTGATTTTATATGTATTGTAATTTGTTATTTTAATATTAAATTAATAAAATTATAATTGATAAAATCTGCTAAAAATGGTTTTTTATCCAATAAAAAGTGATAATATATATTAAAGCTCTAATATTAAATAAATATCAAAATATATAATTATTCTGATATATTTAAAAGAAAATAAAACTTAAAAATAATAATTATTATTATTTTGAATGTTTTATCTATAATAATTAGAAAATTCAATACCTAACAATATTAACAAAAATTAAATATTATTATATTTAAAGAAATTATTTAACTTGAAAAATACAAAAAGAAAAATAATAACAAACATTATTTTTAAAATGATGACCAACACAAATTAAAATTTAAATATTAAAAATAAATCTTAATAATAGTGGAAAAGAAATTTTTTTCAAAGAGTAATGAAAAGTGAAAACCACAGTTGAAATAATTATTCATTACAATTTGAAATTGTGATCTCCTTTAGCCATTCTATAAAATAATAAAATAGGGAAAAAAATGGGAAAAAAATTGTATAAGTGGAAACAAAAAAAGGGAAAAAAATATATCCAGAAGAAGCCCGGTTAAAAAAACAAAACTGACCTGGACACCCTAGTTATAAAAATATGGATTTTTTTAAAAAAAGATCCCCGTTTATTTAACAGACAAAAAAAAAATGCCCAGCTATAAAAAACGTGAAAGGGGAAAGCATCTTTTTAAACAGTAATGTAAAAAAAAATCATGATGCGCGTTAACTAACCCGGAGATCCCGGTCATGAAAAAAAATATATAAGTGGTAATAAAAATAGGGAAAATAATAATAATAATAATAACAATAACAATAATAATAAAAATAATAATAAAATGGATTCAGTGATTAGTCGGTGTGCATAAGCTGCAACGGATACTCCGGTTTAAAAGAAAATAAAAAGCCCGGTTAAAATAAAAAAACAAAAAACACCTCTCCAAACAGTATTGAATTGTGAAAATTACTATTAAAAAAAAGCATGGTTATTAAAAAAACAATGCGAGGGGGAAACACCTTTTTAAACAGTAATGAGAAAAAAAATCATGGTGCGCATAAATTAACCCGGACACCCCGGTCATGGGAAAAAAAATATATAAGTGGAAACAAAAAAAGAGAAAAAAATGTAGAAGTAAAAAAAATAGATCCGGAGATTAATCGTGATACGCGTAAGCTGTCATTAATATCCTAGTTAAAAAAAACGAAAACAACTTCTACAAAGTAATTTTCCAAAATTAGGATTTAAAAAAGAAAAAGAAAATCCAAAAAAAAAACAAACGAAAAGCAACCAGTAACTTTCTAAAATCAGGATTTAAAAAGGAAAAAAAATCGGAATTTAAAAAGGAAAAAACAAAGAGGCATATGAAATTAAAAAGGAAAAAAAATCAGAATTGACAAAAAAAAGGGGCAAATGAACTCCCGCGAAGTACAAATAAATAATAACCACTCTACAGTACAATTGAGTCTTCCGCTACAGCACACGTTCGAGCTCCTTTAGATATATAGAATGTACCGGAAAACAAATGAAAACATCTCATGTTAGGTATTTTGTATTGTAAACTACAAACTACAGCTGAAAATTTTGTCTAGATTAATTGCAATCAATCCCTGTGCCACTTCCCATTTTTTATGGTACCGACTGTCGCACGTCGTCGCGCGGCGTCCCTGGAGGGATCCTGGCTCTCGTAGTGGAGTTGAGGAGGAGTCGCCACCTGGCTGTTGAGGGTCGCTAGGAACACCCGATTTGTACTGGTCTGCTTAGAGATTTAAGGGTAAGGGACTGATTGCGTAAAGGGAAGGTATTAGCACCCCTAATACACCTTACCTGAGGTAAACTGCATTGTCTATTTCAATGTGATTTTGAATGCTTCAATAAGTCGTATTTATTCACACAAAAAATGTTTCGATTGAAAAAGAAATCAATCACCGCTTAGAATAATCCTGTGAATTTTATTGATTATTATCATCCCCGCCGAATATTTTGGATATTAACCCCTTAGAATTTATCTATCCAAACACCGAAAAGTGAATAATAGCATACTATTCTCGCCGAATATTTTGGATAAGATTTATTTATCCAAACACCGAACAGTGAATAATAGCATATTATCCCCACCGAATATTTTGGATATTAACCCCTTAAGATTTATTTATCCGAATAGCGATAGTGAATAGTAAATTCCCAAAAAATAAGATTTTTATATTTTTGAAATATTAGTCTATATCCTTTCGACTTTTACAAAGAAAACACATTTTTTATTTCATTTTATATTCCTTTCTTTTCTTTATCAAAAACAACATAACAATGAATAAATAAAACACAACACACACACACACGCACACACTCTTTTTTCTTTCTTTTTCATTATATTTTTACAATAATTAAAATACAACTCACACACATTATCTTTTTCATTTTTTCATTACATTTTTTTAACAATAATTAAAAATACAATAAAATTTCAAGTAAACACATAAACACAAATAAAATTACAAAAAAAAGACTTCAGAACAGTTTTGGACAAGGGTGCAGCAGTAGGATGATTGGTGGCGCGTCTGCCGACGCTCCACCGTCATTGGTGGCGTGTGGAACCACGCGCCACCGCCTTTGAACAGTAACGACGGGGAGGAGCAGATCGGCTTGTTCCCTTCCTTCTCTCGCTGGTGGTGGCGCTCATGGAGACCTGCAAAATAAAGCAAAATACACATAGCAACGAGCACAAAAACCACTTTCATTCCTCCTTCAGATCGGAGATGTGTTTCTTCTCAGCCTGTTCCTCTTCTTCTCCTTCTCGCCGGAGAAAGTGTCTTCAAAGGTGACCTATAAGATCAAATAAAAAACAAAACAAACGCAAACACAAAATCAATTCATTCTCTTCTGCAAATCTCGGATCTGTCCTTCTCGGGTTTGTTCCTCTCCGATCGTTCTCTTTTTGTTTCTTCTTCTTCAAGGGGGCAGCTGGATTTACCCCATGTGGGGACTGCTGGGGGTTAATGACTGTTGTCTGATGGTGCTAAAAGGCATGCCCAAGAGGAGAGGAACCGTGGTTGATGGGTGCTTTGTGTGAGCAGACAAGGCTGCCGCGATGGCTGGGAGGAAAACACAGCTGGTGGGTTGCTGCGGTGGCTGGTTGGCTGAGAGGGAAGGCCTGAGGCGGCGTGGTCTGTTGTGGATGGGGTTGATGGGTAGCGGCGGTTGGTCTGTTGATGGATGGTGGCCTGTTGGCCGGAGGGGATGGAGAGGGAGAGCTTGCGGCTGAGGAGGGGGTGTTAGGTAAAGTGAAGAGACATGGGGTTGTGGCTGGCATGGTGGCTGACCGGGGATGGTGTAGGCAAGGAAAGGGAAATGAGGTGAAAGGAAAATGGTGGGGACTGACATGAAAGGGTGGGGCTGCAGCAGCCCTAAAGGGCCTGTGGTTGCAGCCCTTTGGGGAGAAAAAGATGCTAGGGTTTTTTTTGTGTTTACGGTTTTTGAGAGTGTATTTTTTTTTGGGTGCCTCTTTCTTGTGGCCATGCACTCTATTTATAGAGTTTTCCATGGGCAAAATTCAAAATCAGCTCTCAGCTTGCATGTTTGTTTCAATTTGGTCCTTCATTTCAAATTTGTGCGATTTCACCCTGCATTGACTGTTAAATTCTCAATTTGTTCAATTTTGCCCCTGTAACAAAATATTTTTGGATTTTTGTTTTTTTTCTATTTTTTTCTTCCAAAACATAAAAAATAAGTTGGTCAAAATTTGGGTAGCAACACCGACTATGATTTGTGGGAGAAAAAAATGATAACACTCTTCAAGTCTCAAAACCTTTGGGAATAGTTCATCAAAATGATACATTCTTTATTAGGTAAGATCTCTTGTGTGTTGAAAATTGAAGATTGCTTCCAGACTATCTTAGTGTTTAGGATTAGATTACATCTTTATTATTGTTTTTATCTTTTCTAATAAGATCATGTTGATCAATTTCAGTTTCAGTAGTCTAGTCTAAGTATAAGTCTGAGTATTTTAGTTTGAGTTGGAAGTGTAATAGATAGAGTTATATTTCTATTGTAACACTTCAATTTTGCTATAAATAAAGGAAAGGGATAGCAATAACCTTACACACAATTCTGCTCAGTTTGTTGTTCTTGGTGTTCTTGCTTTGTTCTTCATTCAGTTGTCTCCCTAGAATTGAATCCAAACAGTAGTTGTTTGTATTCAATAAGAATAGTAGCATTTGTTGACTTTTTTGTTGACTTTTGAATCTTTGTTTTTCTAACATTTGGTATCAGAGCAGATTGGATCTTTGAAGGGAAAAGTGTGAAACACGAGAGATTGTGAGTTTTTTTTCAAAGCATTGCTTTTAAGGGTGGTGAGTGAAACACAAGAGAGAAAAATCAGTTTTTTTTCTGATGGAATCTGCCTCTTTTCCATCCAAAACTCCAGTATTTTATGGACTCAATTTTGGTGTGTGGGCTGTCAAAATGGAAACATATTTGAAAGCTTTTGATCTATGGGAAATTGTGGAGAATGATAAGCAACCTACTCCACTTGGAAATAATCCAACAATTGCACAATTGAAATTTTTCAATGAAGAAAAGGCAAAGAGATTCAAAGCTCTTTCATGTCTTCACAATGGTGTGAATGAAGACATCTTTACAAGGATTATGGCCTGCAAATCTGCCAAAGAAGCTTAGGACAAGCTTAAGGCAGAATTTCAAGGGGACGAAAAGTCTAGAAGGATGCAAGTGATGAACCTAAGGAGACAATTTGAAGGGCTGAAAATGAAAGACAATGAATCAGTCAAAGATTTCTCTTCTCATGTATCGAAATTGGTGAATCAAATGAGGTCTGTTGGGTGAGGATTTTCAAGACTCAAGAATTGTAGAGAAGATTCAGTATGCTTACTAGAAAAATTTGAGCATAAAATTAGTTCTTTAGAAGATTCTAAAGATCTTTCAAAGTGAATCTTCAAGAACTAATCAATGCTTTGCAAGCGAGTAGAACAAAGGCAAGCATATCGACAAGAAGGAACACATGAAGATGCTTTCATGATAGGATTCAAAGAGAAAAATCAAACTAAAGTTTTTCACAGAATCAATCATGAAGGCAGAGGTGAAAGAGGTAAAATTTGGCGACCAAATAATGAAACTTTACCAATAGAGGAAAGGAGAAAAGGAATAACTTTCTCGCTCGCAAGTTTTGTAAGAAAACTAATCATCTTGAAGCTTGGTGTTGGGTAAAGAACACTCGATGCAGAAATTGCAAACAGTTTGGCCACATCCAAAAGTATTGCAGAGTCAAAACTGATGCAGATAAGCAAGCATGTATAGCGGAATCCTCGGAAAATCTCGAAGAACATTTGTTCATGGTTTCAACAGAATCAAAGTGTAATGCAACAAAGGTAAAACACTCATCTTGGCTTATTGATAGTGGTTGTAGTAATCACATGACTGCAGATGTGAAGTTGTTCAAGAAATTGGACAGAAATTATGAATCGAGAGTAAGAATTGTTAATGGAGAGTATGTGGAGATTGAAGGCAAAGGGGAAATCGAAGTGGAAACCATGGCAGGTACACAAATCCTAAAAGATGTGTTGTATGTACCTAAAATTACTCTGAATTTAGTAAGTGTGGCTCAGTTGCTTGAATCTGGCTACTCCTTATCTTTTAAAAGAGGATTATGCAAAATCAAAGATAGCCAAGGTACATTACTACTTTCAGTTAAGATGATGAATAGGAGTTTCAATCTTGACTGGAATGACTCCTATATGAGTGTTAACATGTGTGTAAATGCCGAGTCTTCTCTTTGGCATAAGAGGATGGGACATTTTAATCAAATTGCCTTGAAAAAGATGGTTGATTTGCAGATGGTTTTAGGATTGCCAACAATAAAAGATAATGAGGATGTTTGTGAAGCATGTCAACTAGGAAAACAAACTAAGCTTTCCTTTCCTAGTAACACTTATAGAGCATCAATGAAATTGCAGTTTGTTCATACATATGTATGTGGTCCCATGCAAAATGAATCAGTTAATGGTTCAAAATATTTTTTGTTGTTTATTGATGATTACAGCAGGTATTGTTGGGTGTATTTTCTCAAAACTAAAGGTGATGTGTTTGATGAGTTTGTGAGATTCAAAGCAGCAACTGAAAGGGAAACAGGATGCCATTTAAAAGCACTGAGATCTGACAATGGGGGAGAGTTTACCTCTCGGAAATTTGAGGAATTCTTGGCTAAGGAAGGGATTAAGCATCAGTTGACTATACCCTACACTCCACAACAAAATGGGGTTAGTGAAAGAAGAAACAGAACATTAATGGAAATGGCAAGATGTTTGTTGTATGAGAAAAGCATGCCACTGAAATTCTGGGCAGAAGCTGTGAATACAGCAGCCTACCTCTTGAATCGCATGGTCACAAAAAGTCTTATTGATCAGACTCCTTATGAACTTTGGTATGGCTTCAAACCCAATATTAGTCATTTAAGAATATTAGGTAGCCCTTGTTATGTTCTGAAACCTAAAGACAAAAGAAGAAAACTTGATCAAAAAGTTGATGTAGGGATATTTATTGGTTACAGTAATAAATCTAAAGCTTACAAAGTCTTTGATTTAAAAACTAATAAAGTTGTGATTGCAAGAGATGTTAAAGTAATAGAAAACAGCAAATGGAATTGGGAAGCTACTGAAGTTGAAGAAACAACACTGGAATTTCAAACTAAACCTGTTGAGGCCCTAAATGATGAGCTTATAGATGATATTCCAGTAAGAGGAACAAGACTCTTAACTGATGTGTATAACAGATGCAATGCTGCTGAAACCGAACCCATAGATTTTGAAGAAGCTATCAACTCTCAAGTATGGATAGCAGCTATGAAAGAAGAACTTATGATGAATGAAAAGAATGGAACTTGGCTGCTGGTTGACAAACCTTCACACAAGAAGGTAATTTGTGTTAAGTGGATTTTTAAGACAAAATTTAATGCAGATGGGAGTATCAACAAGCATAAAGCAAGACTTGTAGCAAAAGGGTACTCACAAGAACCAGATACTGATTTTACAGACACCTTTGCTGTTGTATCTAGATTGGATACAATCAAATTAGTGCTAGTTGTGGCAACAAAATGTGGTTGGCTAATTTATCAACTAGATGTCAAATATGCCTTTCTAAATGGAGTGCTAAAAGAGGAGATTTATATTGAACAACCTGATAGTTTTGAGAAGGAACTCAATGCAAATAAAGTGTATGTGCTGAAGAAAGCTTTGTATGGCCTAAAACAGGCTCCTATAGCCTGGTATAGCCGTCTGGATGAGTATCTCTTGAGCTTGGGTTTCGAGAGAAGTTGAAATGAAGTGACTTTATATGTTATAAATACTGACAAATATATTCTGATCATATCAGTATATGTAGATGATTTATTGATTGCAGGTAATAAAGAGGAGCTGGTGACAGAGTTCAAAAACAACATGAAGGAGATGTTTGAGATGAATGAACTTGGCTAGTTGGCATATTTTTTAGGCATGGAAATAAATCAAAACAAGCAGGGATATTTCCTATGTCAAAAGAGTTTTATTACCAAGTTGCTAAACAAGTTTGCCATGGAGAAATGCAACTCAGTCAGTACTCCCATGATTTTGGGGCAAAAACTAACGAAAGAAGATGAATCTCCTAGAACTGATGGGAGAATCTATAGAAGTTTGATTGGAAGTTTATTGTATATAACAGCTACACGTCCAGACATTGTGTTTGTTGTAAATTACCTCTCTAGGTTCATGCAAAACCCAATTCAACTTCATTTTGCTGCAGCTAAAAGGGTCCTGAGGTACCTAAAGGGAACCTTAGAGTATGGGATATATTTTGAAAGGTCCATCTCACTTAAGCTAATTGGATTTACAGATAGTGACTGGAGGGGTAGTGATGAAGGGATGATGAGCACCTCAGGGTATTGTTTCTCTATGGGGGGAAGCATTTTTTGTTGGAATTCGAAGAAACAATCAGTGGTTGCTCATTCCACTGCTGAGGCTGAGTATATAGCAGCCTATGTAGCAGCAAAGCAACTTGTTTGGCTAAGGAAAATTCTATGTGACCTAGGGATCAATCAGCAAGATCCTACGAAATTGATGTGTGATAATACTTCAGCTATTGCAATTTCAAAGAATTTTGTTTTTCATGATAGAACTAAACAAATGAAAATTAAATTTCATGCAATTAGACAATTTCAGCAAGAGGGAGAGCTAGAAATGAAGTTCTGCACTTCAAAGGAACAATTGGCTGACCTATTTACTAAGCCCTTAGCCAAAGAGAGGTTTGAAGATTTAAGGGAGAAGCTTGGTATGCGTAGCCTTGGAACCAGGGGGGAGTGTTGAAAATTGAAGATTGCTTCCAAGACTATCTTAGTGTTTAGGATTAGATTAAATCTCTATTATTGTTTTTATCTTTTCTAATAAGATCATGTTGATCAATTTCAGTTTAAGTAGTCTAGTCTAAGTATAAGTCTTAGTATTTTAGTTTGAGTTGGAAGTGTAATAGATAGAGTTCTATTTCTATTGTAACACTTCAATTTTGCAATAAATAAAGGAAAGGGATAGCGGTAACCTTACACACAATTCTGCTCAGTTTGTTGTTCTTGGTGTTCTTGCTTTGTTGTTTCGGCTGTCTCCCCAGAATTGAATCCAAACAGTAGTTGTTTGTATTCAATAAGAAAAGTAGCATTTGTTGATTTTTTTGTTGACTTTTGAATCTTTGTTTTTCCAACACTGTGAATCTTGATTCCTAGCTGCAATAGCATGGTTTTAACAAATGGAATGCATTTTTTAACACTGAATTAAGAGAAAGGTCGGGCATGAATCTGATCTAATAATATTTATTACCCTAATGATCAATTAATCATTGTGAAAACAAGATTTTCTTGTTGACTTTTCCCTTTTAGGTTGAACATAACAGTACTGAATTCGAAAGAAAACTTGTATATATATATAATAGCTAGTGCCAGCAAGTTGATGGTGGATTGGGAAAAGAAAAAACATATAGTCTGAAATACAAAAGAAAAGGCAACTTATTGGCGGATGGTAGTAGATACAGACAAAGAATTAAAGAACAATTTCATATTCTTTGCTTCTTTAGAGTCGCGGTGCGATAATAGTAACTATGTACCAGTAGAAGCATCTATGGATGACAAGCAGATCACGTATTCTGCAGTGATGAACATGAGCAGAATCGGGAAGGTAATTACATAACTCATCAAACCAAGCAAATCACGCTCAACCAAATCAGGAAATCAATGGACGGATAAGGAATACTCGGAGAGAAATCGGGATGAGATTATGGCAGATTATGAAATGTATTTTCTGTTACATTGTAACCTTCCTGTATAAATTGATCTGATTGTAACTACTGTAATATATTGAAATACATACTAAAAATTCCTCAATTAAATCTGAAACTCTACATGGTATCAGAGCCTCCCAAAGACAACGTCTAAAATATGTCTTCTTCATCTTCAGCAAATCTGCAATCAGCTGCAACCCATCAATCCTCTGCCATTCCCACAATTTCTCCAGTCTCCAGTATCGTCTCTTTGAAACTAACTCATGATAATTTTCCATTGTGGAAAACTCAATTGATGCACTATTTTCGTGGACAAGATCTGTATGGATATCTTGATGGCACCTTCCCTTGTCCCCGAACTGATCAATTCCACACATCCGTAAACAGTACAATCACCCAAATCCCAAATTCTGCATACTCTCATTGGTCTGCGACAGACAAGTATGATCCTTAGCACACTCATGTCTTCTATGACTGAGAATGTGCTCGCCCAAATTGTATCCTATACCACCTCTCATCAAGTCTGGAAAGCACTGGATACAAATTTTTCTTCTAAATCAAGAGCACGCACAATACAAGTACGTGCACAATTAGCCAATGCCAAGAAAAATAATCAATCTGCCAATGATTATTTCTTACTCATCAAAAGGCTGGCTGATGAACTTGCTATGGCTGGACAACCTCTCAAGGTGGATGATATAATATCTTATGTTCTTGCTGGACTAGGACATGAGTACGACAGCCTGGTCTCTTCAATCTATGCCCGAAATGATCTAGTCAGTCTTGAAGAGGTATATTCCCTCCTTATTGTTACTGAGTCTCGCCTTAATAGACATCAATTTTCTGTTTCTTCTATAAATCCAGAGGCAAATATTGCCCAGCAACATAGATCTCAATTCACCAACAGAAGCAAGTTTATGAATAGGGGTAGAGGGCGTTTTAATGGCTATCGGGGTCAATCTTCTTACCCCAAAATTGACAACAGTAACAGTAACACATCACTCATTGTGTGCCAAGTATGTGGGAAAAATGGCCACACTGCCCGTAAGTGCTACCACCGATTTGACCCGACTTATCGCTAGATCGCCTCTCTTCCACACAAACAGGCTTATCTCGCAAAACACAATTGGGAGAATAAGCTGGAATGCGATACACGGGAGCTACTCATCATATAACCAATGATATGGAGAATTTAAATCTCCACAGTGACAACTATGCAGGTTCAGATCAAGTTCAAATTGGCAACGGTGAAGGTTTGATTATTTCTAAAACTGGCAAATCTTTTATTCATACCCCTGCTCATTCGTTTGTTCTTAATAACGTTCTTTTAGTCCCTCAGATCCATAAAAATTTACTCTCGGTTCAAAAGTTTTGCATTGATAATAATGTTTATTTTGAGTTTCATGGTCACTACTTTCTTGTGAAGGGATACTCGGGGATCATCCTTCATCGCGGCCACGTCAATGATGGATTATACTGTTTCACTTCATCAAAATTACGTCCTCAAGCCTTTTCCAGCATTCGCCTATCCTTTGATCAATGGCATCGCCGCCTTGGTCATGCTGCACCTGCTGTTATTCATCGTGTCTTAAATTCTAATAAATTACCAGTTGATAAAATAAAAAGGCATTCTGTGTGTTCTGATTGTCAATTAGCTAAAAGTCATGCACTGCCATTTAAAACTTCAACTCTTGTTTCTAATTCTCCATTAGATCTTATTTTTACCGATGTTTGGGGTCCCGCGTCTGTTGCCTCTACTAATAATTCTCGGTATTATGTGAGTTTTCTGGATAATTATTCCAAATTCTTATGGTTATTTCCAATGCAATACAAATCTGAAGTTGAAAATATTTTTCTCAAATTTCAATTGTACGTGGAAAAACAATTTGACCATAAAATTAAAGCTGTTCAGTCAGATTGGGGTGGTGAGTACCGTCGTCTTCATACTTATTTTAAAAACACAGGCATCGATCATCGCATCGCCTGCCCTCATACTCACCAACAAATTGGTTCAGTTGAAAGGAAACATAGACACATTGTTGAAGTCGGTTTAAGTCTCTTAGCTCACTCACATTTACCTCAAAATTATTGGGAAGATGCCTTCACTACAGCAACCTTTCTAATTAATAGACTTCCCACTCCCACTCTCAATAACATTTCACCGTATGAAAAATTATATCATCGCACCCCAGACTACACTTTTCTACGCACTTTTGGATGTGCTTGCTGGCCCAATCTTCGCCCATATAACAAACACAAATTAGATTTTCGAAGTAAATCGTGCATTTTTATTGGCTATAGCAGTGATCATCATGGATACAAATGCCTTGACTTATCAACTGGTCGAATTTATGTGTCTCGTCATGTAATCTTTGATGAAAATCTATTTCCTTTTAACTCAAACACATCTTCTTCACTGTCTACAGAAACAAGTCAATCTTCTCATATTACTCTACCTTTGCCGTCGTCTGTCTCCTCTCCTGCCAGTGATAGAAATGTGATTACCTCTCAACCATTAATTGCTAATGCATCTGTTCCTCTAGATTTTCACTCTGCAGGTATTTTCCCCACTGTCTCTGGTAGAGAAGCAGAAACACCTCCACATGCCATGGATGACACTATGAGGGAACAACCAAATCTGTCTACCACGGAAGCTATTGAGCCCAGCCAACCTGCAGGTCCTGAAGTTTCAGAATCTCAATCTCAATCTGTGATTGCCTCTCCCATCGTGCCAGTTATACAAAGGACTCATGCTATGACCACAAGATCTCTCAACAACATCTTCAAGCCGAAGGCACCATCTGATGCCTTTGTGAGGTATCCTCTTCCCAAAGCACTGTTGAGCTCTTTAACTTCACCTGTCATAGAACCAACTTGTTACAGCACTGCCATAAAGTCACCACAGTGGCGTCAAGCCATGAATGAAGAATTTGATGCACTCCTTCGTAACAAGACTTGGTCACTTGTTGCTCCTAAACCAAACCTTAATGTGGTTGGCTGTCGTTGGGTATACAAACTAAAGCACAAGGCCGATGGATCTGTTGACAGATTTAAAGCCAGATTAGTGGCTAAAGGTTTCCATCAACAAGAAGGTCTTGACTTCAATGAAACATTCAGCCCTGTGGTCAAGCATGCTACAATCCGAACAATTCTATCTCTGGCTACTTCTTCAAATTGGCACCTCAAGCAAATTGACATTCAAAATGCCTTCCTTCATGGGGCCTTGGAAGAGGAAGTGTATATGTCACAGCCCCAAGGATATATTCACCCTCAATTTCCAGATCATATTTGCAAACTACATAAATCAATCTATGGCTTGAAACAAGCTCCAAGAGCTTGGTTTTCTAGATTGACAGATGCACTTCGGGTACTTGGGTTTATAGCCAGTAAGGCAGACCCTTCTCTGTTTATTTGGGGCAAAGATGACACATTAGTCTTAATACTTATTTATGTTGATGATATTATCATCACAAGCAAATCTGACACTGCCATTCAAAGAGTTCTTCACCATTTACAAACAGACTTTGCTGTCAAGGACCTTGGAAATCTCAGTTATTTTCTGGGGGTGGAAGTCTTGCGTTCAACAGAGGGACTTTATCTCACGCAACGCAAATACATTGCTCAGCTACTCCAACGCACAAATATGGCAGAAGCAAAACCGTGCACCAGCCCTATGTCATCTACCTGTGCTCTATCTGCTACCAACGGCACAAAATTTGCAGATCCTTCCCTGTACAGACAAGTGGTGGGAAGTCTTCAATACTTGGCCTTCACTCGTCCTGACCTTGCCTTCTCTATTCATAGAGTCAGCAAGTTCATGCATCAACCTTTGGAACCTCACTGGCAGGCTGTAAAACGAATTCTGCGTTATCTCAAACACACAATCTCCACTGGACTCTTCCTTGGTCAGTCATCTCCCACTACACTTCAAGCATATTCCGACTCCGATTGGGCAGGAGACCGAGATGATCGAAGATCAATAAGTGCATATTGTGTTTATCTTGGTGCAAATCTTATATCATGGCGATGTAAACAACAAGCCACGGTTGCAAGAAGTAGTACTGAAGCTGAGTATAAGTCACTTGCCGACACTGCCTCTGAAATTCAGTGGTTGCAGTCCCTATTCTCAGAAATTGGGGTCACTTTCTCTAAGCCACCAGTGCTATGGTGTGACAACATTGGTGCCACGTATCTCTCTGTCAATCCTATGTTTCATGCACGCACTAAACACATTGAACTAGACTTTCACTATGTACGTGATCAAGTTCAACGCAAACACCTCACGGTTCAATTCATCTCCACCAAAGATCAGCTAGCAGATCCTTTGACAAAACCTATTTGCCCCCGACAATTTCCAAATGTTTTAACCAATCTGAATGTCCATTTCCTCCCCTTCAGATTGCGGGGACGTGTAGAAGCATCTATGGATGACAGCAGATCACGTATCTGCAGTGATGAACATGAGCAGAATCAGGAAGGTAATTACATAACTGTCAAACCAGCAAATCACGCTCAACCAAATCAGGAAATCAATGGACAGATAAGGAATACTCAGGAGAGAAATCTGGGATGAGATTATGGCAGATTATGAAATGTATTTTCTGTTACATTGTAACCTTCCTGTATAAATTGATCTGATTGTAACTACTGTAATATATTGAAATACATACTAAAAATTCCTCAATTAAATCTGAAACTCTACAGTACCCAAAACTTCTCGGAGAACAGTTAAAGTAGGATTAAAACAAGGAGTATTTTACTTTCTTGCTTGTTCCTTGTTTATTATACAAGGAAGAATGTGAGCAGCCTCAATTTCTAGCTGAAATATGATGTAATAAACCTGTAGCTAACATTCATCATTTATTAATTTGTCTATAATATTTAAGTCATGACCTGACGAACGACGTCCTCTCCCCTTCATCATTTATTCTTCTTCTTCTTCTTCTATTTTTCTTTGCAAATAACAACACCCTTCTGTTTCATCACTATAAACCAAACCACACCGACACTCATTTTTAAAATGTTTTTTTTTTGACATTTTGATATTAATATGTAATTTGTTTGTGTGTGTACTTATTTTATAGCTTTTTTCTATAGAAAAAATCATTATATAAATGTGTGTATTTAGTGTTCATTTGAGATTTTAAAAAAAAAAATTATATCTGTTTGTAATTTAATTGATTCTTCCATTTAGATTAGTTAAGACGGCTATAAATAGCCATGCAACCATCACTTGTCACGCTAAGCTTAAGACCTTTGTCCTAAAACTCCCCTCCTTGTATTAATTATATCTCCAATCAACTAAGTTTTTTTGCCTCGGAAGTGGGCATTAGAGTCTTTATATGGCTACTACAAATTCATTGCAATCAATCACTGTGCCACTTCCCATCTTTGATGGTACCGACTATGATTTGTGGGAGAAAAAAATGGAGACACTCTTCAAGTCTCAAAACCTTTGGGGTATTGTTCAGCAAGATCGTAACGAGAATGAGAATGAGCAGAAGAAGGCTAGTGCGCTTTATTTAATTCAACAATCACTAGCTCCAAATGTTTTTCGAAGGATTACTGAAGCTTCAACAGCAAAGGAAGCATGGGATCTGTTGAAGAAGGAGTTTATCGGTGATCGTAAGGTACGCACCATTCAACTCCGAACACCATGACGGGTATTTCTAGTCAGTCTACTACTATAGGAAATCAAAATTAAGACTAATGGGTTCTTTAGAAGCAGGCACATGAGAAAAGACTAAGTAGCTATAAGGTCTTAGAAATCTAGACATAATACCGATAAATTAATAGCTCCAGTTGAGTGTATTAATTAATGATCAGTCTTGCGAGTTAATATAAATTTGCTTCGGATTTCACGTAACTGTTTATTAGTATGAGTTGAGATTGTACATTAACAATAGTTACTTACATAATCTTACGCAGGGAGAAAAGAAGAAATCTATACCGGCGCCTACACCTTGGGATGCAGCCATGAGAGGAGATTGGAAAGGCCTGATGGCCTACTGTCGTGAAGAGGAACATCTCAGACGTCTTTCCTCTCCAGTTACGCACACTTTGGATACTGTTCTTCATCTAGCTGTGCACGACAAGAAAGAGAAACATTGTGAAGATTTACTTGAATTAGTGAGGGAAAAACAATTACCTGAGACAGAATTTCTCAAGAAAACAAACAAATATGGAAATACGGCTCTTCACGAGGCGACCATCTATAGCAATATTAAGGCTGTAAAACTCCTGGTAGAACGTTGTCCAGGCCTGGTTGAAATGGAAAATGACTTCGGTGAAACCCCGTTGTTTACAGCAGCTGGATATGCTGAGACAGAAATAGTGGAGTTTTTAATCGGATCCGGTCTAAAACAATGCTTGGATGCTGATGGCCGCCTATTAGAAACTCACCGCACGCGAACGAAAGATGGGATGTCCATCCTTAGCGCTGCTATCATAGGGCAAAAGTTTGGTAACAATTTCTGTCTTGATATATTTAAAAAGTATACATATATAAGATATATTATAATTTTTGTCTTCCTAATTTCATAAATGCAGAAACAGCTTTACTGTTGCTAGAACTGGATATACAGCTCACCCGCTTGAAGGACACAAATAAAATATCTTCTCTTCAACTTCTAGCCGAAATGCCAACTGCGTTTGAGAGTGGATCAGTTCCCATGGGCATATGTAAAAGATTCATCTACAATCGTATGCCCACTCCAACCGCATTACAAGACCTTGCAACATTGCCTACATATATATTTCTTGGCTTAATACCATGGACGTACACATACATATATATGTAACAGTTTGAACTCTAAATTATGTTGCAGGCCTTCCTGATCCAAGTCCCTGCGAGGTAGAGTCAAAGGCAAAACGTTTGTCCCAGGAAAGGAAGAGAATGGGAGATCTTGAGAGCGGCCAGGGGAGGTGCTCAGTAGATCATCTGCGATGTGGCTCGGAGAAGAATCAAAGAGGCGGCCTACTCAACTCTTTAAAGATCGCTACAGGTATTGACCACAAATGATGAGGCCATGCAGTTCTTTTGGTTTTGGTTCACATCCAATTATTAGATGCAAATAATCCTTGTGAGTCGTCAGAGATAGAGCCTCCTCTTAAAAGAAACCTACGTGGGTCAATTTTATAGTACTGCAACGACTTAGATGCATTTCTTAATTCTGGCTTCGATTTCTTCTTTTGTTAATGTTTTGTTTTCAATTTGATAATTAATTGTGCTTCCACTAAATTTAGCATTAACAATTATTAACATTTCTTTCCATTTCATAATAATGTCTAGCTCTCGTCCAATATTTAATTTCATTCCCTTTCTTAATTACGATCCTGATGTAGGAGGTTGGCTAGAAAGAATCCAGAAGCTGAAAAGAAACCAAGTATTTGCTTTGACAGTCGCCAAAAGCCTAATAAAGAATGATAAGTCATTGAAAAGAATGACCCAAAGTCAAATAGCACAAACTTCTGGGACGAGTCAAATAGAACAAAATTCAGGGACGAGTCAAATAACGTTGTGGTCATTAACTACTAAGAAGGAGATACCATTGTTTACTGCAACTAGAAGGGGAGTAAAAGAGATTGTGGAGTTGATAATAAGACTACATCCTCATGCTATTGACCAGCGCGATAAAATGAATCGGAGCATTTTGGATGTGGCCGTCATGTATCGCCAGAGAAAGATCTTCGATATTATTGTGGATGGAACAGAATTACCATTGACTAGAATGCTTCGAGTTGTTGATAATAGCGGCAACACATTGTTGCACCATGTTGCAGATATGAAGAAAAACAGTGGAGGAACCAAGCCTGGGCCTGCACTCCAACTTCAGGAGGAGTTGAAATGGTTTGAGGTGAGCCCTTTTCATCCACTTGTGTCTCTACTTGATACAGGGTTATGCATCTCTTATACCAATCCTATTAAAATATCTTTTCAACCAAATTATCCAATCCAATTAAGGTACACAGACTTCGCCTCTCCAAGACGCGAGTAAGAATACTCGAGCTTAATTAATAAGACCGGATCTAAATGAAGGATGTGCTCACGTATCCTTCACCAAGTTCTCGTGTTTTTCAATGACGATAATATTGAATTATCCTCTACATTTAAAATATTTTTTCATTATTTTTTCAAATTCTATCATTTATCATTATTTTTTTAAAAACAAATATCATTCATGTTTTGTTTAAATCCATTAAACAAATCAATTTACACTGAAAACTCACACTAGATAGAAATTTAAGATAAAAAAAATGTAAAGATCTATCGATTTATCCGGTTTTATAACATTACAAAAAAATCTCTATACTCTTAATAAGAATTTTTAGATTATATATATAAAAAGATTCTGTCTGCACGGGATCGCAGACGTAAGTTTAACTAATATATATATATATAGATATTTATATATTACTATTACCTTAACAATAAAAGCCGTGGCTATATTAGTGTGCACATAGACACAGTGCATTTCAACAGTAGAGTTTTTTTTTTTTACTTTCTTTACTTTTTCTTCTATTTACGTTTTTTTTCTAATTTTTTTTTTTGTTTTTTCTTTTTTTTCTAATTATTTTTTTCTTTTTTTTCCTTCTTCTTTTTTTTCCTTTTTTTGAATTTTTTACTTATTATTTTTTTCATTTTTTCTTATTACATTTTTTTTCTTCTTATATATTTTATTATTTTTTTGTTTTTTTATAATCGGGGTGTCTGAGCTCGCTTAAATGTACCACGATTAATCTCCATATCCAATTTTTTTTGATAACCAGGGTGTTCAAGCCAACTTATGCATACCACGACAATCCTCGGACCCGCATTTTTTTTTTCTAAAATATTTTCTTGCTGATACATTTTTTTCCCTTTTTTATAATTTTTTTATTCACTTGTGTA
The DNA here is from genome assembly GCA_032356905.1 of Salix exigua. Lineage (NCBI taxonomy): Eukaryota > Viridiplantae > Streptophyta > Magnoliopsida > Malpighiales > Salicaceae > Salix > Salix exigua. The sequence continues at coordinate 8,929,588 of CM063598.1, forward strand.
TTTTTTTATAACCGGGATCTCCGACCAGCTTAAGCACACCATGACTAATTCTTGGGCCGAATTTTTTAAAAACCAATATAGATTGCTACAGTGCTTTCACTCTTATACTTTTTTTTTCTTTCGCTTATATATTTTTTTTTAGACATGGTCTCTCAGCCAGCTTAAGCTCTTTTTTTAATTAATATTTTTTTTTATAACCACGATCTCGGGCCCAGCTCAAGTGCAGCACCACCACCCCTCGGACCAGCTCAAGTGCACCACCACCACTCCTCGGACCAAATCTGTTTTTTGATAATCGGGGTGTCCAGGGCAGCGCGGACACGCCATGACTAATCTCCGAACCAATTTATTATTTTTTTATTTTTTTTCCTTATACGTTTTTCTGTTCACTAATCTCCGAACCAATAATAATGATAATTTTAATGATTATTTTTTTATAAAAATCTTTTGATTTTTTTAAAGATTTTCCTGAAATTTTAATTTATATCGGTGATCATTTTAAAAGTAATATTACTCTATTTTTCTCTTTATTTTTTTTATTTTTTGTTTCTTTATTTGTTCTCTTGATTATATGATTTTTATGATTTTATTATTTATGCAATAATAATGATAATTTTAGTTATTGTTTTTTTATAAAAAACTTTTGTTTTTTTTTCCATGAAAATTTAATTATTTTAATTGTTTTGGCAGTGATGTTAGTAATAATTTTAGCTTTAATAGCAATGATAATGGCAATAACGTTAGGATGAATTTTCAATCTATGTTTTCGTCTTTTTGTTGATAGAAAATTAACAACTTATTTTTTTATTTGATTATTGTATGTATTTACACAATTTATATTTTATTTTTGTTTAATTTAAATTGGATTATAAAATGAACTAATCTTAATACAGTGAACTTAATAATTTAGATATCCGAGTTTTTTTGCTTGTTTTAATGATGATAATAAATTTATACTGGTTATTTAATTTGAAGCTACTAAACAGATAAATTTATATCGATTTTAAATTCATATATTTTTATAAAAAAACTTGCGCTTGACATGATTTCTGTACAGATTTATTATTTTAGCTAAATTTATATTATAATAAAAATATACACAATTAATATTTTTTACATTGAAAAAAAAATGTGTCGCCCGCGGCGAAGCGCGGGGGCATTGTCTAGTATATATAATTGTTGTTCCCTTTCTACTGTGCACTGTGGATTTCAACAGTAGATTTTTTTTTTTGTTGCTTTTGTTGAATTTTTTTCCCTGCTTTTAGTTTTATTTTTTTTTGCTTTTTTTACTCTTTTTTTTCCTCCTTACGTTTTTTTCTCTTTTTTCCTTTTGTTTTTTGTTTGTTTTTTTTTATTTTTTTTCCTAATTATTCTTTTTATTTGTTTTTTTTCCTCCGTTTTTTGCTTCTTCTTTTTTTGCTTTATTTTTTGTAGTTTTTTCCTTATTATATTTTTTCTATTTATTTCTTATTATATATATTTTTATCTTTTTCTACTTATATATTTTTTTGGTTTTTTATTTTTTAATAATCGGGGTGTCCGAGCTCTCTTAAATGCACCACAATTAATCTCCATATCCAAATTTTTTTGATAATCAGGGTGTCCAAGGGCAACTTATGCATACCACAACAATCTTCAGACCCAATTTTTTTTTTCTAAAATGCTTTCCTGCTGGTATATTTTTTTCTTTTTTTTTATTCACTTATACATTTTTTTTAACTGGTATCTCTGAGCAGCTTAAGTACACCACGACTAATTCTTGGGCCAAATTTTTTTAAAAACAATATGGATTACTACGGTGCTTTCACGCTTATACTTTTTTCTTCTTCTTTCGCTTATACATTTCTTGGTAACCATGGTCTCTCAACCAGCTTAAACTCTTTTTTTCACTTATATATTTTTTTTACTTATATATTTTTTTAATAACCACGATCTCCGAGTCAGCTCAAGTGCACCACCACTACTCCTCGGACCAAATCTGTTTTTTGATAATCGGGGTGTCCAGGCCAGCGTGGACACACCATGACTAATCTCCGAACCAATTTATTATTTTTTTTTCCTTATACGTTTTTTTGTTCACTTTTATTTTTATTTGTTCTTTGGATTAGATGATTTTTATAATTTTATTATTTGCGCAATAATAATGATAATTTTAGTAATTATTTTTTTTATAAAAATCTTTTGACTTTTTAACTGAAATTTTAATTTATATTGGTGATCATTTTAAAAGTAATATTACTCTATTTTTCCCTTTATTCATTTTTTTTGTTTTCTGTTTCTTTATTTGTTCTTCAGATTATATGATTTTTATGATTTTATTATTTATGCAATAATAATAGATATTTTAATTATTGTTTATTTATTATTTTTTAATAAAAATCTTTTGCTTTTTTATTTTTTTTCATGACAATTTAATTATTTTAATTGTTTTGGCAGTGATATTAGTAATAATTTTAGCTTTAATAACAATGATAATGACAATAACGTCAGGATGAATTTTCAATCTATGTTTTCGTCTTTTTGTTGATAGAAAATTAACAACTTATTTTTTTATTTGATTATTATAGGTATTCTCACAATTTATATTTTATTTTTGTTTTATTTAAATTGAATAATAAAATGAACTAATCTTAATACAGTTAACTTAATAATTCAGATATCCGAGTTTTCTTGTTTTTTTAATGATGATAATAAATTCTGGTTATTTCGCTTAGAAATACTAAACAGACAAATTTATATCGATTTTAAATTCATATATTTTATAGAGAACTTGCACTTGACATGAATTCTGCACAAATTTATTATTTTAGCTAAATTTATATTATAATAAAAAAATACATACAATTAATATTTTTTACATTTAAAAAAATATTGTGCCGACAATTAATATTTTTTACATTTAAAAAAATATTGTGCCGCCCGCGACGAAGCGCGGGGGCATTGTCTAGTATATTTATATATTCAATCCGTCTCTCATCTAAATAAACTCTCTATCATCACAAGTGTCACCGACGAGTGATGGTACAGTAATTGCCCCCTGATTTCAATCTAATCAAGACGTCAAGATCCATGAGAGCTTTTTGTATTTAACCCAAATGTTACTCACAATTATTCACAATTAAAAATTTTGTGCTCTTTACTAATAACATTTCTGTAATTCGTAGTTTTATTTAACAATATTGATCATATATATTTATCTCCCAATTTTTGCAGCTAGTGCAAAACAAAATTCTTCCTCATTATGTGCCCCTTCTGAACAAAGAAGGAAAGACTGCAAGAGAGTGCTTCGAAATAGCGCACGAGGAGCAACTGAAAAAGGCACAAAAATGGATCAAAGAGACATCTCAGTCTTGTTCCACTGTAGCTGCACTTGTTTCTACTGTTGTCTTCGCTGCTGCCTATACTGTGCCCGGAGGTTCTGATGAAAAGGGCAAGCCAAACTTCATCAACTCTCCCTATTTTCTGGTTTTCACTGTCACTGATGTTGTCTCCTTGGGAAGCTCCTTGACTTCACTTGTGATGTTTCTCTCTTTGTTGACCTCTCCATTTGAGCTACCAGACTTCCTCACCTCTCTTCCTCGAAAACTTATTTTTGGCCTCTTCTTCCTCTTCTTTTCTGTGGTAACGAGCATGATATCCTTCGGGGCAACCATTCTGATACTCATTCAAACAGAGAGGAAGTTCACAACCTTACTCCTTTCCATTGCTTCATTCTTTCCTGTCTTTGTATTTGCAATAATGCAATTCCCTCTGTTCCTCTCATTTTTGAGCTCTACTTTAAACATTCGCAAGATAAACTGGAAAGCTTATCAATCGTCTCTTGTCACTTGCCTGCCATGGGGAAAAAGGCTCCGCCAAGAAGATTAATACGGGAGATATAACTGACATATATAGAGGTTTATCCTTTTTATTGTTTTTTTTAACCTCTACGTACCATTGATCATTATATGTTGATCAGTGTAATAGCATGTATGGTTGCTATCCAGTTTCGTGATATTTATGCGTGGTTTTACCCTCTTCAATCAAGGCCTTGAAGCCAGTATGTATTGTTATATATAGTGTGTCTTAAGTTCGTGGTTATGATTAAATGCTGAGTTGATCTTAATTTAATTGAGAGTGCCTCTAATTAGTTTTTTATTTGGTATCTTTGATGTTTTACTATTACATTGTCTTATTCAAGTTTGGACTTTGACAATGTTCCTGCAATATACAAATCCTGATGACTTGATTTCACAAATGAAGCAAGTCACCACATATCATGTTTAAGGGGAGAATTAGAATATTGCTCTATTCTTTTCTAAGAGTATCTCAAATAAAGATTATACCTTGCTATATATTTTAATAAAAACTTGGTGTGTTCGAGTAAAAGCTTGGCTAGTTTCTAAGACGTATTGGAATCAGTTTAAAAAAGGCTTTGAGGAGCTATAGAAGGAATAATATTGATTTTAGCTAAAAGGAGGTCATGCAAAATGTATAAAAGAATTATCAATCAGCACTCACGATCATCCACCAATAAATATATGAATGGTACCACTTTTGATATAATGGAAAACGCAAACATTGCCGAACAAGCATGATGCTGTATATTTTAACCTTTTTTTAAAATAAAATGAGAAAAATTAAGTTAACCCCATATCAAACTTCATAGCAGGTTTAATAAACTCTTCATCGAATATTTGTCAAATAAATATTTCAACTCCAATCGTATATGCCTACTCCAACCGCATTACTAGACCTTGCAATACTGCCTACATATTTCTTGTTTAAATACCATGGACGTACACATACATATATATATCTAACAATTTGAACTCTAAATTATGTTGCCGGCCCTCCTGCTCCGAGTCCCTGCAAGGTAAAAAATCAAAGGCAGATTGTAAATTCAAAGGCAGACAAGGAAGAGAATGGGAGATGTTGAGAGCGGTCTGGGGAGGTACTCAGCAGATCTGGGATGTTGCTCGGAGAAGAATCAAAGAGGCGGCCTGCTCAACTATTTAAAGATCCCTACAGGTATTGACCACAAATGAGGCCATGCAGTTCTTTAGGTTTCAAGGTATTGAGATTAGACCAACTTCTACAATGCATTGAAACACATTTCACTCATGTCAACATTATTCTATGCATGGTCTTAAATTTTATGTATATCTGCATGCATTATGCACACATGTTTGTGCAATAAATATTGACACCCAAATATGTGCCTCTGCGTGTTCAGCGAGTCTTTGCACTTTCCATTGACACCTGCCTTGCACACCATGCTTGAGTTTTCCCAACATTTTTTTCCGCACATTTAATTGTGAAAGGCAATACTGCTGACTGTATTATGCTGGACCCTAATTGATACCGGACAATGTAGAAAAAGAGAACAGGGAAGGCAAAAGTTAAACTTTCAGAGTAACTTAACTCACCACCCAATGGAAATCCACCAACGGGATACAGAGTTAAAGAAGAAATCCTTCTTCTCAAAAGCCAAAGGCTAAATTCATTCAAAAATTGAAAACTAACCGTCCTTTCGAAACTGATAACCAAAGTATTTTTAAAGCATGCTAAAACAGACTTCAAGACTCCATATTAAAGACACACAGAAACTCAAGAGACTCATAGGAAACATAACAATTATGAAATTCTAAAAAAAAACAGAACATCTTAAATACTCCAGCTGGTTCATGGACTGCCTTCTTGGGATACTCCTGTATCATTCTCCCCAGGTTGGAGAAGATTCTCCTTCGAAATTGCATCACCATGGTACGGATAAAGATCAGTAACATTGAAAGTGGTTGAAACACCATAGTCTTCTGGAAGCTCGATCTTGTAGGCATTTTCACCAATTCGCTGAAGAACTTTGAATGGACCATCAGCTCGGGGCTTGAGTTTAGCATATCTTCCTGGTGGAAATCTTTCTTTTCGCAGATGAATCCACACCAAATCTCCTTCCTTGAATGCAGCAGGCCTCCTATGTTTATTGGCAGTGTTGCGATACCTTTCATTTTGTTTAATAATTCGAGCACGCACTTGTTCATGCAATTTCTGAATGTACTTGGCTTGATCTGCAGCATCCCCACTAAAATGATGTGTGATAGGGAGAGGCACCAAGTCTAAAGGGCCATGAGGATTCTGACTATAAACCACCTCAAAAGGACTAGTACCTGTGGACTGACTTGTAGATCGATTATAAGCAAATTCAGCTTGAGCCAAGATAAGATCCCATTGACGAATATTGCTTCCAACCAAGCTCCTTAACAGATTTCCCAAACTTCGATTCACCACCTCAGTTTGTCCATCCGTTTGTGGATGATGAGAAGAGCTGAATTGAAGGGAAGTGCCCAGCTTTCGCCATAAAGTACGCCAAAAATGGCTAACAAATTTAGGATCGCGATCTGAAGTGATAGTTTTAGGAATGCCATGAAGTTTAACAATTTCCTGAAAGTAGAGATCAGTTGTACGAGATGCATCCAAGGTCTTGTTACATGGAACAAAATGAGCCATTTTTGAGAAACGATCAACCACCACCATAATAGAATCTTTGTTTCTCTGAGTTCGCGGCAAACCAACAATAAAATCCATGCTCACATCTTCCCAAGGGGCTGCTGCATCGGCAATGGAGTGTACAGCCCTGTATTTTGAGCACGACTCTTAGCACGCTGACAAATTCCACACCTCTTCACATGCCGAGAGATATCCTTCACCATTTTGGGCCAATAAAATTTCTCCTGCACAAGAGCAAGAGTTTTATCTCTTCCAAAGTGTCCACCAAGTCCACCACCGTGTGCTTCATTAACAATGACTTCCCGCAAAGAACATTCAGGAATGCACAAACAATTGTTCTTAAACAAATACCCCTCATGCAGAATGAAATCCAAATAAGGACCATTAGAACATTCCTCCCAAATTTTCCTGAAATACAGATCAGCTTGGTAGAGCCCCTTTAAAACCTCAAAACCCAAAATCTGCACCTGCATCATGACAAGCAAAGAATGCCTACGACTTAAAGCATCGGCCACTTGGTTCTAAACTCCTGACTTGTGCTTGATGAGGAAACTGTAAGCTTGTAAAAATTCAACCCACTTAGCATGCCGATTATTGAGCTTGTGCTGGCCATTTATATACTTCAAAGCTTCATGATCCGAAAAGAGCAAAAACTCTTTGAAAATAAGATAATGACGCCAGTGACTTAAAGCTCGGATAATAGTGTTGTTACCCAAATTTTGACCAACTTATTTTTTATGTTTCGGAAGAAAAAAGAAAAATAGAAAAAATAGAAAAAAAAAACAAAAAAATCCAAAAATATCTTGTTATAGGAAAAATTGGACAAATTGAGAGTTTACTAGTCAAATCATGCAAATTGCAAATACAAGGACTAAATTGAAAAGGATACGCAAGTTGAAGACTGTGTTTGAAATTTTGAATATAAAAAGTCTATAAATAGAGGTTTTAATCAACATGGAACAGGGACAAAAAAAAAGAATTTACACACTCTGAAAAAACCCTAAACCTAACAAAAACCCTAGCCCCTTTCAAAATTTTTGAGGGGCTGCGCCGCCACCTTCATTTTGGCAGCTGCAGCCCCTCCCCCATGATTCTCCATCTTCCCCAGCCGACCACCGATTCCCTTACGCTCTCCCCTTTTGCCTTAAACCCCTTCCTCAGCCACGGTCTCAGAATCTCCCATCCAGTCGGCCTCACTCTCTTTCCCCTCCGGCCAACAAACCACCACAGCCTCCCTCACCGTCGACGGTCCCAGCCCTAGCAGCTACCTTTCTCTCTTCTCGTCCGCCAGCCCCACCACAGCAGATCTCCTCTTCGGCACCCCCTCACCCCCTTCGTCCTCTCCACCTCCTTCACCGAGCATCAGCCACGATCTCCACCACAGCAAGCCCACTCCCTTCCAACGCTCCCTTGCCCAATCATGCCTCCTAGCTGCCACACGGAACGGAAACAAAGAGTTTAAACCCCCAAATAAGAAAAAAGATCTAAAGAAGTAAGGATTGATTTCGAGTTGTTTTTGCCTGTTGCCTTTGTTTGTGTTTGTCTTGTTTTTATAGGTAGGCTTTGAAGGCTATTGCCGGTGAGTGAGGGAGAGAAGGGAAAATCTGTGCAGCCTCCACAACCACCATCAGCTCCGACCAGCTCCCTCTCCCCAATCCAACTCGCGGTAGTCCAGCAATCTGCAGAAGAAGAAGAAGAAGAACGAAGAATGTAGAAAGGCCGATCTGCGATGTGAAGAGATTTTTGATTTTTGTTGTTTGTTGTTTGTGTTTTTGTTTGCTGTTTGTTGTTTGCTGTTTGCTGTTCTATTCGTTTGCAGGTCACCGGGAGGCCATCTCCGGCGAGAGGTTGAAGAGAGGAAGCCGATCTAGCCACCCCTGTTTTACACCTCCGGCGGAGGCGCGTGGAACCACGCGCCACCAGTGACGGTGGCGCGTGGGTAGACGCGCCACCAGCTACCACCACCATTCCTCCTCTGCCACCAGCACTGTTCCCGAGGCCTTTTTGTATTTTTCTTTATGTTTATGTGTTTTATTTGAATTCATTGTATTTTAATTGTTATTTGTGAAATGTAATGAAAAGGAAATGAAAAGGATAATGTGTGTGAGTTGTATTTTTTTTTTAGTTATAAAAAGGTGATGAAAAAGAAATGAAAAAGAGAAAGTGTGTGTGTGTTGTTGTGTCTTATTTGTTCATTTATGTTATGTTGTTTCCTTAAGAAAAAAAAAGAGGAATAAAAAATAAAATAAAAAACGTGTTTTCTTTGTAAAAATTAAAAGGGTATTGGTCAATATTTCAAAAATATAAAAATCTTATTTCTTTGGGAAATTATTATTCACTGGTAATATTCGAATAAATAAGATGTTAAAAATTTATACCCAAAATATTCGGAGAAATATTATCCTATTATTCATTATTCGGTGGTTGGATAAAAATCCAAAATATTCGGCGGGAATAATATGTTATTATTTACTTTTCGGTGTTTGGATAAATAAATTTCAAAAATTTATTATCTAAAATATTCAGCAGGAATAACAATAATCAATAAAATTTATTGGATTTTTAAGTGTTGGTCGATTTCTTTTTTTAGTTGTAACATATTTTATGAATAAATATTGATTTATTGAAACATTTTAAATCACATCTAAATAGACAATGCAGCTTGCCTCAGGTAAGGCGTATTAGGGGTGCTAATACCTTCCCTATACGCAACCAGTCCCTTACCCTTGAATCTTTGCGCAGACCAGTACAAATCGGGTAATCCTAGCGACCCTCAACAGCAAGGTGGCGACTCCTCATCAACTCCACAATGCGAGAGCCAGGATCCCTCCCGGGACGCCGCGCGGCGACGTGCGACAAATAGCATAAAATTCTTTATCATAAGTTGAATATTTCATGCGAGCACCATTCAGTTTTTCACTAAAGAAGGCAATAGACTTACCTTCTTGACTGAGCACAGCACCAATTCCCACATTAGAGGCATCACAATCCACTTCAAACACTTTGTCAAAGTCTGGAAGTGCAAGGACAGGAGCTTCGGTCATCCTTTTCTTTATGAGTTCAAAACTTCCTTGTGCTTCAGCATTCCAAGAGAAGGTTCTCCCCTTTAGACAATCGGTGATCGGAGCAATGATGGTGCTAAACCCCTTAATAAAACGCCGATAGAAAGATGCAAGACCATGAAAACTTCGTATGTCATGAAGAGAGCTAGGACTAGGCCAGCTTGTGATTGCTTCAATCTTGCTAGGATCCATCTTTATTCCTTCACTTGAAACCACGTAGCCCAAAAAGACAAGGCTATTGGTCAAAAACTGACATTTCTTCAAGTTGACATACAATTTCTGCTCCCTTAATATCTTAAAGACTTGTTGAAGATGCTCCACATGTTGTTCTTGGTTTTTGCTGAATACAAGAATATCATCAAAATAAACAACAACAAAGAGACCAATATAGTGTTTAAACACATGGTTCATAAGTCGCATAAAAGTGCTAGGAGCATTTGAAAGACCAAAAGGCATAACCATCCATTCAAAGAGTCCATCTCTTGTTTTGAAAGCGGTCTTCCATTCGTCACCTTCTCTCATTCGAATTTGATGGTAACCACTTCGAAGATCTATCTTGGAGAAGATAGTGGCACCATGTAGCTGGTCAAGAAGGTCATCAAGGCGAGGAATAGGGAAACAGTATTTGATAGTTATCTTGTTCACTGCTCTGCTATCAATACACATTCGCCAAGATCCGTCTTTCTTTGGAACAAGAAGAGCCGGGACAGCACATGGGCTCATGCTCTCTCGAATCAATCCTTTAGCCAAAAGTTCATCAACCTGTCGTTGAAGTTCCCCATGCTCCTTAGGATTCTTCCTATATGCTGGTTTATTGGGTAAAATGGCACCAGGCGTAAGATCAATACAATGTTGAATATCTCTTACTGGTGGAAGGCCAGCTGGAATTTCTTCTGGAATAAGATCAACAAATTCATGAAGAATAGGCTGCATCAACGGTGGTAATTCTTCTTTCTCTTCATTTCTTTCCATCACAACAAGAGCAAAAACCTCATTAGTTCTAGCCAAATCTCTATTAAATTCTATTTTAGAGAAAAAAGTATTCCCTTCCCCTTCATACGGTTTAGGCAAGTTCCCAATTTTGGAAGGACCTAATGTAACCCGAACCCCATCTTTTATAAAAGTGTAAGTGTTTTTGAATCCATCATGCAACACCTTCCTATCAAACTGCCATGGGCGTCCAAGAAGCAAGTGACACGCATCCATGGGTACAACATCACATAAAATTTCATCTTTATAGTTCTTGCCAATAGAAAATTGAACTAAACACCTTTTTGTTACTTTTACCTCACTTCCTTTGCGAAACCATGTAATATGGTTGAGGATGATTCTCCATCAGCAGCCCCAATTTCTCCACCATTTTTGTTGCTACCACGTTCTCACAACTCCCTCCATCTATGATAACATCACATACTTTGCCATGGGATGTGCAGCGGGTGTGGAAGATATTGTTGCGAAGCCAATTTTCCTCTTCTTCATGGACTGCACTTAGGTTCCTCCGAATGACAAGAGCTTCTCCTTGATCCCCAAATGTGATTTCTTCTTCATTCTCTACTTCTTCATTGGCAGATAATTCTTGCTCTGAATCATTAGCCACGTCCACTTCTACTAATGAAACAATTCTGCGATTGGGGCATTCAGATGCAATATGTCCAAACCCATGACACTTGAAGCACTGTCGATTACTGGGAGTGGAAGCATTTGGACGATTTGGAATATTTCCCTTGTCCTTTTTGGGGAGTAATTTGACGCTAGCTGGTTTGAATGTTGGTGAGGGTTTAGAATTAGAACCACTCGCCTGATTGGAAATGCCTTTCCAATTTGTAGAACGAAAATTACCCCTCTGTGATTCCTTAAGCTAACGCTACACTTTGATTGCTAGTTTAAAAACATCATTGTAAGTCCAGTATGGCTGTAACTGAACAACATTAGCAATTTCTGGTCGCAGTCCTCCAAGGTAGCGAGCAATGGCTTGTTCCTCCGGTTTAGATACATCACAGCGCATCTTAAGATGCTCAAATTCGGTGGTATACTCTTCTACCGTCAGCTCCTCTTGTCTGAAATTATGGAATTTAAGAAATGCATATTGACGATAGTGCTCTGGTAAAAACTTCTTTCTCAATTCTTTCTTCATTTTCTCCCATGTCACAATCTTCCTTTTTCCTTCACGCACACGCTGATTTTTTAGATGTTCCCACCAAATAGAAGCATGTTTTTTTAACTTTATGGCCACCAATTTCACCTTTTGATCACCCGATATGTCCTTGTACTCAAAAACACGTTCAACAGTGTTAAGCCAATCAATGAACTCATCTCCTTGAATTCTGCCCTCAAACTCTGGAATGTCAACTTTAATATCATAGTCTCGTTGGAAACCTTGTCTTCTTCGAGGTTGATGACGGGGAGCCGCCTCTTCACTAGACGATTCACTAAGAGCCTGGTGAAAGGGGTTAATCTCCTCTTCATTCTGTGATTCATGATGAATATCATCACGCTCCTGATTTTCATAGCGCTCAAGACGCTGCTGAAGTTGCTGCACTTGTCTTCTCAACTCTTCCATTTCAATGTCACGAAGATCACGTTCACGTCCCCCTGCCTCATTGTCATTTGGTACACGTCGACGACGTCCAGCCATCCCCACCTAGGCTCTGATACCAATTGATACCGGACAATGTAGAAAAAGAGAACAGGGAAGGCAAAAGTTAAACTTTCACAGTAACTTAACTCACCACCCAATGGAAATCCACCAATGGGATACAGAGTTAAAGAATAAATCCTTCTCTCAAAAGCCAAAGGCTAAATTCATTCAAAAATTGAAAACTAACCGTCCTTTCGAAACTGATAACCAAAGTATTTTTAAAGCATGCTAAAACAGACTTCAAGACTCCATATTAAAGACACACAGAAACTCAAGAGACTCATAGGAAACATAACAATTATGAAATTCTAAAAAAAAACAGAACATCTTAAATACTCCAGCTGGTTCATGGACTGCCTTCTTGGGATACTCCTGTATCACTAATGAGTCAGTACCTTGTTTCCTCCTTTGTTGTATCATATTATGATCCCCATTTTTTGTTAGTTAACTCTTCCAAAGTGATTCAGTGGCCTAACTCATTAGTAATTAATGCTCAAGCTTATCTGGGAAAGTTGACGATGTGTGTCGGAAAGCTCATGGGCAAAATCACTTTTGTAATTTCTGCAGTTCAGTTATGTTCATTGTATAAAAGCTTCCCGTATACATTCTCTTACCCTGTTTTTTCTTGTTGCAGGTTGCTGCTAAGAAACTGACGCTGAAAAATGTTACAGATTACATAGTAAATGTAATCTGTAAACGCTCTGATCTTGGATATAATTATGGTGTGATTCTTATTCCTGAAGGTTTAATTGATTTCATTCCTGAGGCAAGTTACCTTTTCTGTAACTTTAGTGGCAGTGTCAAAAAAAATTCTTTATTTGAGCACGATGTTCATTTTGATTCTACAGCTATCCCCGTTCAATTAATCATGTTTATTGGATGTTTACCTCTTGTAATATTGATTCTAAAGCTATCCCCGTGTCAATTAATTTCATGTCTGATTTCAACCATTGTTATTAAGCTGGCATCATTATTCATAACTCTGTTTTTACCTTCAGGTTGCCAAAATTGAGACCGAGAAAATGCCTATTCAAATGGTTGAGAATGAGTTGGAGAAGAGGAAGCAAGAAGGTTCATACAAAGGCCAACAGTCCCACTTCTTCAGGTAATTATAAAAATTAACTAAAAATCACATCTCCATTATGAGTCACTGTTTCCGCTGTCCAATAATATTACATGATCTGTTTGAAGACATTGCTCCTATCCTGGAATGCAATGGAAAGATTAGTGCGTGATTTGTTATAGGTTTCCTGATACTTGGTTTGTACTGCTCAGGTATGAAGGAAGATGTGGTTTGCCCACAAACTTTGATTCTACGTGCTGCTGTGCTTTGGGCTATGGTGCAGGAGCTCTCCTTCACAGTGGAAAAACAGGGTTGATATCATCTGTGAGTGATTCTATCCTTCTAGTTTTTTTTTTTAGTGATTCTATCCTCCTTATCTAAACTCTTACGGACCAATAAATTTTCTAATTACTGTAATACAAATTACAAGTAGTGACTTTCATTTCCTTTCATTAATGAAAGGGAGAATTCCTTGTTCTTTCCGCCGACACCTTGTCGCTATAGATCCCGCCCTGGAAGGACGGTTGACGTGACATCACAAACATGCAATATTATTTATTTATTTAAGTATTTTAAGTTTGTACTCCATAGGGACCCAAGTGGTCACCAAAAGAAACAGATCCAGGAAATGAAAACATTCGAAGAAACACAGAGTCAAAGCAATCAAAACTCTCTTATCTCCAACACTCTGATTCGTTCATGCTTTAACACATGCCATTGGCTTGTTCAAGAATGTTGTTTGTTTACTGAAACTTTGATCTTTTAGACTTCCTGCTTCACGGCAGGGGAATCACCCTTTATCCTGTACGTAGCTGGTTAGTGATCCTATGCGTCTTTAAAGTTGTAAGAGAACAATTAAAGACAATTACAGGAAAATGGAAAAAGAGGAAGAATTCACTTTCTGCTTTTTTTGATCGTTTATTATTTTAGAAGCAAGAATTTGAATCTCAATTTCAAGCTGCAATATTATCGTCTAAAAAATGCAATACATTTTCCTAATCCTGAACTAAGGAAAGAAATCGGACATAAATCTGATTTTAATATATTTTATTTTTATAGTGATTAATTAATCAAGCTATAAAGGTACAAGAAGCAGAGTAACAATATATACCTTTGAAGGAAATAGAAAGTATTATTTAATTATTTAAAAAGAAATTGAAAGGTAAGGCGCGTGCTGAACGTTTGGAATATTTAAAAGCTGATATAAAATTAATATTTATGTAAAGTTTTTAAGTATGAATATTGTTAATCTCAACCCGTCTAAAATATATGTCTATGTAATATTACATATATGCATATAATATTCCTATTTTTTAATCCAATATAACAAATGCATACCTTAATATTAATAATATATATATAGCATTTATAATTTTACCATTCAATATATGTATGCATACTTCAAATATAGATATATTTTCCCTTAATTTTATGCTAAATAATAAATTTACTGTCTTGACATGAATAATTAAGCACCTTTATAAACAATGCTAAATAATTATACTTTATAAACAATGAAAAATAATCACCTCCATAATATGATGAATGCCGTTGATCTCTTTGACTTGTACAAATTTCTGTAAAGAAGATATAGATTTTAGATGGTAAGAAACACTACACTATTAAGTGATGTTTTATTATCCTTGATAGACTCTTCTACTCAGATTTGAAGACATGCAATGCAATCCTTTGCAAGGATATTTCTCCTCCACAGACTAAATTTATTCTGTGTTTAGATATGCACAATAGATTATGCACCCACTTCTTTTTTGTTAAAAAAGAAATTATTCCATAACTTTTTTAAAGAAAGATTCATGACTTTGATATCTCTTTTTTTTAGAAGATTTTGCAGGCTTATTTGTATTTGTATATGTCAAGAAACCATATCTCCTAAAAATTTAAGTTGTTAGGTGAGGTTCGAGAATATAATTTATATTATTCTCTAACACACTTGCTCAAGTGAAAATCTTTTGGTCTTTAAACTTGCACACATACTCACTCTATTTTGTTTTTGATTTTTATCAAATAGAATAAGGGTAAAGATATTTGAATTCATGATGACTGGATGAATAAAACTTTGATATAATGTTAAAAAATTATCTCATCTAAAAATTTAAACTATTAAATAAAATTTCATAATATAATTTATATTATTCTATATCAGTACAAAGTCTATATTTTCATTGCACCAAGGCAGAAGGAAACGATGTCCCTATGGCTTGTTGGAAATAATAGACTTCAAGGAGAAGTTGTCATGAACATGGAAATCAATTTTATATTCTTTGCTTCTTTAAAGTTGTAGTGTGATAATTGCAAATGAGAAGCTCTCATGTTCTGACAGTTACGTGAACAGTGAAAGCAGGATTATTCCAAAAGCAAAAGGGAAAAGAAGAAATAATTTGCTTTCTTCTTTTTCGCTTCCGAAGCACGAGGTGAATCTCGATTCCTAGCTGCTATAGCATGGTTTTAACAAATGAAATGCATTTTTTAACACTGAATTAAGAATGCATTTTTTAACACTCGGGCATAAATCTAATCTAATAATATTTATTTCTCTAATGATCAATTAATCATTATGAAAAAAAGGTTTTCTTGTTGACTTTTCCCTTTTAGCTTCAACATAACACTGCATTCGAAAATATATATATCTATATATAAATCGAGAGGATATATAATAATAGCTAGTACCAGCAAGTTGATGGTGAACTAGCAAAAAAAAAATACATATAGACCCTGTTTGTTTGTTGGAAAGTGGTCTTTTTTGGAAAGTAAATTCCTGAAAAATGATATAGGCCCCGATATTTGACAGTATTATGGAAAATGAACTGGAAAATATTTTCCAGTGTTTGTTTGTGTTATGGAAAATGAACTGGAAAATAAATTATTTTTTCAAGTTTATTAAAATAATGAGGAACAAATCTTACAAATTAAAAAGTTGAATGAGAATGAAATTGAAAAAAAAATATAATTTCATAAATTATCTCAAATAAAATAAATAATAATCAAAATAATAGAGATCAAATATACAAAATTAAAAAAAAAATGAAAGGTGAATAAATTAAAATAATAATAATTAACATTTCATAAATTATTTCAAATAAAATAAGTAACAATAAAAAAATGAGGACCAAATTTGATAGATAAAAATTTTCAATAAAAAAATGATAAGAAAAAAGCAAATAGAAATTATAAAAATAAGGACCAAAATTAATATAAAAATTAATTTTTTTGAGATGGAATTGAAAAATAAATATTCAAAACAAATTATATATAACAATCAAAAGTTTGAGGATCAAATTTAATATAATCAGCAAATAATGACATTTCTAAATTTTTCACAACTTCCGGAAAGTGTTTTCCGCCCAAATTTTCCGGAAAACACTTTCCTGAAAACCAAGCCAAATTGTTCTTTAACTGGAAAGTGTTTTCTATTGACCGGAAAGTGTTTTCTGTTGACCAACTTTCCAAAAAACAAACAAGTATAGAAAAATTTAGAAAATAGTTTCTCAGAAAGTGAATTCCAGAAACAAACACTCTAACATATAAAAAAAAAACAACTTATTTGCGGATGCTAGTATATAAAGACAGATAGAATTAAATTTGCGGATGCTAGTATATAAAGACAGATAGAATTAAAGGACAATTTCATATTCTTTGCTTCTTGAAAATCGCGGTGCAGTAATAGTAACTATGTACGGAGAAACATCTCGGAGAAGTAGAGAACAGTTAAAGTAGGATTAAAACAAGGAGTATTTTACTTTCTTGTTTGTTCCTTGTTTATTCTAGAAGGAAGAATGTGAACCTCGATTTGTAGCTGAAATATTATGTAATAGTAGTGACTATGTACGGGAAAACAAATGAAAACATCTGATGCTACAAGTTATTTTTGTCTAGATTCTTCCATTTAGATTAGTTAACAAGGCTATAAATAGCCATGCAACCATCACTACTTGTCATGCTAAGCTAGCTTAAAACCTTTGTCCTTAAACTCCCCTCCTTGTATCTCCAATCAACTAAGTTTTTTTCGCATTAGAGTCTTTATGGCTACTATAAATTCATTGCAATCAATCCCTGTGCCACTTCCCATTTTTGATGGTACCGAGTATGATTTGTGGGAGAAAAAAATGAAGACACTCTTCAAGTCTCAAAACCTTTGGGATATTGTTCAGCAAGATCGTAACGAGAAGGAGAATGATCAAAAGGATGCTAGTGCGCTTTATTTGATTCAACAATCACTAGCTCCAAATGTTTTTCGAAGGATTACTGGAGCTTTAACAGCAAAGGAAGCATGGGATCTGTTGAAGAACGAGTTTCTCGATGATCCTAAGGTACGCACCATTCAACTCCGAACACTATGACGGGTATTTATCATGCATGGCAAATATCAAAATAAATATTATGATACAGTCAAAGATT
Source organism: Salix exigua (assembly GCA_032356905.1). Taxonomy (NCBI): domain Eukaryota; kingdom Viridiplantae; phylum Streptophyta; class Magnoliopsida; order Malpighiales; family Salicaceae; genus Salix; species Salix exigua. The sequence continues at coordinate 8,947,253 of CM063598.1, forward strand.
ATCATGGAAGAATTAAAGTAGTGGTAAATCAAACAAGATCTCTAATAGAAAATATTATTGATCGAGGGTGTTTGGCATTGCGGTGCGATCTGCGAATTTAGTATTTGGTTAACAAAAATAAGTATTTTTTTGTGTGGGATCCACACCAAATTATATACAAAACGCCGATTCAAAAAAAACTAAAAATTGATGTTTTTGCGATTGCGATAGCGATTGCGATTGTGTTTTAAAGTGCTTATCGTTCCGAAATACATCAAAATGATATTTTTTTTATTTTTTTAAAAATCATTTTAAAATTTGTTTTAAAATATGTTTTATTTAAAAATATATTATAATATTATTTTTTATTTAAAAAAATAATTTTAATATCAATTTTAAAACAATAAAAAAAATTATTTTTTTTAAAATACTTTTAAAACAAAATGTGAAATAAGCACGAAAGGTATTGGGGTTTTTCTTTATTACTATTAAGAATTTTCCATCTTGAATTTTATTATTATTTTTCAGGCTATTATTTTCTATATATTTTGTTTTTCTTTCTCTCATATACGTTAGTTGGATTATTTTTTATTTTAGTAGAACCATTAAATCATGTTTTCTCTAAATTTGATTATTCAATTTAATGTAGTAAAATTCCTATAAAAATCACATATGCAAATTAAATTCATTAATAATAATAATTATTATCATAATAAAGTTAACGCAATCTTAATATTAACACAATCTCATCTTTATTATTCGTTCAACTTTTAATTGAGTGTGATTTTAAAGGGGTGTGTTGGAGAGGTTTTTGAAAAAAAAAATGATTTTTTTATTTTTTATTTTAAATTAATTTTTTTATGTTTTTAGATAAATTTGATGTGTTGATGTCAAAAATTATTAAATTTACAATATTTACAAAAATTATATATATTATTTTAATATATTTTCACAAGTTAAAAGCAATATGAAAATCTTAATAAACAAACACCCAAAACTGCTTTTTTTTATCCTCCAACTCAACCACAGTTTTAACCAAACACTTCACTGCTTATTTTGAACCACAATAAAAGTATTTTTTTTTAAACTAATTTTTTTCAACCTCAATCGCAAAAGCAAAAACAATGTCAAACACACCCTAAGTAGCTAAGAAGACTCTGTTGAGAGTGCTTTTTGTTAGAGTATACGTATGATATACTTATATACATGTGAGTTGTATTGTATGCAAAAGGTAGTTATGAGAAACTGCTATAAATAAGCACAGTAACTCACGTGTATTGATAGTGAAAAAGTAATGCACAACAGAGCATACAAATTCAAGTTCTCTTTTTCCCTCCTTTCTCTCTCTTTTGCAATCTGCAAGATCATCGTCTTCTTTCTTCAAATCACTGCATTTACCAGTGATTATTCACTATCAGTCTAAGCTCCCGTTGAGTTTACTTCCTAATTTTGTTTTCCATTATATTAATGATCGGTCTTGTGAGTTAATTTAAATTTGCTTCGGATTTCACGTAACTGTTTATTACTATGAGTTGAGATTGTAAATTAACAATAGTTACTTGCATAATCTTACGCAGGTAGAAAATAAGAATTCTGTACCGCCTACACCTTGGGATGCAGCCATGGGAGGAGATTGGAAACGCATGATGAACTACTGTCGTGACGAGGAACCTCTCAGAGGTCTATCCTCTCCAGTTACGGACACTTTGGATACTGTCCTTCATCTAGCTGTGCACGACGAGGACGGGAAACAATGTGAAGCTTTACTTGAAATCGCGAGGGAAAAACAATTACCTGAGACAGAATTTCTCATGAAAAAAAACAAATTTGGAAATACGGCTCTTCACGAGGCAACCATCAATGGCAATTATGAGGCTGTAAAACTCTTGGTAGAACGTTGTCCAGGCCTGGTTGAAAAGGAAAATATGTACGGTGAAACCCCGTTGTTTACAGCAGCTGGATTTGCTGAGACAAAAATAGTGGAGTTTTTAATCAGATCCGTTCTAAAACAATGCTTGGATGCTAATGGCCGCCTAATAAAAACTCACCGCAAGCGAAAAGATAAGCTGTCCATCCTTAGCGCTGCTATCATAGGGCAAAAGTTTGGTAACAATTTCTGTCTTCATAGAATTCTCATATTTAAAAAGTATACATACATAAGATGTATTATAATTTTTCTCTTCCTAATTTCATAAATGCAGAAACAGCTTATTTGTTGCTAGAACTGGATACATCGCTCGCCAACTTGAAGGGCTCAAATGAAATATCTACTCTTCAACTTCTAGCTGAAATGCCAACTGCTTTTGAGAGTGGATCAGATCCCATGGGCATATTTAAAAGATTCATCTACTATTGTATGCCCACTCCAACCGCATTACTAGACCTTGCAATATTGCCTACATATATATTTCTTGGCTGAATACCATGGACATGCACATACATATATATATGTAACAGTTTGAACTCTAAATTATGTTGCAGGCCTTCCTGTTCCACGTCCCTGCGAGGTAAAATCAAAGGGAAAAGGTTGGTCCCTGGCAAGGAAGAGAATGGGAGATCTTGAGTGCGGTCTGGGGAGGTACTCAGTAGATCATCTGCGATGTGGCTCGGAGAAGAATCAAAGAGGCGGCCTACTCAACTATTTAAACATGCGTACAGGTATTGACCACAAATGAGACCATGCAGTTCTTTTTGTTTCAAAGTTAGATGGTACTATTTGAATATCAAGATTAGACCCACTTCTACAATGCAATGAAACACATTTCATTCATGTCAACATTAAAGAATCATAAAAATTTCAAATCTCGTGGCATGACCCAATATTTGAATATTACTTAATTGAGCTTACATCTCGTTGTCACTTAAAAAGGTGTATTAGTGAATTATTATAAAGTTATTTTTAAGATAATAGTTTAAACGTTTACCATCTCAATTTATTTACGAACATAATCCTTATGATTGAAACAAATGTGATTCGATTTTATGAAGAGGTTTTGTTTCACATCCAATTTTTAGATGCAAATAATCCTTGTGAGTCATCAGAGATAGAGCCTCCTCCTAAAAGAGCTAGCTAAACTGTCAATGGGTCACTTTTATAGTACTGCCACGACTTAATTATATGCATTTCTTCTAGCTTCGATGTCTTCTTTTGTCAATGTTTTGTTTTCTATATGATAATTAATTGTGCTTCCACTAAATTTAGCATTAACTATCACTATTAACATTTCTTTCCATTTGATCTAATATTTAATTTCACTCCCTTTCTTAATTACGATCCTGATGTAGGGCTAGAAAGAATCTGGAACGAGAAAAGAAAGCATGTATTTGCTTATCCACTCGCCGAAAGCCTAATAAAGAATGATAAGTCATTGACAAAAGTCACCAAACCAGATGGAGACCAAAAAGAAATAGAAATCGAGCTCATTTGCAATGAAAAAACCCAAATACAAATAACACAAACTTCTGGGACGAGTCCAGGAGGTCAAACTTCTGGGACGAGTCAAAAAGAACCAAATTCTGGGACGGCGAGTCAAATAAAGATGTCGTCATTAACTACTAAGAAGGAGATGCCATTGTTTACTGCAACTAGAAGGGGAGTAAAAGAGATTGTGGAGTTGATAATAAAACTACATGCTCATGCTATTGACCAGCGCGATCCACTGAATCGGAGCATTTTGGATGTGGCCGTCATGTATCGCCAGAGAAAGATCTTCGATATTATTGTGAGGGGAAAAAAATTACCATTGGCTAGAATGCGTCGAGTTGTTGATAAAAGCGGCAACTCATTGTTGCACCATGTTGCAGATATGAAGAAAAACATTGGAGTAACCAAGCCTGGGCCTGCACTCCAACTTCAGGAGGAGTGGAAATGGTTTGAGGTGAGCCCTTTTCATCCACTTGTGTCTCTACTTGATACAAGGTTATGCATCTCTTATACCAATCCTATTAAAACATCTGCTTCAACCAAATTATCCAATCCAATTTAGGTACACAGACATGCCGCCTCTCCAAGACGCAAGTAATAAGACTCGAGCTTAATTAAGACATCAGCCTCAACCAGTTCTCCTAACCACCTACTGGGGAAAAACTTCTCTGCGCTTTACTAATAACATTTCTGTAATTCGTAGTTTTATTTAACAATATTGATCATATTTATCTCCCAATTTTTGCAGCTAGTGCAAGACGAAATTCCTCCTCATTATGTGCCCTTTTCATCCACTTGTCTTATACCAATCCTATTAAAACATCTGTTCCAACCAAAGTATCCAATCCAATTAAGGTCTTACAAAAAAACCGTTAAACTGTAAGAAATTCCACTTTGATGCTAATGATACACAGACATGCCGCCTCTCCAAGGCGCGAGTATTAAAACTAGAGCTTAATTAAGACATCAAAACTGAACCAGTTCTCCTAACCAAATACTAAGGAAAAACTTTAATATTATTCACAATTAAAAATCATCTGCGCTTCACTAATAACATTTCTGTAAATCGTAGTTTTATATTTCTCCCAACTTTTGCAGAAAGTGGAAAAGGTC